>OZ024713.1:6282127-6394402 GCA_964016945.1 Microplitis deprimator
TGCAGATACAAAATTCTGTTTCATCCCTCCTAGGACGCCAACAATGAGTACGACAAGCTTGACACGGTAGCCTGGGTAAAGTTTGCCAATTTCAAACAGGAGATCCTGATATATTTCGTGTTTGTGCTCTTCTTTAACCGTGATGTTATATTCAGCTGGAGCTGAAAACTCAATAACATAAATGTTACGAGCGGTTTTATCGAAGAGCACAATATCAGGTTTATTGTGATCTATTTTCCGCGTTGTTGCGAATGGCACGTTCCAATAAATACGGCAACGGTCATTCTCAACAACTTGCGGAATGTCTCCTGGCAAATAAGGCAGCACTGGTGTTTTATCGATACCGTGCGTGTGTCTAAGGTGGTAATAAAGTACTCGCAGAGCAGCATTGTGACGCTGAACGTATGCACTTCTTGCCAGCACAGGACATGCTGACAAGAGATGCATAAGCGTTTCAGGATGTTGCTTACACACCCTACACTGTGTGTCGGGTAGCTGCATCTGGAGCACTTTTGCACGGTATTCGAGAGTGTTAATTACACCATCTTGGCAGGCAAAAATATACCCTTCAGTCTCGGACATCAGGCCAGCTGACTTAAGGAAGGAAAACGTCAGCTGTTCGGACAAGCCATGTTCACGCACGTGTTTAAAGAACACGCTGTGCATTGACTTATCCATGTGTGTACTGAGCAGTTTTTGTTGCTCAGCGTTGCTGATGACCCTCTTGAATTCCTCCTTAGGGAGTTCAATAAGAGGGTTTACTCTTCCGAGACCAAGGGATTTTGCCGCGTACTTTGCTGCCTTATATAAAAACGCTCCCTTATGCGCATTCTCATGCTGATGAACAATTTGCATAAGGAAGTCGTCTTCATTTGCTGCGAAATTGACAACTTCATATGTTAAACCCAAAACCAAACGATCATGTAGACACTCCAAGCTCTGAAGACCTCTCCCTCCGATGTGCCGGGAAAGGTATAATCTGGCGACTGAAGACTTAGGGTGCATGCTCCGATTCATATTCATGACTTTGCGTGTCTTGATATCGAGGTCTTTAAGCTCTTTTCGGGCCCATTTAAGGACACCAAAAGAGTAAAGAAGTACCGGGACAGCAAGCATGTTTGTTGCAGAGACTTTGTTCTTTCCGGAAAGTTCTGATGACCAGATTTTCCGGAGTCTCCGCACATACTCGCTGCAGAGAGTCGTTTTGATTTTAGGAAGGTCCTGCATAGGACTCCCCTCAATACCTAGATATTTGTACGACTCTCCGGCGTCAAGATGGTTAATGACGCTCCCATCTACCAACTCGATATCTTCACGCACATCAGAGCACTTACCCTTCACCAGATTAACGACCGCGCACTTGTCCAACCCAAATGCCATGCCGACATCCCGTGTATACTCTCCTACGATGTTCAAGGCTGTCTGAAGGTGTTCCTCATCAGGTGCATATACCTTCAGATCATCCATGTAGAGTAAGTGGGTGATCGAATAACTCCGATCAGTTGGTGGGCCCACTGAGTATCCACGAGTACGGCGTAGCGCAACAGATATTGGCAGCAGTGAGATGCAAAACAGCAGAGGGCTCAGAGAATCTCCCTGAAACACTCCTCTTTTGTACTGTACAACTTCGGTTACACGTTTGTCGTTGCCACATGAAATGTGGAACCGCGTTCGCCAAAGTTGCATCGTACGCTGGATGCATCCCACTGTATCACGATCGACCCCAAGGCATTTGAGCAAAAAGAGAATAAGCTCATGAGATGTTGAGTCAAATGCCTTGCGGTAGTCAATCCAGGCCATTGACAGGTTGCGCTGATAGTAGATCGCGTCTTGAATGACACAACGATCTACTAACAGATTCTCTTTGCAACCTGACAGGCCTCTCTTACTGCCACGTTGTTCGTATATCTGCTGTAATACCGGATCTATCACTTCTAGAATGCGATTGTTTAAAATTTTAGTAAAAATCTTATAAACCGCATTCAAACAGGTGATAGGTCGGTAGTTCTTTGGGTCAGACAAGTCACCTTTCTTAGGGATGAGCACGGTTCGCCCTTCTACAAGCCAACCTGGAATTGGTTCGTCGCCTCTGATAAACGCTGTAAAAATCCGGGCCAAATGGCTATGGGTAGAAGTTAGTTTCTTCCACCAAAATAAGTTAATGCCATCTGGACCCGGAGCAGCCCAGTTCTTACCATTATTCAGAGCTAAACGAACTTCTTCTACGCTGACTTCAGGGCTCTCTTCATCAGCATTGTCGTTGCGGTGTTGTCGACAGAATGCTTCGAAGTCGTTGAGAGCTGGAGTGTCACGATTCACGTTCGGTTGATCACCATACAACTCAGACCAGAAAGCTTCTACTCGCTCGATGGATGGGGGATCGCCAGAAACAGATGTTTTAGGTGTCAGAAAGCGTGAAGGACTTAACCGAAACAAAGAGTTGTCGGTAAGCCGCTTTAGCTTTTTCTCTAGTGACTTTTTAGCAGCAACCAGAGCCCGCAACCTGTTAAGGGAACCTTCTTTAATGTTCAGAAGATTCTCCTTATTCAGTGTGTGATGCTGGTATCGTAGTCCAGCCGCAATGCGGCGGACTTTAGATGTAAATGCTTTTCGAGCATTTACATACTCAATCACACACTGAATGCGGGAGACATGTTTCCGGAGATCATCAATCTTCAGTGTTAGCTGTCCAATGCGCCCTCTCATCTTAGCCTCAGGCGAAGAAGTATTCCTTCCTGCTGGAGGTAAGAGTGAGGAGGCACCATCATAGACAGCTCGATTGATGGTGAGCAAAGTAGAGTCCTCCTGAATCCGAGTGGATAGTTCGTGGTTTTCCGTGTCAAGTAGATGTTTTGGGTAGTGTATCTTCTTCGAGATACATACTTGCCGTGTGTCAAAATCATTGTCGGCGTCTTCGAAAGAACGGCGTCTCTCTTGATGTAGCTGTGCTGGAAAAGACAGACGGTGAGATAACCGTCTGTTAGTTAACAGTGATCTTCGTGTTCGCCGGAGATGAGAAGCATAATCACGTAGATGTTGTTGTGAAAAGTTGCTGTGATTGGGATGCATATCGCTCCAGAGAGCATGCATCCTAGCCATGTAGCCTCTCCGCTCCGGTTCACTGTTATTGTAGCACATCAGGAGATCGGCTCGTAATTCCTCCGTCCACCTAAATGTAGTCCGTTGTTCGCCAAGGTCGTCATCGTTCGGGATCTCGGTGCTCCGCCCAGCTAGTGGGTAGCCCTCATCCGAGAAGGGCCGGTTGTGGGGAGCACTTCTGTGTTCAGGATTATCTTGAACTCAGTATACTTTACATTGGGGAGTTAGCCCAATGCAAAGGTTGTTGTGCGATTAGTAGGCCAGCAGGTGGGAGGCCAGCCTACATTGCCCACGATGCGCCACGGGGTAAATGAAACCCCCGCCGGCCGCACAACATGCACCGTGGGCATTATTATTATTATTATTATTATTATTATTATTATTATTATTATTATTATTATTATTATTATTATTATTATTATTATTATTATTATTATTAATATATTGATAAAAAATTTTTCTTCGAATTATGTGAACTGGAGTTTAAAATATTTATAAATAGTCAATTTTCTCTATTTGTAAGTACATCCTTCATTCTCGAAGTGAAATTGCGGTATTATGGTAATTATTTTTTGTATTATTACTTTAATGGATATTATTATTTTTCTTTAAATTATTCTTTGTAATCATATAATGTATGTAGACATTATGCGCATGCGTTAGCATCAGCCATCTTTTGTTGAGTTATATGTTTAAGAGCTTACCCCTACTTATTTTTATGAATTGTCTGGCCCTCGAAAACTTTCTGGTGCGCAGAGGTCTTCGATCATATGACGTTTTTTTATGTAGAAATAGAATTTCTTACTTACCTTAAGATGATGAATGTTTTACGAGTGGTAACTTGGTTTATCAATTACTATATTGAATTTTCTCTTAAGTGTAAGATGGTAAGGTTAACTCAAGATAAAGAAATTTTTAACACTAGCTTAAGATATTCAAATAATGTACATTTTTTTCATGTTTATTATGGTTACAATAGTTATAAAAAAGATATATATATATATATATATATATATAATAAATATGTATGAAATTTACGTTCAAAGTCTTGATACCTCGAAACTATACTGGGACTGGTGATTGTTTTGACACAAATTCAAATTTGTTGTACTTGGTCCCAAGAAATTTGAGATAAAGCGAGTCTTCAGATGCCATTTCGCTCAATCTTTTGAACTTCCCCTCGTCACCCATGAGTTCGTTGTTTGTCCGGGTTGAAAAGTAGATAGAGAATTCATGGTTTAGATGTGCAATGACTTTGGATCCATACTTCGTGTTTATTTTTTTGATCTCGGTTATTTGATATAATTTATCCACTTCCAATTCTTGCATTTTTTTGTTTGGCAAAATGTTTGCTAAACAGTTGACTTCATTGATAGCTGAGAGGTCGAATTTTGACACTAAAAGATAGATGAAGGGGTACATTTTCAATAATTATATGTAAGAAGTATCAGTGTATGTTTGAATAATAAGAAATACCACTAACTTTTGAGGTAGTTTTTGCTGATACACTTGGAGACTTGAAAATGATTGCACTTGTATTATGCACTTTTTGTGAGAACAACGGTAGTGTTTGCTTCAAAAAACTAGGCAGACTGATGCATATGGCTGCGAGAGTTACCCACTCAACTCTTTATTCCTCCCCACTTAGTTACCGAAAAAAAAAAAACGAGTTTGGACTTGTCGTCTGACGTAAAAGATGATGTAATCGGGTAAAGTGACGCAATGGCGGATGTTCATATTACCCCACTTGGTTTGAAATGTGATCTTAGTAACGGTAAACGACGCGGAAGGTGATGTAATCATTAAAGCATTTGCGCAGCTTCATTTCCCCCACTCTACCTCACAAAAAAATGAGTTCAGACACGCTGAATGATGTTATCCGATAAAAAGAGGGGTGGGGAAAGGAATAAACCGCGAGATGGCAGTGACATCAAGGCTTCTCGCAAGTGCTCGTCCTACACCCTGTTTGAATATATAAAACCTGCGAATGATCTTCATATAAATACATGTCATGCTATTATCAGAGCTGGTATACGGTAAGGCATCAGCTCTGATGATAGTGTGATAGTATTTTGCATCATACACATGATAATTGACTGCTGGTCGATAAATTAATACCACGTGACGGTATTCTCGACAGTCGATAGAGATAATCCCTACTTTACCGACCGAGAAATGATCTATCGATCATCGATATCGCTTACATGCCTCAGATATGTAAAAATTACCGGCCGCAGATATGGTAAGTTACCGGCTGGAGGTATCCGCGACTGTCGGCAAGGTAGGGTACTGCGTTATCGGGGGGATGAACCCCCCCTGCCTCACTACCTCTATGTTTTTACAATACAAGCCACAAAAATTACGATAGTTGGATTGTAAATTTTCTGAAATGGTATAGTATATGCCATCTGAACCGTTCACGTATGAAAGACAAGTGTTGTCACAATACCATGATGTGATGCTTGTGTGAGTGTATATATATATATACAAATGATGTCATCTACTCTGTCTGTATTATTTGTGGTTCAACTATATATATTTATAAATCAGTTCTTCTCTATCTACACTGTAGTGCAGAAATAGAGGTTATTTTTTATGACATTTTTCGGACAATTGTAAATAAAAAATAAAAAAAAAACGGTTCTTTCTTCATTACAAACCTACATAAATTATGGAATATAATAATTTGGCGGTGTAAGTATAATTATTACTATTCAATTTTTATTAAACTAAATATTCTGTGGGTATATCGTTCATTTTGAAATTATTTATCTGGACATGAAGTTTATTTTTATAAACAATTTAGTAGTATTATTGTCATAGGATAAATGATTCTAAAGGAATGAAAATTTATTATTTATAATAAATTCAATTCTCCTAATTTTGTTACAGGATATTTTTTATTTGTCGACAATGAATAATTTTACCCGGCTATGCAAGAGGTTAACATTTCAATAACCTCAAATTATGGAATTTAACATTTCTGTATGATACTGAAGTTAGTAGACGCCTAATAATTATTGGATTTTTTTAAAAATGATAAATTATAAAAAAAAAAATATTCGAAAAAATTCCACCCATGGTTTTTTTAATTTTCTACATGTGCATATTTTGGATACGAAGAAATGAGTTATTTATTCAAAAGGAAACAATTATAATACTTTCGAAACCTGATGTTCCATTATAACTTATTAAGTTAAATTAATTAATAATAAATTTTATATATACCGAAAAAATGTATTTGAAAAAATATTAAATAAATGTTTTATTATTACTAGTTCAACAGGTTTTATTTTTATTTCGAGATTGTGTTCTCCTTCTCAATTTAACTGTTAAAAAAAAAAATGATAAATTTTTCTTTTTTATTAATTATAAGTTCTACTTTCTTAAGAAAATAAATTTTACTCCGTTGACTTCTGATTATTATTTTATATTTAAAGAAATTCTACATTACCGACTCATTCATTTTACGATAGTTGTATTGTAATTTATGCTAACACAACTGGTAGAATTTACTCTATAGTATCTGATTTTTTCTTTCTGGTAGTAGTATAAATTATAAAATAAAAATTACGATAGTCTATTGTAAAAATTAGTATTTAAAACTTATATAGTCCAGCGTTACAATACTATATAATGAAAATTACGATAGTTGAATCGTAAAAAATCCGTGAATTTTTTTTCCGTGTACCTTTTTATACTCTACGCTATGCTAGCGTGAGTTGCTTCAATCTTTACAAATAATTTCTAATAAAAATCTTCAGACAATAAGATACGTCATTTCCTCCCAGATGAAAATTGATGAGCTGATTTTTAATACTCTGCTGTAATTAATAAGAAAAATCAGCTGATGGTAAGTCGAGGAAAACCTCGTCAGCTGATGCATTTAATTAGGCATTAGATGCTCCCACCTAACGCTTGCGGTATGACTTTCAAAGTATCAGCTGACGGTTTTTCCACCGAGATACAGCCAGCTGACATATATATTTATCTATAGTTGTATATAAGCTACCATCAGGTAAATTTTTAGTTGAGAGGAAATGATTGAAAATATAAATTTTTTTTTCGCGTTCGAGCGGTTAGCTGACGTATAATACACCGTGTTACAGTCAGCTGATTGATATCTTTCTTCAATATATTGGGTTTAGCGACAATTCAACGTGTTTTCAGGTAGGAGGAAATGATTGAATATATTTTCTTTTTTTCGTGCGTGAGAGGCTATCGCTGCTCAACCCACCCACGGAACCTTAGCTGACGTTCACGAAGCTTCATAATACAACACTCTGATGCATTCCACTAATTATAGCTTGAGAGGAAATAATTGACAAAATTTGCACCTGGCTCCCGGACTATTTAAGGTAAACTAAGTTAAAACTCTACACGGAGAAAATTGGGTTTTTAAAAAAAAAATTTTTTTGTAATAAATGGAAAGATCATATATAAGTTTTATAACAAAACTATTTTTATTTATTTTTTTTTCGGTATAATTAAAAAGGTATATCGAATTAAAAATAAATTTTGAATCCAGTACCGAAAACACGTCGGCAGTTCCCGAACAAACCCGAGCGCGTGTGTGACGTCACAATGTTAGTTTCTACTCATTGTAGCATACAGCTGATACAGTGTTTTGACTTTTAACTGATTATATCTCGTTATTATCGTCAATATATCAATAAATATATAAAAAATGTCGAACCTTAAAAGTTATCGTGCTTGCGTCGTACCATTATGTACGAATACTACAAAAACAACTCCTGCAAAAATGTTTTTAAATGTTCCTCAAGATGTTAAGGGCATTCTGAGACAGTGCCCCTCCCCCACTTTTTAAAAATATGCAATGACTTTTAACTGTCATAACCATATTCGAATTTTATTAATTAATTAAAAAAATTGAAACTTTAATAGAAAAAAAGACAACGTGGTAGTAATTTCGCCGAGATATAGAATTTTTAAAAAATTACTTACAGTTGTTGTCAATTAGGAGTTCAACTAAATTTGTTGAATAGATTTTAGTCTAAAAAATTTGAAAATTCGAATTATAAAATTGACATGAAGACTTTACTGAAATTTATTTAAAAAATTTTGTTTAACTCCTAATTGATATCAAATGTAAGTAATTTCTTTTCAAATCTATACCTTGACGAAATTACTACTACGTTGTCGTTTTTTGAATTAAGGTTTTATTTTTTTTTTAATCAATTGATAAAATTTTAAAACACTTATGACAATTGAAATTCATTGAAAATTTTTAAAAAGTGGGAGGCACTGTCTGAAGCCTTAAATGTCGTCATAAATGGAATTAACCTTTATAAATCGTTTAAAACACATGACTAAATAAAATTAACTGATTAAATTAATTTTTTTAAAACTAAATTTCGGATATTTTTAGTCAATTTACGTGGAGATGCCGTTGACATTGTACTATCGTAAAATTCCTTTAACATTGTGACGTCACAAACATGGCGACCAATCGTGGCGCGTTCGTAGTCACGTGATTCTTTTTAAAATTTTATCAATTTTCAATTGCTTATAATTAATTTAAAAAAAAATTTTTAAGAGTTTTTCGCATCAACTATTTATATAATTTATGTTAAAGTTATAAAATAAATAAAAAAATCGATTATTTGTTTTTTTTCAAAAACCCAATTGAATAATCACAATTCCTATCAGATTATGGTAGAATTTTTTACAATCAATTAGATAGTTACTAATACCACCCACATAATTGTAAAAACTATCTGGATTATACATAGAAAGAATTTTATGGTGAAAGTTATCATCGAGTTATAGTACAATTTTTAAAATAAAAATTCCGGACAAAATAAAGACATCTAGGCCAGGTGCCTATCAGCCGTTGCTGGATCTGCCCTTTTTTAAGAACAGACCAGAGCTGTGTGTGGCAAGTACTACACTGTAAAAAATAAGGTCCTGACACCAAACTCCCTAGGAGTTTGACAAATTTTCTCTTCAGTGAAACCAAATTCGTTTGAACCAACGAAAACTAGTTTGTCTCAAGAAAATCATTTTGTATTGAATTAAAATCTCTACTCGATTATGAGAAATTGCTTAAGCGTTTATGTTAAAGTTTTTAAGTTTGACCATAATTAAACTAACATTTGATTGAATAGTACAATATATTTTAATTAAAGTTTGGATGTATTTGATTTAAAAATAAAAACTTGTTGAAGCAAACTTTTCTATTTTTAGAAATTTAACTGAAACTCTTTGAAACGTTTGGTTTGACAACTTCACATGTTTCAATGAAACAAAAGTAGTTTCCTATAATACCGAACGTGTCGTGTCAACCGACGAGTTTCTTGGGGAGAGAATCCGATGAGGTTGTAGGAATAATTTCACGCACTCACATTAAAACTGAAAAATATTTGACAAGAATATAAATGTATTCGTTACAAAATATCGAAGTATATTTGAATGAAAGTCTTTATATTATCGATTCGATAAAAAAATGTATTTATAAAAAGAGTCCCATATTTATCTCGTTTAGATCAATGTATAGGCAATTGATTGTATATATCTATTCAATATAAAAACAAAGTACTAGAAGCACAACTAAACTAAAACTTTCCTACTGGTTCCGTCGCATAGCGGCAAAGCGTCTGACTCTCGCGCGTAGGGTGCTAGGTCCGAATCCTCCGAATACGGTGACACGCGTTAATATCCCCGGACAAAATATCCCCGACAAAATATCCCCGACAAAATATCCCCGGACATAATATCTCCGCGACAAAATATCCCCGGACATAATATCCCTGCGACAAAATATCCCCGCGACAAAATATCCCTCGACGAAATATCCCCCGACAAAATATCACAATAGTTCAAAATTTCTATTAAAAATCATGTTAATAAATAAGTTTCAATGTAAATATATTATTGTTAGAATAAGTGACTTGGGGTAATCTCGGGGTGTGACTTGTTTTGGGCCAAGCACGATAACAACCCGATGAAAAACGTTTGGACCCAACCAGATATGTCTGGATCTCGTTATATCTGTTAATATCCAAATACATCCAAATATTTTATCTTGCTAGATATAAGCATATATAATTATATCTGCTCAGATCTAATCATATATAAGCGGATATAGAGATGTATTGAGATTGATATCCAAGTAGATATACGCATATCCAAGCATATATAAGTATATCTGCTCAGATCTAACTATATATACGCAGATATAAAGATTTATATCCAAGCAGATATACTTATATCCACGCATATATAAATACATATAGTTATATCTGCTCAGACCCAACTGTATGTATGTAGGTATATAGATGCAAAAATAATTCATATCCAAGCAGATATACGTAGATCCAAGAATTTATGACTATATCCAAAAATGTGTGTCTATCCCAGCAATCGGAATCGCATTGGAAGCCAATGCGATTCAATGTAATTCAACGCGATTCAATACTATTAGGAGTACAAATAAGTTTCCGCCGTTTTATTGTAGATGGCGCGGCACGGAGTATCGGTTAGCTTTCGCAGATGATAACCGGCTTAAAAAATAGTTTGGACATTCAAGAACAACATAACCTATTAATATCATTGATTTTATATTGGTAAAATATAATTTTTATAAGTTGAAAATGTCAAAATTTGAGCCAAGTAAGCGTCATTTGCGGGAAATATTAGTTTACTTCTTTAATTTAAAGAAATCTGCTGCTGAGGCGCATCAATTGCTCGTAGAAGCATATGGTGAGGGTGCTTTGAGTGAGAGAACGTGTCGAGAGTGGTTTCAAAAGTTTAAAAACGGTGATTTCGACGTGGAAGACAAAGATCGCAGTGGAAGGCCAAAAATTTACGAGGATGCAGAATTGGAGGAATTATTGGAGGAAGATTCATCTCAAACACAAAAAGAACTTGCTCTAACATTAGAAGTCACTCAGCAAGCAGTCTCACATCGTTTAAAATCATTAGGAATGATTCATAAACAAGGAAATTGGGTTCCGTACGAATTAAAGCCGAGAGATATTGAACGCCGATTATGCTTAAGTGAAATGCTGCTAGCTAGACATAAAAAAAGGGTTTTTTACATCGTATCATAACTGGTGATGAGAAGTGGATACATTATGACAATCCAAAAAGAAGAAAATCATGGGGATTACCTGGCCACGCGTCAACATCAACAGCAAAACCGAATATTCACGGAAAAAAACTTATGCTGTGTATTTGGTGGGATCAGCTAGGTGTAGTGTATTATGAGTTGCGTAATTCGAGCGAAACAATTACTGGAGCCCTCTATCGAACACAATTGATGAGATTGAGCCGAGCTCTGAAGGAAAAACGCCCTCAATACTATTCTAGACACGAAAAAATTATTCTTCTGCATGACAATGCTCGTCCACATGTTGCGGCTCCCGTGAAAAAGTACTTGGAAACACTTGATTGGGAAGTGTTACCCCACCCGCCTTATTCACCAGACATTGCACCGTCTGATTATCACCTGTTCCGGTCCATGGCACATGCTCTGACGGCGCAGCGGTTCACATCTTATGAGGATACCAAAAATTGGGTTGATTCGTGGATAGCCTCAAAAGACAAGGAGTTCTTCAGACGTGGGATTCGAATGCTGCCTGAGAGATGGGAAAAAGTGGTTGAAAGTGATGGGCAATATTTTAAATAAATTTATATTACCGTTCTTCTATAATAAATATTTAATTTGTGTTAGAAAACGGCGGAAACTTATTTGTAACCCTAATATTTTTGAAACCCATTGTATCGTGTTGGAAAGTATTGAATCGTATAGGATTTTCAAGACTCCGTAGATCATGCAGTTTAGAGGTTGAACTGAATAATCAACTAAGATTTCTGTATACCATAAGCCGTTAAAGTAGTAATAATTGAAATGAAATATCAAATCGAATTACTATTTAATTATCGCGGTCATTTATTCGAAGGAAAAGATTCTTATAAAATGAAAAATAATTACTGTTATAATTTATATTTTATAATAAAATAAAATTATATCGTCAATCCAAAGAGGTTATTTTGCGGTCAATTTTAAAAAAAATATTAGATTACAAGTAAAAAATAAATTTTTTACAATAATTTTATTTGAAATAAATAATCATTTATAGCATAGTAGTTTTTTAATTAAACTTAACTGCATAAATTTTAGAGAAGACAATTTTAAAAATGTTAAAATTTGTTGACAGTCGAATGTCAAAGTAAGACCTTGACAATTTTTCTGAACCTGTCATCTAGTGTAGTCAAGAAGTGAGTTTTCTGCGAAAAATCGTAAATACACTCTTAAAAATATGGCGATTGGTGCATTGGATTTAGAATTTAATTCTGAGAAATGGGTATTTTTTAATTTATCCGCCATCAAAAATTTCATTTGTTACAAACAAAAAACGAAGCGACAAAAAGGGAGTCTCCGTTTTGTAGCTATAACTTCAAAAATATTAAAGATATCTGAAATTTAAAAAAAGATTCTAAAAGAAGAGAAAATTTTAGTAAAATAAGTCTTGACTCCCCGAATTGTAGCTCCATTATTTATAATTTTAATTTAACGTTGAAAGTTGGGCTCCGCGCGGCCGTTTCGGTGCCTAGGCGTCGCCGCAAAGCAAAGTATGCAACACAAAATAATTTTTTTATAACATTCAATATTAATTTAAAAATCTGAATAAATTATAGTGTCATCTAGACACTTGAAGGAATATAGCCCCGCAAAAAAAAAATTTTTTAGCAAGATTTTTGTTTAAGTTATTTAATTGTTAATTAACAAATTTTTTGGAGACTTGAGTTTTGTGCTGCATACTTTGCTTTGCGGCGACGCTTAGGCACCGAAACGGCCGCGCAGAGCCCAACTTTCAACGTTAAATTAAAATTATGAATAATGGAGCTACAACTCGGGGCGTCAAGACTTATTTTACTAAAATTTTCTCTTCTTTCAGAATCTTTTTTTAAATTTCAGATATCTTTAATATTTTTGAAGTTATAGCTACAAAACGGAGACTCCCTTTTTGTCGCTTCGTTTTTTGTTTGTAACAAATGAAATTTTTAATGGCGGATAAATTAAAAAATACCCATTTCTCAGAATTAAATTCTGAATCCAATGCACCAATCGCCATATTTTTAAGAGTGTATTTACGATTTTTCGCAGAAAACTCACTTTTCGACTAGACTATTTGTCTATCTGACATTTTTAATATTTATATTTTAACAAAGTTCAATAGTTTGTATTTTTTAAATAAATAAATGCATGCATTTAAACTTAATTACTTTCACGGTTACCTGACCGTTGATTCAAAGACAATTGATCCCCGACAATTGATCCTTGCGACGATTGATCCGCCGATAAAATATACTCACACACATATGAATGTGAAAAATTACGCCCTTTTTTCACTAATTTTGTGTAACATAAAAAATATACTCACACACAAATTTTTTCACATTTATATGTGTGTAAGCATATTTTATCGGCGGATCAATCGTCGCAAGGATCAATTGTCGGGGATCAATTGTCGGGGATCAGTTGTCTTTGGGTCATCGGTCGTGTCACCACTCTCACAGTGATTCAATTTTTCGTGCTTAGTGAATTATTTTACTAAAAAAATTTGATATCATTAAAACGATTGCAAAAGCTATAATTTTACTAGATGTTTTCTATTTACACTGTTTATTAAAATATTTTTTTTTCTCTTAATTATTTTTGAGTCATATGATAATCGTATTGAAATTTTTAAATTTCGGCTATCGGTAATCTAGAATTTTGGGTTAATCGGTAAAAAAAATTTCCTACTTAGCCTATATCAACGTGTCGCATTGAATCACATTGATTCGGATTGACAAGACGGCCATTCCAAAAACAGGATTAAATCGGATAGAAAACTGAATGCGATTCAATGCGATCCCGTTTGCTGGGATATTTAGTGATATTTGGTCAGATCCAATAATATTTAAATACAGGAATAAATCAAATAAATCAGTTTGATCAATGTTTCTAAAGTATTCATCTATTTTTTTCACTTAAATATCAATTGACTTTTGATATATATTATACATAGGTTCATCAAAAGAATTAAGAGGTAATAGCAATAAGATCCAAGATGTGAGTAGATATTGTTTTTAAAATGGTCTAAAGTATAATATATTTATACATGCATTTATTAGAATGTAGTGAAACTTCTTTAGATATATGTGCTTAAATCTATGTATTTAATTAATATGTAGATTTATTAATATGTAGATTTCTTTAAAGATCGACATTAACGCAGATCTGCTTGGATACACTCATATATTCGTGGATATAGTGAGATCTATTTGGATTTCTTTGGACATTTTGAGATCTGTTTGGATCTCTTTTGATATTTTCAGATCTGTTTGGATATACTTAGATATAGTGAGATCTCATCGGATATTGTCAGATCTGTTTGGATCCGCTTCGATCGCGCCAAAATTTGGATCCAAGCATATCTGACTGTTTGGATCCAATCATATATGCTTGGATCAAAACATTTTTTATCGGGAAGCTTCTGTGTTGGCCTATTTTCGAATAAACACACACAAAATCTGTGAAAAAAGGGCACATCATGATAATAAGCTAAGTAATGTTCTCTACTAATGTTTTTAATTAATTGAAAATTTTTTATTTATATGCTTCAATAGGCAAAGAGAAAGCAATAGGCTTTGCAGGCCATCCCTCAAATTTTCCATCTTGGACCTAAAAGGCAATGGACCAAAGCTAATAATAAAATTCTTTTTTTTTATATTTCGTCACAGAGATATATTGTTCCTGGGATATTTTGTGGCAGGGATATTTTGTCGGGGGATATTTCGTCGCGGGGATATTTTGTCGCTGGGATATTATGTCCGGGGATATTTTGTCCGGGGATATTAACGCACGTAACCTCCGGATACCAATATTGAAATTATTTAATTTTTCACTAAAAACTGTGACTATGGTTAGGATGATTTGTAAAGTGTAATAGATATAATATAATGTAATTGTCTCAATACTGAATAACAAAAAAAAAAAAGAAAAAAAAAAAAACAATAATAATAATAGAAATAGAATCAAATCCGAAATAAATAAATACATAAGAAAAAAAAAATTTTTTTTTAATTAATTATTAATGAAATAAATAAAGGCAATATTCACTTGATTCAGATTACTGTTTTTTTTGGATCAATCAATACAGAAATTTAAAATAACTCGATTTTTTATTGAATCAATTGCAAAGACAGTCTCTACGGACCTTAAAAAGTATTACTTTTAACACCAAAATTCATTTGCTTTAATAAAATTTAGACTTAACTGAAAATTCATACCTTCAATCACCTTACAATTTACTTCGAGTAAAATTTTTAATTATTTTATATAAAACAAAAATCATTATTGTATTGACAGCATTAATGACTTGAACTAATTTATATTTTTTTTCAAATGAAAAAAATTACTGAGTTATATCAAATACTATAGAGTTAGTTTAAACGACCCGGTACCTTCCCTCAAGAAACTCTCACTTGGGGCAAAAAATACTGTCAAACGTAGAGGGTGGTAGACTCAATCGCTTGACGCGCTTGGCTGTATCCAAACGCACGGAGTACTTGAGCCAAACGAATCTGGTTTGACGAAAGGAATCTTTTTTTACAGTGTATAATACAATATATCAGGGTAACTAAAGAAATCAGAGGTGACAAAAATAAGCTTTTTATTAGTATAAGAAAACCACACAAGGCGACATCATCGACGGCAGGTTGGTCGCAGACATCTGAAGTATTTGCGAAATTTTTTCAACGATACTTACGTTGTCCAATGAGTTCCGGTCTTCATTGTTACCTCTTATTTCCTCAGGGCTGACTCGCAAAATCATAGATGCATCATCAGAATAGCTTTTTGAGATTGATTGCTCTGTCACCTGTAATAATTTAAGAAAATTAAGAAGTGTTTATTTGTAATATTAATTAATTGGATAAACAGCCAAAAGATACTAGTACGGAAATAGAAACGGGTAGAACTAACGGGGCACGTCACACGACACGTCACGCGGCGCGTCATAGAAAGAAGCTTCTAAAACAAGGAGATTTGATCCCAAGTTATTAGATAGGGTTTATTTTAGTCTGTTAATTACGGTTTATTAATCAAGTTTAAGGTATAGATGTTTATTAGGGTGTCCGTTATTTACCAAGTTAGACTTTTTTACTTGGCTATGATATAAATCAATTATTTTTGATCCAAAAGTAATAAAGAAAAATAAAAAAGTTTGTTCTAATGCCGTTTGACCCTGCCTAAGTGATGATACATTCTCATTTTAGTACACTGAGAAAAATGTTATTACTTGCTTAAAAATAAGTGCTTAGCAATGACTAATATATATTTTTGTAAGAAATTTCCCGCTCTTCAAAAAACGTCTCTTATATTTTTTTCGTGAATCCAACTGTTTAAGAGATATTGAAGGTCAAAGTTCGATTTGTTTAAAAAAATTGGCGTTTTTGTTTGAAATTTCATAACTCTCTAACACCTAGACATAAAATTAAGCGCTATATATTTTCTTGTAGGAAATTTTCCGCTCTTCAAAAAAGGTTTCCTATACTTTTTTCGTAAATCCAACCATTTAAGTGATATCAAAGCTCAAAGTTAATAGTTTTGAAAAATGCTGTTTTTCGATTAATATTCTATAACTCTTCAGCAAACAGATATTTACTCAGGCTTTTGACAGTTTTTCGTCGGAAATTTACCGCTCTACAGAAAAGGTCACTCTGATTTTTTTGATTAACTCAACCGTTTAAAAGATATTTAAGCTCGAAATAAAAGAAATTTTTTATATCATCAGAGCAAAATTTCGAGTTGGTTTGTGAAACTTTTCTTTCAACTTAAATTTTGCCTTCAACCAGCCTTAATAGCATTAAACTATAACATTTTTCAGACATTAATTTATCGCCTGGATATTCTCAGCTGGTGATAGAACATCCAAGATCTCCTCAACGGTCAGTAAATAGAAAATCGGCATCTTCGGTCTCTACTATCAATATCTGCAGTTTAAATGCCCAGTCATTAGCCTCAGCTGCTCATATTGACGAATTTCGAGATTTTTTCTACCACAATAACTATAATGTGATTGCTGTGACTGAGTCTTGGCTGAATAACATGATCATAGATTCTCAGGTTAGTTTGCCAGGTCATTCAGTGCTTCGAGTTGATCGTCGTGGCTGTGTTGGTGGTGGAGTTGCGCTCTACATACGCAATAGGCTTTATTCACGAATTCTCGCCACTTCAATGTCATTGCTTTCTGATGGTGTCCCTGAATTTCTCTTTGCTGAAATTTGGAGTTCTTCGGATCCAAAGATACTGATTGCTGTAGTCTATAGACCTCCCAGAGCTGGTTTTTTTTGAATTATTTCAAGATGAGCTTTCTACTCATGTAAAGAAATATAAATTTGTCTGCGTTATGGGAGATTTAAATACTAATTTTTTGGTACAAACGCTGGAGTCAATTAGCCTTCAGGAGTTTCTAGCTTCGCAAGGACTAGTAGTGGTTCCTATGGAGCCTACACATCATACCAGGACATCAGATACATGGATTGACATCTGCGCAGTTAGAGATCTTTCAATGCTAACTGCATGGGGGCAATCACAGCAGCCTTTTCTATCAGGACATGACCCTATTTATATGTCGATTAATTATGAAGCCATGTGCTGCAAGCAGAAAATAATTACTTATAGATCGCTCAAACACATTACTTCTGATGCTGTCGAGGATTTCATCTCATCTTATGATGTATCTATTTTCGAAAATGAGCAAGATGTTGATTTGAAGCTTGCTAACTTCAACTCGCTATTCAGCAATCTGCTCGATGCAGTCGCACCGACAAAACGATCAACTTTCAAGCGGTCTCCAGTACCTTGGATGTCTGCAGATCTTTGTGCTTTAAAAAAGGAAAGAGATGTCTGTTATCGAGCAGCTAAGCGCCATAATTCATCTTGTTTACTCATTAGATACACAGATCTTCGCCGTAAGTTCAAACATGATTTATTAGCGGCAAAAGATGCGTATTTTACAAATTGCGTGCGTGATTACAAATTATAATGAATCATATAGTTCTGTCAGCAGGTAATTTTAAAGGTTTTACTTTGTCTCGTAAAACATCGATTTACTATTTTTTTTCTCGTTTTAAAAGTTTTGTGAATTAATTTGAAAAATTTTTTATATTAATATCACGAAACAAATATAAAATAAAAAAAAATGAAAAAATCTTACCTTCTCGCTTTGCTTCACGAAAGTAAGCTCATGGTCTAAACTGGTAATCTTAAACACAAATAATTATACAGGTCATCAATACCCTTTCATTTCCTCAAAAGGGAAACAGCGTAAAACAACTGAGACTAGAAGAAGAGAAGAAATGAGCTCAAAAGCTTGAAGGAAGAGCAATTGCTGAATCCTCTCTGCGCGAAGTAATGCCTAATGGCCGTTTCCGCGTGGAATCAGAAGCCACAAAAAGAGGAGAGTTTGAATCGGTATTAAAAAAGCAGTTCACAAGCCTTGGTACGTTGCGACCACGTCAAAGCACCACTCGAAGCACCGTACATGGGACCCTATACAATAATCCAAAGCGTAACTAATGGAGTGTATAAACTGAACATTAACGGAAAAGAAAAAAACCTACCAATCGAACGTTTAAAACCAGCTTACATCGCCAAGAACGACGACGATAACCAACTCGACGCGGAAGAGCCATCCTCTATTCAGAAACTACCGCAACTACAACACTAGGGCTGTATCATGGACAAACCTCAAAAAACGGACACAAGGAAAGTGAAAAAGTTTGGGGAACCCAAATGAGCATGCTTTGAGCGCTCGCGTCACAAAATTTAGCAGTAAAATCAGCTAAATTCACTCCGTTCAATCCGTACTTTATATATTAGAGAAAAAAATAACAAAAAGTTTGGAAAATCCAAAAGTGCACGCCTCGTAGCGGTCACTCAATTTTTACGAAAAAAAAAAAAAAAAACCTTAAATATTGCATATTTATCGGCGTATTATGAACAGAATAAAAACTTTACTTTTAAATCTTTGCGTCATCGCCTACACAGAAAAGAAAGGTACTGCGCATGTATTGTAAACGAACCTTATTTACATAGATATAGATATACCAACGAAAGGTGGATTTCAGTTTATTGTTAATTATAATTAAACTACATTGAATTAGACCGTGGTTTTCGAAGAGACTTAGTTTTAGATAATACTTAAGCGTATGAAAAAAAAAAGGTTCGATTAGTTAAGTTTTTCGGGCGTTATCGTGACCACGCCAGTTTCCATACATACAGACACACGGACGACACGAAATAATTTTTCTAAACATTTTTAGTAGATTTCATAGAAATCTAACTATTGCATTGGTCCTCATGACAGAACTTTTCAAAAATTTTCATGTATTTCGACAAATTTCATCAAACTGATACAGAAAATACATATGGCTCAAAAGCTTATATATCGCGTTGTTATTTTACCGGCCGGGGTCTATTCAAAGTGAACGTCACAAGCGCCAACGAGATTCGGTAGCTAGAATCTGATATTTCAAGGCCAATTATAATATATTGAGTATTTTGATGATAAGAGAGTACAGTTATTTTTTAGTAAAGTCAGTGTTGATGCCGAGAAACTAATTGCTACAATTTTAGAGTCAAATTGAAGAATTAAAAATATAGATAAAGAGTTAAAATTGATAGATTTTGAGAATAGAGTCAAATTTAGAGTCAAGTTTTGGGTAGAATCGAGGTCGAATTTTTTAAGGGTTTTATTGAGTTTATTTAATTAGTGGTCACTTTTAGGTTTCAGTTAATATTTTTAAAGTTAAGTTTTAGTTCTGATTCCAGCAGAAGTTAATTCCTGGAGAGCATCCACGCGAGGAATGTCCGTACTCAGAGTTATAGTTTGTTTGAGTAAGAATTTAAATAATGAAAATTAATGGAGTATAGAAGATCAGTTCGCGCTAAGCTAGCGCACGAGGTAGTCGAGTTTGAGACTCAGGAGAGTTCGCTTTAGACAGTTCGACTGGACTTACCTACACCGGCATAACTTGAGCGATAGGTTTCAAGTTATGCCGCACGTGCGTACGGTTGCAGTCACAGATCCAGAGTTTAGTCACTGAGGTTTTATTCGAACTACAGAAATGAATACAGATTTGATAGAGTTTCTTTAAAAAAGTGTTGATGGTTGAGGCGGCAATCGACGTGTTTTATCAAGTTCTAAAGCTGATAAAAATTTGAA
Organism: Microplitis deprimator; assembly: GCA_964016945.1. Classification (NCBI taxonomy): domain Eukaryota; kingdom Metazoa; phylum Arthropoda; class Insecta; order Hymenoptera; family Braconidae; genus Microplitis; species Microplitis deprimator. The sequence goes on from OZ024713.1 coordinate 6,302,470, forward strand.
TCCGATTTATCGAGTCGTTTTTGAGAAATTTCAAAAAAACTAAAAAAATTTTTTTTTTTAAATTCTTTCGATAACGGTTTCTCTCGAACGAATAAACCGATTTTGATTTTTTTGGTGACATTCGACACGGCTTGTAAAGCTTCAGAGCCCAGTCGATTTTGGAATCAATCCATTGAGCAGATTAAAAGTTATCCGAAAAAAACATTTTTGAAAAAAGTTTATTTTTGAAATATCTCCGAACGTGCCCTACCGATCAAGCTAAATTGTCTTACGGCTTCAAGATATTGACAAGCCGCGTCGAACGGCGCCTTAAAAATCAAAATCGGTTGATCCGTTCAAAAGATACAGGTATTTACATACGTACGTACGTACATACATACGTACATACACTCAGACATCATCGTGAAATTAGTCAGGATAGCTTCCTAGAACCTCAAAACGTCAAAATCTGATAGAATTTTGGTTTTTGCAAATCGGACCGAAACCAATAACTTCCCGAATTTTTGAAAATTTTCAATTTTCTTAGCGGGAAGTTAAAAAACGGCAGGTTGGTCGCAGACATCTGTAGTATTTGTGAAATTTTTTCAACGATACTTACATTGTCTAATGCGTTTTGGCCTTCATCGCTGACTCTTAGATCTTCAGGGCAGAGTCGCAAATTCGCCGACGCGCCATCAAAATGGCTTTGAGAAATCGATTTCCCTACCACCTGTAATAATTTAAGAAAATTAAAAAGTGTTTATTTGTAATTTTAATTAATTGGATAAACAGCCAAAAACACCATTCCAAACACCAGCCAAAAACACAATTCCAAACACACAAAAAAATTTGTGATCCAAAAATAATAAAAAAAAATAAAAAAGTTTATTCTAATGTCGTTTGACCCTGCCTAAGTGATGATACATTCTCATTTTAGTACAATGAGAAAAATGTTATTACTTGCTTAAAAATAAGTGCTTAGCAATGACTAATATATATTTGTGTAGGAAATTTCCCGCTCTTCAAAAAACGTCTCAAGACCATGCTTAATCATGCAAGGTATTTCCGGGCAAGTATTCAGACATGAACATCTCTTTTCAATTCTTTTATAATTACCTTTTTGCGAAGATGGTTATCAATTGATCTTAATTGTTCAGGACAATCGAAGTTTTTTTCAAGAATTTCTCGCCCAGAATTCTATAAAAAATTTGTCATTATATCAATTCGTCATCCATCCCATAAATCAATAAAAAAATTCATACAAAGGTTTATCCAAAAGGCCATCCCCGCAACCCGCTAATTTCGAACAAAATTTCAACCAATTAATTGTCAGTAATTGAATTCAAAAATTTTCATTAAGAATCCTCAAATATTGATTTAAAATTCGATCTGACGCAACTGAAGTTTGTTCGTCTGCGATTGTTCGTCTAGTACAATATTTGTCGGATCTTAAAATCCATCCGGTTCGATCGAATCAGCGACACAAATCCACGTGAATTTGTGAGTCCATCTCGAGCCGAGTTTTGCGCATAAAACCACTTTTCGGGTGTGTAAAAAGGACGCATTAAATATAAATTATATTTAGGAGGTGGTGTTGCATTATATATTAATAAAAAGTTTTGCGTGAAAAGAATTGCTAGTTCTAATTATATTGTTAATGTTTCTGAATGTTTAATGGTTGAGGTATGGTTGCCTAATAAGGCAAAAATCTTAATTATAGTTAACTATAGACCACCTCATGGTGATGATCTAAATATATTCGTAAATGAAATCACAAAACATTTAGTGAAATATAAACATTGTATAATATTAGGTGATTTCAACATTAACTTACTGTACGCAGATCGAAAATCATTACTATTTAAGGATATTATATCGCAATTAGGATTACAAATAGTACAATTTAATGCAACACATCATACTTTGAATTGTAATACTTGGCTTGATTCAATCATTGTTGATAACATAAATAATGTAATCAGTTCAGGTCAATCTTCAGAACCTTTTCTATCGAATCATGACTTAATATATATAAAATATAAGTACAAAATTGAAAAAAGAAAAAAAAGAAAAACTTACTTATCGAAACTGGTCACTAGTGGATATGGATGCTATCAAAGATGAAGTTATGAGAATGAATTTGAATGCTTTTGATTTCTTAGATTGTGTAGATTATAAATTAAGCTTATTCAATACTTTTGTTAATGAATTAATAAATAAACATGTACCGTTATGTATTAGAGTAATTAAAAGACCTTTGTTGCCGTGGATTAATAGTGAAATTAAGGTATCAATTCGTATCAGAAATAGATTGTATAGATCATATCGCAGAACTAAAAATCCGATTATTTATGCTCAATACACTAAATTACGAAAGGATATAATGAGAAAAATTACAAAATATAAAGCAAATTATCTTCTACACAAATTTATGATTGCAAATAACTCAAAAATTATTTGGAATTAATTTAATAAATTAGGATTAACTAAATCGAAAAATAAAACAACTGATCCGTTACTGGATATTGAAGACTTAAATAATTACTATGTAAATTTAATATCAAACAATCAGTATATAATTGATAATTTTAATTTGTTAGGTAATAATAGTTTTGTTAGAGGTATTAATCGATTTGAATTGAAAGAAGTTAGTATTCAAACAATTAAAAAAAGCTTAATGAGAATTTCAACAAAGGCATAAGGACCAGATAATATCTCAATACAAATCTACAAACGCCTAAATAATTTATTGTTACCATTAATTCAAGATGTTATCTAACAAGAGCACTAGTCTCTTCGGAGACGTTTGGGTTCTTAATATTCGAAAAGATCCACTATAAATAATAAATTATAGGGAGATAATTTCTTCCTCGTATTCTTTATTGTTGTCCGCACCCTCCAACCCGCTCGTATAAATTTTTCTATCGCTACCAAAGGGAGAAATCCCGGATAATTAATTTAAAATTAAGCGGCGGACATAACAGTGCCTTTCTGTTCTTACTCAAGTGCTATATGAAATTAGTGGAGATAACTTAAGTTCACGACAACCCTGCTTTAAGATTTTGCGATATTAGAGCACTACATCTCCGCTTCGCGTTCGAGGTATGCAAAACTTATTCAAATGCTTGTTTTGGGTTACAGGTACGGTAAGTGACTATCAGTGAAAAATCGGTGACACGCGTTTTGGGCCCAAGACAAAATATCCCCGACAAAATATCCCTGCGACAAAATATCCTCTGACAAAATATACCCGCGACGAAAAATCCCCAGACAAAATAAACCCACATAAAATATCCCCATGACAATTAATTAATAGCAGTTATTTCATTGACGAAAATTTTCCAAAAAGTATTGGTCTTATAATTACATATAATTTTCTTATAATTACAACACATATAACCTGTGAAAAATGGCACAGTACTATTTCAAGCCTATAGATTCATATATTTTATAATTCTACGCACACAAAATCTGTGAAAAAAGGCATATTGTTATACATATTTTATGAAGTATATTATAAAAAATTTAAAATAAAAGATTCGTTTCGTGAAAAAAAAAAAAAAAAAAAAAAAACAACACTTAATATGTAGTTTTATTTTTCAAAAATTGTTAAGGTCTTGATTATTAAATAATTTTTTACGCTGCTAGAATATATTTCTCACACGTTCTTTGTATGGGTACATTTTTATAATTGTAAACATACAAAATTCGTGAAAAAAGGGCGCTATTTTCCACACGTTTTTTGTATATATGGGTATATTTTTGTAATCGTACACACACAAAAACGTTTTTCGTATGGGTACATTTTTGTAATCGTATACATACAATAAAAGCTGCCAGAATATATAAACATTAATATAACAAAGTATAAATGTTGATGACAATAATAATAAAAAAGTATTTTTATAATGTTGAACTTACATAATATAATAAAAATATCATGATATTATATACTTGTAATGAGTTGTTGATTCGATTTTAATTATGTAAGCTACATGAGAATATTTAAGAATTTAATATTTTATTATCAGAATATGAATTAAAAAAATTTTGATTATTGCATGGTGATATTTTGTCATCGAGATATTTTGTCCGGAGATATTTTGTCTTGGGGATATTTTGTCGGGGATTTTTTGTCTTGGGCCCAAAACGCAGTGGACCGAAAAATCACGATGTTGGTCGATAATATAACGAGAATTTACCCTGTTACAAAGTTACGGGGATGGGCTATAGGATCAATCGTTTTACTAATGTTTTTTCTTACCTTAACCTTATTACGTTTACTATGGTTCTTGACGCTCTAAGACATTTTGTGACTATTGTGAAACTGAATATATGATTCCAGTAATCCCGATACGCTTGATTTGTCACTTTCTTGATTTGCACATAAAATTATTGTCCTCAAAACTGAAAATTCGTAACATCTCAACCAGATCTTGAGAAAGGGATCTGAAGTGGTTCCCATCGATAATGCATATTGTATAAATAATAATGACTTCCCGATTCCCGATGACTTCGGATTAAAGTTTTTCAAAGCATTTATTCCCTCAAATCCGACGTGATCATAAATAATTATGTGAGATTTATTAATGCGACAAATAATCAAATATTGTTCTCTGGTCGATTTGACATTATTCAGTGTTGCCAAAGTTTCAACTTTGTCCATAAAATCTAGGATAAGGTCACTGGATACATATTGTAAACGACTGATTAATTGTAAATGATCAACAAATATAATCAACTTATTTGCGACTAAGTCGCAAATAACCTTTTTACGTACGACAATCAATCTAAAACAAATAATCAGAAAAAGGTCAATTGGCATTCGAAATGGAAGTAGATTTATATTGAACAATTTATCGAATCTACATTAGACTGATTCAAAAAAATCGACTACTTTTTTTTTTTCATTATATTGAAAATATTGTTGGAAATGACGAAAAAAAAATACTGTGAAAGTTTGAGCTCTTAATATTAATATTAACAGCTGCCGCATCGCAATTTTCTATTTCCCGTTTAAATAACATGGGAAAATTTATTTTTTAAGCTTTGGAATTTTGTAGCTCACGGTGGGACCAATACTTTTGAATGTTCAAGAAATGGTGTAATACCGTACGATGGACGGTGTGGCTCAATAAGTTATAGATCAAATTGAACGGAATATAGTATAGTACCGGATAGCTCAACTGGTAAAGCACTCGGCGCGATACTGACATGGTCTGGGTTCGATTCCCAGTTCGGGCTATCTATATTTTTCTCAATTCATTTATAAATTGTCTTATTGAGAAGGTTATTTGCATGTTTTAGGTTTCCACTATATAGAAATGGTTTTAAAAGTTATTCAAGGTTATTGAAGTTATTCGACTCAACTTCAACCTTGAATAACTTTCGTAGGAGTGAATTTATCAAAAATTGTTAAGAGACTTTTTTTGTAGAGCATTTAATTTCCTTTAAAAACGTTCATTGGCTTTTTTTCGAAAACTGATTTTTACATTAATTACAAAATTTCAAAGTTGAAAAATCAAAGTGTAAAATCATACCAATGTTCAAGGTATGATTATAAGGAAACGGTTCATCTGACAGAAAATTTCATTCAAACCTTTTTTGTAGAACATTCGATTTTCTACAAGAAATGTATTCAAGTCTATTTCGTTTATCTCGATTAATTGAGAGTTGAGACAAAAACCCGCTCATTAAAAAAAAATCAAAAATTGCGATAATACACCTCTTGATATCAATATTAAAGGCTCAAATTTTCACAATAATTTTTTTTGTCATCCCAAATAATATTTTCACAGTATCATTAAAAAAAAAAAATAGTCGATTTTTTAGGCCCAGTCTAATATATATATATATATATATATATTAATATATACATTAGGGTGCTCCAAAAAAAATCGATATTTCTTTCGGCTGTTGTAAAAAAAAGTTTCTATATATCGAAAAATAAATCCTGTAAAAAAGACGATTTTTTATTTCAATTTTAAAAGGTGACGCTCGCTCTTCGAATTTTCCCATGCTAATAGCACGGGAATTTTATTTTTAACTTCCCGCTACGAAAATTGAAAATTTTCAAAAATTCGGGAAGTTATTGTTTTCGGTCCGATTTGCAAAAACCGAATTTCTATCATATTTTGACGTTTTGAGGTTCTAGGAAGCTATCCTGACTAATTTCACGATGATGTCCGAGTGTATGTATGTGTGTACGTACGTATATAAATATTCATAACTCTTGAACGGATGAACCGATTTTGATTTTTTTAGTGTCATTCGACGCGGCTTGTTAATATCTTGAAGCCGTGAAAGTTTGAACTTAATCGGTAGGGTGCGTTCGGAGATATTTCAAAAATACAATTTTTTCAAAAATGTTTTATTTGGATAACTTTTAATTTGCTCGATGGATTGATTCCAAAATCTAATCAGCTCTAAAACTTTGTAAGTCGCGTCGAATGCCACCAAAAAAATCAAAATCGGTTCATTCCTTCAAGAGAAACCGTAAACGAAAGAATTCAAAAAAAATTTTTTTTTTGGTTTTTTTTAAATTTCTCAAAATTGACTAGATAAATCAATTTCTAACTTCGATCAGCTGTAGAACTTGATAATACGCGTCGATTGCCACCAAAAAAATCAAAATCGATTAATTCGTTTGCGAGATATCGTGAGAGAAAGAAATGCTAAAAATGGTTTTTTTCGAAAACAATGGCACACAAAAGTATTTTCGAGCTCGAAGAGCTCGAAAATGTATCTACAGCAATGTTTTCGAGCTCAAGGAGCTCGAAAACAGCGGGAAGTTTTGGGGCTGGCCCGCAGGGTCAACTGACAGACCGATTTTTTTTACAAAAAATACTATCTTCATTTGACGTTGAGGAAAAAATTTGACTTATAGATATTTTTGTTGGAAATTTTATGCTCTACAAAATTGTTCCCGAGCTCATAAGCTCCAAAACCTACGGTTTAAAAGTTACAGGTATTCACAGTTAATAACTTTTTAAAAATCAACGTTCAAACGGTCTTTACATCAAAGCTACTACTCTCACGGAAAGTATCAAATAAAGGCTTTGTAACGAATTTCATTTATTACAAGAAGGCTACAAAAGCATCAATATAAATTTTGTATTTAATGAATAATTAGTATGTTTAATAAATACTTTTTCATGGAAATTATAATTTTCTGCTTGTATGACATATAAAGGCAATAATTTTTTTTACTAAATTTTTACTGTGAATAAAACTCAGCAACGATCAAAATTATCATTTTAACAAATTTATTGTACCATTATAATATTTTTCACTTATTTTCAAATCGATTTATGTAAAGATTGTGTTAAAAACATGACCATAACCATACAATTGATTTTTAAAAAGTTATTAACTTTAAATACCTGTAACCTTTGAACCGTACGTTTTAGAGCTTATGAGCTTATGAACAATTTTGTAGAGCATAGAATTTCCAACAAAAATGTTTATGAGTCAAATTTTTTCCTCAACGTCAAATGAAGTTATAGTATTTTTTGTAAAAAAAATAAAATTCCCATGCTATTAGCATGGAAAAATTCGACGAGCGAGCGTCACCTTTTAAAATTGAAATACAAAATCGTCTTTTTGACAGGATTTTTTTTTTGATATATAGAAACTTTTTTTACAACAGCCGAAACAAAAAAAAAATATCGATTTTTTTTGGAGCACCCTAATATACATTCAAGCATAAACTTTTCAACTATGCATATTACTGATAAAACTATGTTACAGAAAGAAAGGCCTTCGTAAATTTTTATTATTACCCAAAGACGACTTCATTAACGCCATAATGTTGAGACAGTTTTGTAACTAATCTCTTGGTGAGTGTCGTCTTCCCGGTATCACTCCGCCCAATTATTGCAACCGAGTATATTGAGTCACTTTGGTGAATGTCATTTAGGGTGGGATCGAGGGTGAATGACTTGAAAAATTCTTCAGCATTTGGTACATATTCAAACTTTTTTTTGTCAACATTAACGTCATTAGGTGAATACCAATACTTCTTCAGAACTGTAAAATAACAATTGCACTGTTAAAAATTTCCGGAAATTCAAGAAACTAACGTTCCTGAATTTTCAGAATTTCTATTCTGAAACTGTATCCAGAATAACATTATTCTAACTTTTCAGAATTGGCATTCTGAAAGTCTTTTAAGAATATTATTCTGAATTTTCAGAAAATTTTCTGAAATTTAAGAACCATATATTGCTGAAAATTTTTAAAAATACCCCTCGCAGCAATGGAATTGGGCAAGATTCTTTGGCAAGATACTTGGAGAAGCACTTTGTAAAGAATTGGACAATTCTCGACCAAGACACTTGATCAAGATTCTTTATCCAGACTGGCGGCAGACTTGGTCCAGTCTGTGACCAAAATTTAACCAGATTCTTGACATAGACTTGTGCGAGAAACGCAAAAGACGACGAACGCGCATCTATTTCCCTCCTTATCACTTGAATGTGAAAAGCATACTATTGCAGTGATTCTCATTTATGGTCTAATCAACAAGGTTAAGAATGTTATTTTTTTACAATTACGCATTGAGTTTGTAGTAATGCTTAGAAAAATTGATTTCCAAAATTTTCCAGCACTTGAAAAATTTCGGAAGTTTTTTTTAATAGATTAAGATGAATAATTAAAATTATAAATAATGGAAATAGAATTCCGGAAGTTGTGACAATTTTATAGAAAATTGCTTCTTTTTTAATAATCGTTTTTTAATTTTACGATTCCTCTATTAATTTTTGAGATATTGCTAATAATCAGAGTTTCTCGTTTTTTCTATTTGATTTTGAGTTAATTGCTATTTTTATTTGTAAAAAAAATGTCTTGACATATTTAATGACGAATTCAATAAGCTGTCACTCGTATTTTTAGAAAAACTAGATTCATTTTTTACAGAGAACTTACTTCTTGACTACAGTATTGTAAACGAAACTAATGTAGAATGAGAACCTCAACTCTATAGGATATCCCTAAAGTATAGCAATAGGTGGCTCCAGATTTCTAGTCAAATTTTTGACAAATTCTGACCACAGTCTAGCTCAAGCCTTGACCAATAATCTTGATCAAGAATCTGGACCAATTATTGTACAATGCGTGATCTAAAATCTTTCTAAAGTATCTTGATCCATGCTGGCACAAGGCTTTTACCAAATTGCTACTAGGGACTATTTTTCTGAGTTTTAAAAATGTAATTTAAAATTCAGAAAGCTGGCTTACTTTCAAGAAAGTTTACTTAAAATTCGGAAATTAATTTTTCTGAGAATTCAGAACTAGAGCTGTAAAAGTATTTTAAGAATAAAATAGTTATAAATTTTAAAGATGTGGTCGAAAATCCGGAATACAATTGTATTTTTTGATGAAAATTTCAAAATTCAATGAAATCGCCTGAAAATTCAGAAAATACTTAAAAACATAGAAAACCGAAAGAAAATTTACAAATATTTAAATTTATTATATAACTATATAGCGGTATAGCAAAATAAACGTAATTAGTGTATACTAATATACTATAAATGTATATTCTCTTATATGCGGAAAATAAAAATGAAGCATGCTTATATATGTAGCGTTGCTACTAGGTGACGCGATCGATAAAATTCGACAGTTTCCGTCGAACATCGATTATTTCATTTATCCATCTCTACCACATTGGTAGAGACAATAAGTAATAGACCGCTGGACTGCGTACACGCATCCGAGCATTTTTCTGTATACTTACAATCACTGTGTTACTTTCGTTTATTTAAATAAAACATTTGTTTAAATTAATTAGTTGGTTTTAATAATAATTTATATTATCACCTTAACCACTAAATTGGTGACCCCGACGTGATTTCTTTTTAAGGGACGCGTCGAACACGTGCATTACACAGTAAAATTTTCGCGAGTTCTCGTGCCGTTTTGCCGCGAATATTTTTTGTCGCGTTGCCGATTAATCGGCGAGACCGTGATTTTTATTCACAGTTCCTTTTGTGTGAATTTATTTGTGAGTTAGTTAGTGCAGTGAATTTTTTATCATTGTGCAGTTTTTCATCTTTTATCACCGCTGGTGCATTGCGGGGCATCTTATGGACGTTATGCCGCATCAGTGTTGATTCGAGGGACCTTTAGTGCGAATCGAATTGTGATAAAAGTTTTCGCGTGCTGTGATAAAAAAATTGTTAATTAATTTTTCGTGCAGTGTCGCGTATAATTTTTTTTTCGTCGCCGGAAATACCATCGAGAATTAAGCCGAGTCCCCGGCTGCACATTCCTGAGCCGTGCGTCATCGATAAGCTTTCGGTAGCACAGTACCGAATTAAAGACATTTTTCGTAGTTGATGTCAGACTCGGAAATCGACGGCGACAAGAAAATAAAATCCGAGTCATCTGACGAAGACACATTTAAGTCTCAATCATCAGGATCGTCGTCTACGTCAATAAAATTAAATATGGCCGTGAATATTAAAGCACCTCAATTCAGTACGGAAAATCCCAAGTTATGGTTTGCGCAAGTCGAGGCGCAATTTTCAACGCACCAGGTGACTACCGAGCGTGCCAAATTTGACCTGGTGATACCATTGCTCGACACTCGCGTCGCCGCAGAAGTCGAGCAGTTAATTCTTCAGCCTCCTGCGACAACTCCGTACAACGATCTCAAGGCGGCTCTGATAAAATGCTTTTCAAAATCGGAAGAAGCTAGAATTAAGCAGTTGCTGGATGGAGAGAGATTAGGTGATCGAACTCCATCGCAGCACTTACGTCACCTCCGCGGATTAGTTCCAGGCATCGATGATGTTATCATTAAAGCTCGCTGGTTCTCACACTTGCCGAAAGAAATTCAACTGTGTTTGGAAGCTTTCAGTGACTCAACGCTGGACAAGCTGGCCGAATCAGCTGACCGTATGGTTGAGCGGATATCGCTTAAACCTCAAGTTGCCGCTGCTACAGCAACTTCATCATCAACCGCCGAGCCCGGCGAGATCGCCGCACTGCGTAGAGAAATTGCGCAACTGACGAACCAAGTAAAAAATTTGACGACGAAACGTGGTCGATCGAGATCTCGCAGTCGATCACGGTCACGTGTACCGAAGAAGTTTGACTTCTGTTGGTACCATTTCAAACATGGTAAAAATGCCCGATCGTGCATTCCCGGCTGCAAATGGCAGGGAAACTCAAACGAGAATCAGTAGAGGCGGCTAATGATTCTCAATCGATTTCTCGCCGCCTGTTTATCCGAGACCGAACTACAGGAACGGAATATCTTGTCGATTCCGGCTCCGATTTGTCCGTCTTTCCACGTGGCTGGCTGAAATCAATCAGTACACCCATAGGTTACCAATTGTATGCCGCTAACGGCTCGATAATTCAAACCTATGGTTTAAAATCGATTACATTGAACCTTGGACTTCGCCGTGACTTCTCATGGAATTTTATCATTGCTGACGTCACTAAACCGATGATAGGTGCAGACTTCTTAAGTCATTACGACTTACTAGTCGACCTAAAACGCAAATGCCTTCGTGATGGCATCACTGGTTTACTGACACCCGGTAATTCTCATACGACATCGGCAGAAACAAATATCAAAGCAGTCGATGGTAATTCTACGTATATGGAATTATTAAGAGAATTTTCCGATATTACCCGACCTGACGCTACTCAGCGTCAAACAAAAAAGCATTCAACGGTGCATCATATCCGAACGTCACCTGGACCGCCAGTTTCGTGCAAAGCAAGACGCCTGGCTCCAGATAAGCTAAAAATCACACAAGTCGAGTTCCGAAAAATGATCGAGGAAGGTATTTGCAGACCATCCAACAGCGCCTGGGCTTCACTACTTCATCTAGCACAGAAGAAGTCTGGAGAATGGAGGCCGTGCGGTGATTACCGTCCACTCAACGATCGAACCTTAATCGATAAATACTCGCTGCGTTATCTTGACGACTTTGCCGCATTTTTACACGGTAAAAATATATTTTCAGTCGTCAACTTTGCAAAGGCATTTTCGCAAATTCCCGTTGCGCCGGAGGACGTGCCGAAAACAGCGATCATTACACCGTTTGGATTATTCGAGTTCCGGTTTATGACGTTTGGGCTTAAAAACGCGGCTCAAACGTTTCAACGATTTATTGACGAGGTCACTCGCGACCTTGATTTTGTCTTTCCGTACATTGACGATATCTTAATCGCATCAAACGACGAAAAGCAGCACATGGAGCACCTGAAAATTTTATTCGAGCGTCTCCGTGAATACGGACTGGTAATTAATGTACCAAAATGCCAGTTTGGTCTACCGGAAGTAAAATTTCTTGGCCATCTCATCACTAAAGATAGAATCAAGCCGTTACCGGAAAAAGTAGAGGCTATTGTCAATTTCGAGCCTCCTACCACCGTAAAAGCTCTTCGTCGATTTCTCGGCACAGTGAATTTCTACAGAAAGTTCATCAAGAACGCTGCAGAAATTCTAGCACCGCTCAATAAAATTTTGGAAGGACCCAAAGTCAAAGGCTCTCATCCGGTCAACTGGACAACTGAACTTCAAGAGTCTTTTAAGTCAGCTAAACGTGCTCTCGCGGATGCTACTTTGTTGGTACACCCTAAAATCGATGCTGACTGGGAAATATTCACCGACGCATCCGAAATCGGTATTGGAGCCGTTTTATAACAAAAAGTGGATAACAACTGGCAACCACTGGCATTTTTCAGTCGAAAAGTGTCCCCGTCGATTCAAAAATTGTCGACGTATGACCGCGAGTTGAACGCCATCTACGAGGCTGTTAAATACTTTCGGCATATTTTCGAAGGCCGGCATGTTACGATCTATACTGATCACAAGCCGCTTCAGCACGCTTACAAACAGCGCACCGAAAGAGCATCGCCTTGGCAATTTCTTCGACTCGATTTCATCGGTCAATTTACTACCGATATTCGACATGTGTCGGGTACCGACAATATTGTCGCTGACACGTTGTCACGTGTCGAAGCAGTATCTACTGCTATAGCGTCGCAAGAACTTGCCGACGCTCAACAAACCGACGATGAACTTCAGCAGTTGTTACGTCAAACAACTGCTTTGAATTTAAAAACGATTCAACTTGATAATGGACCTGCACTGTATTGTGACACCGCGTCAGGTACAGTGCGTCCATATATTCCAGAGCCGCTGAGAAAGAAAGTGTTTGATTCACTGCACTCGCTAGCTCACCCCGGAATTAAAGGTTCGCTGAAACTCGTTTCCAAACGATACGTCTGGCCGTCGATTAATAAAGATTGCCGTGAATGGGCGAAATCTTGCATCGACTGTCAGAAAAACAAAATTCAGAGACACGTGTCATCGCCGATCGCCAGTTTTGAACCTCCAACTGAGCGATTCGAGCACATACACACCGACTTAGTGTCTTTAAAAACGTCAAGAGGCTTTAATCAGTGTCTAACGATCATCGACCGATTCACTAGGTTTCCTGAGGCTGTCCCGTTATCCAATGGAACTGCAGAGACGATAGCACATGCACTATCGCTGCACTGGATTTCCCGCCACGGAGTACTGAAACGTATAACTTCGGACCAAGGTCCGCAATTCGAATCGTCGTTATTCCAATCGTTACTGAAAATGTATGGAATAAAACACCTACACACCACGCCGTATCATCCGCAAGCCAACGGCTCGTCGAACGTTTACATCGTCTTTCGTGAATAACTTTGACACAAATTGACCTTTTGGCACTTTTTATTGTTTGTTTATTCTTGTTTTTAAGTGTAGTTTTTATAAAAAAATTCAAAAAAATTTTCAGAAGTAAAGAACAATAAAATATTTTAGTTTTTTCAAGAAAACCGTCATTTTTTCGAAGATCGACACTTTGGATTTTTAATTTTTTTGTCTCAAAAAAATCTTCAACTGAAACCGTATTCAACCCCACTATTCCCATTTTGTGCCCACTTATTCTTCTAATTTTTTTTTTCGATTGAAAAAAAAAAGTTTTTTCAAATTTTGCTTATTTTCTTAAACTTTGCACTAAAACGATTTTGGTTGGCTTTTATTACCTCAAAAGTAAAAAAAAATTAAACTAAAAAAAACATAAACTGTATTAATAAAAGTAAAATTATTTTATTTAAGTATAGTGTTTTATAATTTATACAATCTCAATATTCTAATTATTTGCGTTGATTCAGCGATTGATTCCTCGGTTTCTTGATCACACAGTGTTGTTTGGACTTTTGTGATGAAGAAAAGGACTTTACCTCCATAACAGAATTCAATAACGGTGTGATTTGATGGATTTTTTGTGTTGTTGGTATCGGTTTAGCACTTTTGAAACGTTCTTTCATTGAATTATACTCTTCAATTTTTGAACGGGCAGATTACGTGAAGACAATTTTTTAATGTGTTTATCAAGATTCAAAGGGTTACAACAGCGATCAGCAAATTTCGGCATGATAATTTTTTTCGATAAAAAAAATCAATTTCAACAAAGTGCGATGAAAACACTAATGTCATTCAAAAACATAACCTTAATAAGATTTAAAAAACAATGTGTTACCTACATTATCAATGGTAAATTTTCTTCTACTATTGACAATACGAACAGTTGGTAAAAAATCTGTTAAATAAAAAAGTTTTTAAAGCAACTATTTCGCGGAAAAAGACAAAACTAAAAAAAAAAATTAAAAAATTGAGAACACTTTACCTATGGAGGGTAGAGGTAAGGAGCACTCTCTCATATGGGGCTTTACTTTCAAAAGTGTCCACGATAAGCTGTTAAATTATAGTTCCAAAACTCACTAAAAAGGCGCTGATGACCACTAATGATTAGATGTGAACGTGGCGATTATTGATGAAGTGAAGTATGCCAAAAGGAAATAGGAAAGTATAGAAGTAGTTGTACTGAATAGAGTAGTTTATAAAAATAAAGTAAATGAATATGAAATTGAAAACGTAGTCAAGTGAGAATAAACTCGGTAAAGTATAACCTGAAAAATCGCGATTTTTTTTTTGAAGTACTGTTTCTAAATATTTTCAAGAACAATTTCAATTATTTATAAAATTTATTTTTATTAAAGACTTACATTATATAAAAACAATATGGTGAGAGTTTGTGCTGTGAAAAGTTGCCCAAGTGGCCGGAAAAGTAAAAAAGTAGAGAAAGAAACATCGTGTTCTGTGTCTTTTTTTCAAGCAAAAGTATGTATATATGAAATTATAGCTCACATTAGAATTTTTTATTCGACAAGATACTAGTAATATTGGTTTTGCATGAATGAATATAATAAATTAATTCAAATATATTAACCATTACTAATATCTTTGCATTAATGTTTAGACCCCAGCAAGGTTACAACATTGGACCAAATCTTTGGGTATAGCGTTGAAAGCATCCGATTACATTTGTCAATTTCACTTCAAGGAAAAAGATATAAAAATGTATACCAAGATTGTCATCGGAAATAAAGTTCACTTACATCATTTAGTCAGAAAAGATCTTACAGAAGAAGCAGTGCCGACGATCGAACATCAGTTGCAGCTCAATCCTCAACTGCAGCAACAAGATCAACAACAACTAGAGCAAGAGCAACAGCAGTCGGAACAAGAGCAATTGCAACCCGAACAAGAGCAACTGCAATCAGAGCAAGAGCAACAGCAACTAGATCAAGAGCAACAGCAGTCGGAACAAGAGCAATTGCAACCCGAACAAGAGCAACTGCAATCAGAGCAAGAGCAACAGCAACTAGAACAAGAGCAACAGCAGCTAGAACAAGAGCAACAGCAACCAGAACAAATACCGGAAATTGTAAAACCAATTTCATATTTCAGAAAAAAATTAACATTGCTACCCCAGCATTGGACTTACGCTGAGAAACCTGACGCAATGGAATTTATTCGGATTGATCCTGTACGAATGCAGATCGAAAATCATATAGCTTCAAATGAGGATTTCTTTACTTCGGTAAATATACATGCTTCTTGCATTACATTGTATTATTTCAGTCAATAAATTATTTAAATTAATTAATATTTTACAGGTAATTTTTACAAATTTTAAAAAGTTTAATTTAAATGATAAATTATCTTCACCTGATAAAATATTTGATTATTTAAAATCTGTGGAAAAATGGCCGTTGTGCGTTCGCACGCAAACTGAGAAACAAAGGTAATGTACATGTTTAATTAGGAAATACTATAATAATTTGAGAAAACAAATGCAAAATGTCATTAGATTCCTTTTTTATTTTTTAACTTAATATTTCAGGTACTCTAATGAATACAAACGAGTAATCATCGGTGATGAAGCTTATCAAAGGAACCAAATAAATCCAAGATGTAAATCTTGCAGAGTTCTCCGAAGCCGATTACAGAGTTGCGATAGTACTGATATTAAGTTACAAAAATCGGTTGCACGTAAACGACGCACTGTAAATGTTATCAAGCAATGTAAACGTTTGAAGACAACGGTGAGTTTAAATTTCAACTAACTATTTTCATTAATATTTATTCAGATTTTATTATATGCATTTATTCTATTTTCTTTTCTTTTGTTTTTTATCAAACGTTGCTTGAGGTATACTTTATTCAGCACTTTTCCGTCTGGTTAAGGGAATCGGAAAATATTACCGAATAATTTAGATGAATTAGTAATTTAAGATTTAATACAGAACTATCTGATTTTTCCAGCAAGTAAATTGTCGTATAAATAGTATGAATTGCCATGAAACTATACCGGAATTCTCGAGCATGAGTGCATAAGAAAATGAAATGAAGCACATACTATGAAAGCTGGGGACCCAATTGTACAAAACAGCATTAAATTGTATGCCACAAGATCATCGTATACATAGATTTAGTTTATTTAATTTTTAGCATATATAATGGATTCAATTTGCAAATACAGTAATTTGTAAATTCAAATGGATTGTATAAATTTATCGAAACCACGATAACTCAGTATTACTTTTTAAGTTATATTGTCGATCAACAAATTGTACAAAAATTTTTCTTTAATGAAATCAAGGAATAGATTTAGTGTTGTACCATGACGGGGGAAGATATATCAGATTTAATTTAATCTGATTTAAGGTTTTGGCCTCCATCGAAACAATTTTGTATTTGTTAATTAAACTTTCAGTAATTAGATTCACATTTAATTAATGACTAAGTCTCAAAATTGTTAATTTTTGTAATTGATTAGGGTTAATAAAAAAATTACGAAAAAAAAAGAATGGTTAATATACTTTGGGTATATTCACTACAGGTGTATACTCTCATTTAAATAAAAAATATTAGTTGAATATTTTATATATGTTTATGCTGATTTTCTGTGCACTTCAAAGAACAGAATCAGTAAGTCGAAAGTAAGCTGCCTTCACGACTCTGTAACTCGTATATTTTAGTAATGTAAAAATATTTTGTTATGTAACCTTTCTGTGCATTGCAAAAGAGTCATTATTTAATAAAATTTAAATTTATTACAGAAACTGAAATTGAGACAGGTCATATTTGATGCAAAAGCGAAATGCGCTAGAAAATCCAAGCTTTTTGTGCAAGAAGCTATAAAAGAATTGCCACCGGAATTTCAAATCGTCGTAACTTCTTGCTTCGAAGCTGCACAAAAACAAAATGCTAAAGGCAGACGGTATACTTTGGAATGGTTGTACGAATGCATTATAATACGATTAAAAAGTAGAAATACTTACGAACTTCTACGAGCCCGTAAAATATTGCCACTTCCATCGCTGAGTACTTTGAATAAATATATAAAGAAAATTAGTTGCTCAGCTTATGGCTTTCAATCATCAACTTTTGAAGGCTTAAAAGAGAAATTTAAAAGTGAAGATGAACAATACAAACGAGGTTCTATTCTAGTAGATGAAATGAAGCTTTCCGAGAACATTTATTTCGATACACAAACCATGAAATTTAACGGATTCGTGGATTTGGGACAACACACGCCGGATGAATTAAAAAACAAAACGGCTGACCATGCGCTAGTTTTTAAATTTGTGCCATTCAGAGGAAGGTGGACACAAGCTTTAGGTTGCTTTTTGTCTAAAAGTGCATGTACAACTGTTCCACTTCATAAATTAATTATAGAATGTATCGTCCTATTAGAAAATAGTGGAATTCATGCAGACTCTGTTGTTACTGATGGGGCAACATGGAACCGAGGGGTTTGGAAAATTTTAAATATTGAGGAAAATAATGTTAGTTGCGAGCACCCGTGCAATAGTAATCAGCGATTGTGGATGATATCTGATTTTAATCATTTGACAAAGAACTTTAGAACCGGTATTATCAATGGAAAATCAACAGATTTCAAGGTAAGATTAGTTGTAAAAAGTATGAAATCCGAAAAAGTCAGAAATATTTTTAAAATAATAATTTCTTTTAGACTCCCTATGGAATTGTAAAGAAAAAACATTGGGAATCCGTCATCGCGGAAGAAAATTATTATCAACCTAATCTTAAAATTGCTCATAAATTAACACCAGCACATTTAAACCCAAAAGGATTTCAAAAAATGAATGTTCCGCTTGCAAATCAAGTTTGTATTTTCTGACTCTTTTTACTTTACATGTCTGTAATTTGTAGTTCATAAATTTATAATATTTATAACTGTAGCTATTCGGGCATGAGGTGTCAGTGGCCATGGCGCATTATCAATCAACTTGTGATGACTTGGCAGATTCTAGTCCAATACAGAAATTCATTGATCTCATGTATAATCTCATACAAGCTATGTCATCTCGGATACCGCGAGATGCCCTTTATATTAAAGACGATTGCCGGCAAAGACAGGTAATGATTACTTTAATATGAGATAAATTTATGTCATATGTTTAATATTTATACGAAATGTACGTATAAAAAAAATAATATATATAGGACAAAACATAAACTTTTAATAAATGATATTTTAGTGATGAATTAATAGCTAAGGATTACTGCTCCTGCAGAATTTATCCACAAACTTTGGATTGAATAACTGTCGCTTGAGATTGACGATGATAGTAACTACAAATGAAATATACCGAAGTTATAGTGTAAAACGTAAAAGCTGTTGTGTGGGCTGCCCTTGTAGCGTATAGCAACTGCTTAATTAATTTTTTTTGTGTTACCAAATTTTTTAATAATGTTATTTAGTAGTGGAAATGCTTATTTCGTGAATGATTATTTCTTGAATTTACTGAAATTCGATTAATATTTTGCAGGCAATTCTAAAATTTTTAGCATTTCTTAAAGATTGGGAGAAGCTTGGACCGATACCAGTCTCTAAGAGTACTTTAGTTGGCTTAAAAGTCACTTTGCAAGCGACATTACAAATACTGGACGCACTGCACACAGAGTGTAATTACAACTATTTGATGACTGCAACGCTTTCACAAGATCCTTTAGAAGTAAGTACATCAATAACTGTCTTATTGCTCTCACTAATACGGATTTCCTTTCATAAAATAATTTATTTTCTAGAGATTTTTTTCAATTATGCGATTTTCTTGTGGGGGTAAAGATCATCCAGATCCTAAAATGTTCGCTCAAGTTTATCGCCTGGCTTCTTGTTTTTCGCTTATAAAGCCTCCCAAAGGATGTAATGTTGATGGAGTTCATGTTCTGAAGACAATACTTAAAACCAAAGATTTTATGAATAACCAGAATACAGCAAAACAAGAATGGTTAGAAAGTATCAATTCGATGTTGGATAATAGTTTGCCTATGAGTCTGAATTCAACACACGAAGATGACCACAATTACAATGAAGCTGTCACTAGTGAAGCAGTCCAATCTTACATTGCTGGCTACATCGGTCGAAAATTGAAGAAAATGCTAAAATGTCAAGGTTGCTTACAAGCTTTAGAGTCTAAAAGAAACGATGGTAAATTGCTGGCTCGCAATGATGTTATTAATAAAATGTATTTATACGGAGGATTGTTTTACGCAAGTGACGAATTATTTGTACTGACTAAGCAATTAGAAGAGTGTGTGCTAAGAGCTGTTTCAAAATCGTTAGTAAATTTAGATACAATTAATGAAATAACTACAGAGATTTCAAAAAAAAATTTACAAACTGTTGGATGTTTTGAACACTTGAAAGGTTTAACAAGGAAAGTAATAGATTTTTATGTTGTCATGCGAGCACATTTTTTAGCCAAATCGGAAAATAAACGGTATGAAACAGCTAAAGCTAAAGTTAAAATGCATCGAAAAAATGCCAAGTTAATAACTTGAAAGCTAGTCATTAGTTATATTAATGAATTTTTCTTTAAGTTTTTTTTAAACTAATACAAAATATTTATTTTTGAAAATTATCTGTTTTATTTCATTGCTTTATTGTTTTAATCATGTTTTAACTATCACAACTACGAAGACTGAGTAATTAAGTTTTAAATGTATTCATTACTTTAGTAAAACTCATTGTAAAAGCGGTATTTAATAATTGTTAAGTATTAATAATTATGTTAAAATGTTCTATTTTTTTAAATACATTTGTTTACTCTATTTTTATTTTTATTATTCGTAAATTTGCAACCCTTCACGAAAAAAAATTTAATTTTTTTAGTTCATTCGTTCTATTATTCATGGTATTTCATATTTTATTATTCAAAAGAATTATGAAATTCTTTATATTATTGTTATATATTGAATCAATGTAAGAAATTACTTTATTATCTCGGCATTCAAAAATTTTATAACTAAATTTTTGAAAGTCGCGCGTTTACGGACCGGATATATATCTTTCTTCGTTTAATTCTGTCCTACTCTAACAGTTTTAGGCGCTTTCTTTCAAATGAAGTCATTAGCTTACAGTAGCGCCACCATAATTTCATCTGATTTTATGGACACTTCTAATATACAGAGAGAGTGCTCCTTACCTCTACCCTCCATAAAACGTCCGTAACGCGATGAAAAATCGTAACCTTTTTATGTATAGTCTATGTATGGTGGCTATACACTGTCTAATGTATAGTCTATGGGATGACTGTTATTATTATTGCCGTTTGCTATTATTATTATATCATTCGATAATTACACCATCTGGTGGTCAAAAGTGGAACCATCTGATCATTACTACTACGTTAAACGCAGGGAGGCTATACACTATGTATAAGTGTGTTTGCTTACTCTTTACAGCGTACATACACACACACACACGCACACACACTAACGTTTCACGATTAAAGCGTGGCTTGTGTTTGTGTTAAGTTATTTTGTGAATTAATTTAATAGAAAACATTATAAATAATGAAAAGTGGATTGAAGACAGTGACAGATAGTGAATCGACCGAAATGGTGATTGATAATTGTATTAAGTCACCAAATACTATGTAAGTAAAAATAAAAATTTATTTAAAACATTCGACATATAAGCAACACGTGTTTTTGTTTGGTTATGTGTATGGTTACCACGTGTTTTAGTTTTGTCGTTGTTTGTGTATAATTCATTTACGATTATTTTTTTTATATAAAATTTATTATTTTATCTGTTAGTAGGAAAGAAAAACAGAAAAAAAAAGCGGAGTACCAAAAAAAGTATCGGGAGCTGCAAAAAAAAAAAAAAGTGTCAACTGTTTCTTTCTATATTATTATTATGTATTTTTTTATAAACCATTGTAAACAAAATAAAGGTGTTAAGATAATTTTGTAAAGTATTTTTTTTTTTTTTAATTTTTATCGATAAAAAAATCATAATAAATACTGTATACCCGAATAATTATTTTCTTTACACCTCGAATAGAACTTGAAATTTATATTTTTATAATAAGGAACTTCGTTCCTATCTGGTGTCCCACGACACCATACGATTTTTTTTTTCTCAGTGTATTAGAAACTTTCAGATTTGATTAATAATGTACACATCGAAAAAATTACCTGTTTGTTTCTCGATTGGCATGTTCTGCAAAGGCAAACTATTGATAGTTATTTGACTATTCGGTGTTAGGGTTGTCAAAGATGTGGTGGCTGACAAAACAGTAGAATTACTATACGCTGCATCATATATCACTTGCAAAAAATTTTCGTCATCTTGCAATGTTGTTCCTACAAAAATACATTATAGAAAATATTTTATATTACGATGAATGTTACAATAATATTTCATTATAGCATATACATGAAAAAGTTAAAGGAATTTACTTTTTTTTAAACGATCAGAATCCTGTTGATTAAGGTTGTTGCTTTCCAATATCTGACGATCATTGTGATGTAAGTTCTCGTTATGTCCATCGAAAATCGTTGGAATACTGTCTTTTCGCAAACGAAAAAGTTGATCGCGAAAATCCAAGCACTGGCTTGAAAAATGTTGAGAACATAAATGATGATATTTGGACGGTTTCCAATTTGGCTCGTAATTCAAATTTTTGATCCCCAGAGTTGGAGAACTTTCTCATCTGCTGGAAATCTATTTTAAATGTCAATATATGAGATTTGCTATATTCATATGAGTGTATAGACTGATTCAAAAAAATTTACTATTTTTTTTTTTCAAAAATCGTATTGAAAATATTGTTCAAGATGACGAACACAAAATACTGTCAAAGTTTGAGCTCTTAATATTAATGTTAAAAACTGCCTCATCGCAATTTTCCATTTTCCATTTAAATAACATGGGAAAAATTTTTTTTAAACTTTAGAATTTTATAACTCATCAGCAGATCAATTTATCGAAAAGACTAATATCAAATTTTGTAGGAAATTGAAGGCTCTACAAAAAAGGTCTCATAATTTTTCGACAAATCCATCTGTTCAAAAGTTATTAGAGCTCGAAATCAAGTTAGAGTAAATTTCGAGATCTTTTTACTTTTCCGGCGAAACTATCGGACTTATCATAAAATGTCATGGAATCTTTTTTGTAGACAATTTTAATCTCTACAAATTATCATCGATAAATTTTTTTCAAATTCTGCATTTTTTTCTAGTTATTTCCATTTTAATGCCAAGCTCCTAAAAAAATAGTCTTCTGATCGAAACTTGATTTTCGAAAATCGGACCGAAACCAATAACTTCCCTTTTTTTGAAAATTTGCAATTTTCTGAGCGGGAAGTTAAAAATTGAAAAAACGCCACTTGTAACATTTTTCTCGGATACTTTATATATTAACGCTCTGATCTGTGTCAAAACTCATTTAAATCCTTATTTTAGTCACTTACATTGATTTCTGCTTGAATACATTTACTTTATTGAACATAATTGAAAATCATAATATTAAAAACGCTTGTTCATTATGTACTTTCGATTCTTAAATTTTTAAACTTCCTCATAAAACGTAACTTGTCTGAGCTTGAAAAGCTCATAAAAAACAATTGCATTTAAGAGTATTTTCGAGCTCGAAGAGCTCCTTGAGCTCGAAAACAGCGGGTTTTGGGGCTGGCCCGCAGGATCAACCGATGCCCAGTTTTGTTTTATACTTTCAGAAAAATTTAAGTAAAATTTTTTTTTTTTTACTTCAGGCTTTTGATATAAGTGATTTTGAACTGATTCCTACTTTGCCAGAAGGGAATTGTCTGTTCGAAAGCTTTTCATATTTTTTACATGGAAATATACGACATCATCAGACGCTAAGTAAGGTTATAGTTCAAGAAATTTCCCAGCAATGGGATGAGCTCAGGAATATTTGTTTAGCTGAGCTCTCGCCAAACATCCCAATATATACATCAGCTAATGATTACGTCACGCGGATGGGAAAATTAGGAGAATATGGTACCGGCTTTGAACTAGCTCAACTCGCTCGTCATTACTCTTTGAATGTGAATATAGTCACATATGTCCGAGACTCGGATTCTTACAACGTAGTAGCGATTCGTGAAAATTTCGCTACTTCTGATGATCATTGGTTACTCTTCTCTGGGCTCCGGAGTGCGGGTGACTTTGTCCCACTAAAAAGAGTAAAAAAAAAAGAGCCTCCAAAACCATCCTCTTGGCGAAGTAAGTATAACTTGATATATTTTATTTATTTATTTATTTATTTACTAGCTGACCCGGCAAGCGTTGTTTTGCCATATATATTATTTCTAGGAAACATATTTGTAGTTCAATAAAAATAACTATCTACTATAAGTGTGCGGGGATTAACTTATAATCGAAAGCATTGTAGACAATGAAAGTATGCTTTATTTAGGTTTATAAATTCATGTTGATTAAAATTGGTGTATCACCGTACGATGGACAGTGTGGCTCAATAAGTTATAGATTGAATTGAACGGAATATAGTATAGTGCCGGATAGCTCAACTGGTAGAGCACTCGGCACGATACCGACATGGTCTGGGTTCGATTCCCAGTTCGGGTTATCTATATTTTTCTCAATTTATCTATAAATTGTCTTATTGAGAAGGTTTGCATGTTTTAGGTTTCCACTATATTTAAAAATTGTGGATCCAATCCAATTTTTAAATATAGTGGAAACCTAAAACATGCAAACCTTCTCAATAAGACAATTTATAGATAAATTGAGAAAAATATAGATAGCCCGAACTGGGAATCGAACCCAGACCATGTCGGTATCTCGCTGAGTGCTCTACCAGTTGAGCTATCCGGCACTATACTATATTCCGTTCAATTCGATCTATAACTTATTGAGCCACACCGTCCATCGTACGGTAATACACCATTTTTATATAGTGGAAACCTAAAACATGTAAACCTTCTCAATAAGACAATTTATAGATAAATTGAGAAAAATATAGATAGCCCGAACTGGGAGTCGAACCCAGACCATATCGGTATCGCGCCGAGTGATCTACCAGTTGAGCTATCCGGCACTATACTATATTCCGTTCAATTTGATCTATAACTTATTGAGTCACACCGTCCATCGTACGGTAATACACCATTTTTATATAGTGGAAACCTAAAACATGCAAACCTTCTCAATAAGACAATTTATAGATAAATTGAGAAAAATATAGATAGCCCGAACTGGGAATCGAACCCAGACCATGTCGGTATTACGCCGAGTGCTCTACCAGTTGAGCTATCCGGCACTATACTATATTCCGTTCAATTTGATCTATAACTTATTGAGTCACACCGTCCATCGTACGGTAATACACCATTTTTATATAGTGAAAACCTAAAACATGCAAACCTTCTCAATAAGACAATTTATAGATAAATTGAGAAAAATATAGATAGCTCGAACTGGGAATCGAACCCAGACCATGTCGGTATCGCGCCGAGTGCTCTACCAGTTTAGCTATCTGGCACTATACTATATTCCGTTCAATTTGATCTATAACTTATCGAGCCACACTGTCCATTGTACATCTAGCGGGGATCACTAATCGATTGATAGTTGATCAGTTATCGACCGGCAAAGGCGGAAGATCAAAAGACCAAAAATTATTAAAAATAAAAAAAAATAAAAATCGCGATGGAAAAAGAGGGGTTGATCGTAGAGGGTTGAAAATTTAGGGTTGTGTGTATTTTTTAATGCTGTATCATAAAAAAGTAACGAAAAAAAATTTATCTAAAAATTAAAATAAAATAATTTAGGGGTGGACTACCCTTAACATTGAGGGGGATGAAAAATAGATGTTGTCCGATTCTCAGAAATACCCAATATGCACACAAAATTTTATGAGAATCGGTCAAGCCGTTTCGGAAAAGTTTAACTACAAACACCGCGACACGAGAATTTTATATATTTGAAGATTTTATTTGGCCATAGGACTTATCTCCTCTTATGGCCATAACACAACATAATATACAGAGTGTATAAGTAACAATTATATAATTTTAAATCTTAAATTTTAATTTCATTTTTCGGTCTTTCATAATAACAAATACCTTTAATTTAATATAAACAAGTTCAATATTACTTTCAAATATGCTTTAAAATTTTTAATACAAAGATAGTTCGTCTTGATATGAAAAAAGTAAGTACAGATATTTTTTGGTATAGTCTCATGCAATCGTCGCTCGTTCCATATCGATCAAGTAGTTATAACATAGTTTTTTAAACCCATCTAAAGAATCAGCTGTTGAAACCGTCGGTGGTAGTGAATTCCAGAAGCTAGTGCCCAATATTAGAAACGATTGATGATAGATTGTAGTACGCGGAATAGGCGCGATTAGCGTATCGGTTCTATTGTTGTCTCTGTGTCTCGCTATATTATGGTTCAATTTTATGAATTCTTTTAATAACTGGTTTTTGTTTCGTTTGTGGGAAAATGTTCCCCTTTTTTTTTATTTTATGTTATTTTTTATTTAAATTTAAATTCTAAATTTACCTGCAAATTAATTTGAATTAATAATCTAAATTTAGTTAATTTATTATTAGGATAGGTAGGATGTGACAGGTATTGTTGAATGAAACTCGTGGTTTGGGTATAGCAAAATTGAAGGATATATTTTGACCCAAAAAAAATAGGGAAAGCACTACGGCATAAAACCCTTTGAAGAAATACAATGAAAAAGATTGAGAATATTCAGATAATGAGAATGAGGGTAACTCGTTGAACAATTCATACAAGAATGAATGTGGATGTGTGTGTGTTTTTGTGTATGTATGTGATAAAAATATAGAAAAGATTACGCGATCACGGATCGTCGTAAGTAATGTGATCTTGGATCGCACTGAATGCTAGAGAATATACACGTCTGTATACCGTCAGCGAAAGATTGATTGTCCACTGTGGGACAATTAGACAGTACGTGGTACTGGAGAAAGAATGATGGTAGAAAGCTTTCAGTTGAGAACACTTGCGTCGTTAACTGTGTGTGTTATGCTATGCGTCGCGACGACGTTACCGATTGATCAGATCGGCGATATGAATTGAAATGTTAAATATATCAAGATCGCAATTTATGCACGAGATATGTCAAAATTGTAATGGGATATTCCAAAGACAATATGACGTGACTAGTCGTTGAATTGATTGACCGATGTCTCACTTCGATCAATTGATGATGTTAATTTATTATTATTGTTATTTGTAACAGAGGTTATTGTTTAACTGCAGTTAATTAAAATCTAATCAATTGGTATTGATAGATGCTTACCAGCGACGAGGCTATTGTAAGTGTGAAGTTAGATTTGATGTATTTAATTATATAAATGTAATTCGTCAATGATGATAAAAAATGTGTGTAATTATTAAATTCAAATGATTTGAGTTGAATTGAATAGTAAACTAGAACTGTATGTAATTGCGAATTGATGAAGTTAACACAAGATAAAATATTATTAAATATTTGATATTAATTGTGCTGATATTACCTGATATTAATATTACTATTAATATCAAATCACAACACAAAAAATTCCAAATATTCAATACATACAATGAATGGATGCCCGGAATTGAGAGGATTGGACCCCCGCGCAACAAGTCCCGACTTGTTCGTATTGCGACGCAATAAAAACCCGGTCTTTGTTTAATTCACGAAATATTATTAAAGATCAACGAAATAATCAGAAAAAATTAATAAACTGTATTAATCAATACTTATCTTGGCACGATGGCGTGAAATCGTAATCGATAATCAATTAATCAAATAATTATCAGTTATTTAATGATTGGCTTAATAGACAGAATGCTCACAGTGTGTGCTCGATAAGAAGACTTGTGGTCGACTGACGAAAAGACGCTGTGAAACCGGGTCGTCGTTTCGACGGACCGGAGAATTCAGACTCCCGAGTGACAGAGATATGCTGAAGGCGTAAGTGTAACGAAGATGCACAGCGAAACCGACGCTATAATGAGCGCGCGCGTTTACGGTGCGCCCGAGTTGACGATAGAATTAATTAAAGCACCACTAGATGGTGACTCTACCAAATAATTAAATTCTTTACATTATTATGATGACAACTATTTCAGGTCTTCCGTTTTTCGACGGAACATGTTTAACAATAAAATAGACAACCCAAAAAATATAATCTCCTGTTGAGCGGAGACAACCAGCCGAGATCCAAACGTGGACCATTGATATGTACCCCTCGTGGCCTCCGCAGGACGAATCTTGCACAATTATTGAGCGATACTAGCAATTTTTTCTCTAATCCACGATTTAAGTTGGTCAATACCGCTGCGCAGTAGTCGTAAATCGGTAATATCAAGCTTACTACTAGTTGTCGTTTCATACGAGTATTCATGCTGTTCGCAGATCGGCGAAGTCGATATAGTCCATTAGATGCTTGATTACATATCTTAGTTGTTTGATCCTTCCATGATAATGTCGAATCCATCAAGACACCAAGATATTTAAAAGAGTTGATATTTTCAATTTCGTCGTTATTAATAGTAAGCCTGGGAATGCTATTCAGATCAATCTTTTTTACGTTACGAGCACTGCCAAAGATCATATACTTAGTCTTGACCACGTTGATTTTAAGCTTATTTCGATGGCACCAGGTTGTAATCGCAGCTAAATCTTCATTCAATTTTATAATTGCATCATTTATCTCACTTAATTTGCATCTTAGGTATATAACACCATCATCTGCATAGAACAGGTGCATACAATGATGTAGACATTTATAAAAATCATTTATGAACAATGAAAAAAGTAGTGGACCCAGGACACTGCCTTGAGGGACACCAGACAATCCTCTAAGCCATGTCGATTGGTCTTTATTATTACGTACAGCATGTTTTCGTCCTCCCAAGTACGAATACATCCAGCGTAAGGCATCAGTAGATAGCCCCAGCTTGTGAAGTTTGTGCAGCAGCAGGAGATGATCAACCGAGTCAAATGCTTTTGTTAAGTCTATGAAGACTGCAATAGTAATCATTTGCTCATCAATACCCCAACGTATATCATCTGCAAGTCGAATAACCGCAGTCTGTGTACCCATCCCCATCCTAAAGCCAGTCTGTCGAAGATCCAAAAGCTCATATTCATTTATATAATTAACAATTTGGTTAAGTACAATACGCTCGCATACTTTTGATATAGAACATAAAATTGATATTGGTCTCATATCCGACGGCGACTCTGGATTACGAACCTTTGGAATTGGTGTTATCAGCGATGATTTCCATAGCGTAGGGAAACATCCCGTACTTAGTGGATTATTTATCAGGTTAGTAACTAGGGGTGTAAGTGTAGTCTTGAATGTTTTTAGAGCTTGTATTGGCAATCCATCAATGCCTGTTGCTTTAGAAGTACCAACCATAATTTCTTTTGACACATCAGCTTCAGTTGTTCTCTTGAATGTGAAGGATACTACTTGTTGCTGTCCTGTCATCCCATCTATAATAGAATCGAATGACGATAGCTTCTCTCCTGTAGTGACAGAAGCAAAGTTATTATTAAGTTCCTCTATGTTAAGTTCTATCTTATTACGAGATTTTGCTGATGTAGCCGTTAAGCCAAGCCTATCCATTTCATACCAAAAGTTCTTAGTGCTCCCAGCTCGGTCAAAAACACCTTGAAGGTAATTTGATTTTTCTTTTTTCCAGTGACTGGGTACTCCGTCGTAGTACTAGGTAATTTTCCCAGCATTGTTGATTACCATATCTTTTATACTTTCTGTAGCATTTATCTCTATCCTTTTGTACTGCCCTCAGATCTGGCGTGATCCATAGAGCTGGTTTGTGTTTAGTTAAGAATTCGCGAGTTGGCACACATCGTTCCACAATTTGCTGTATCAAAATATTCATTTTCACCACATAATGGTCTATAGATGATTGATTATCTTGATTAGTTTCAGAAAGTAAATCCTGTCTGTTTTCATCAATAAATTCTGCAGCAGCATTGAGATCAGCTTCTTTCCAAGATAAACACTTGATCAAACGCTTTACGGGTTTCGGATGTTTATATTTAAGACATATGTAGATAAGGTCATGAGAAGATACGAAAGGTTGACTAAATTGACCCCATGAGTCAAGCATGGACAGTTGATTTACCGCACACATATCAATCCAAGTATCAGCATGCGCAGTATGATTAGTCGGGTTTAATGGCACAATGTTCATCCCCACTCGGGCAACAAAGTTTTTCAGCCTTCCTGCTTTATCACTGTTTGCTAATAAATCAGCATTGAAGTCGCCCAGTATACAGGCAAATCTATAATTAATTATTCTAGCTGCTAAATCATCCTCGAATAATGTCATATGTCCTGATTTAGGAGGTCGATATACAATCGCGATGAGTATCTTGTATTGTGAAGGGCCCCAAACCTCAGCAATAAGAAATTCTGCTATTATGCTTTGACCAGCAGCAACTGAGATACTAAGTAAACGCACCTGAAGCTCATTCCTTACGTAAAGTGCGACGCCTCCACCCCGCTTGCTATGTCTATCAACTCGTAGCATAGTGTATCCAGGAAGACTAACTTGCTGGTCAAGTATCGCTTCACATAGCCACGTTTCCATCACGCCTATGAGATGATATGGGTTGAGTCTGAAAAATTCTTTAAATTCATCAAGATGTGCCATTAACGATTGAGCATTTAGTGAGCAGATATTAAGTAATGCAAGTTTAGCCGTATTTGAAACTATTGTTTTTGTGAAAGACCCAAAGAGTTAGATGCAAAGTTCATGAAGGTTTGTAGATGGTGTAATTCGTATTGGTCTATCATTATTTGACTTCCTGATGAAGACATAGCCATTCGCTAACCAAATATATTTTCGTTCAATTTGTGGGAATGCCTTGATAACGCGATCCCGAAGCTGATGCAATTGAACTGGTTGCCGATGATTAATATATACCTTGTTGTTAGGAAATGAGTCACATATTTGTTTAGCTGTAAGATTAGGTTTACTTTTCTTAGCCTGAATAATTTTATTGCAGAATTCAGATGATTTCGACGTTAAAATTATAGTTCTCGAAGTATTAGGTAAATTACCATTTCTATTTAGAGCAGTGTTTTGAGACTGTTTTTCCTACTCGACGAGCAGTAACAATTTCGCTGACGTTCAGTTGCTCATCAAGTGTTTTAATAAGGTCACCAATTATTGCTGTGGTATCTTCATTTTGTCTTTCAGGTAGCCCATTAATAATGAGTTGAGTAGATACCTGATCACATGCAGCTCGCAGTAGTACGGCTTCATCTGCTGCAGTTAGTGTTTTAACTTCCAAGACTTTCGTTTCAACAGTACTGAGTCGACGATCAAGATCATTTGCCAGACCAGTAACCGCATCAACTTTAACTTCAACATCACCTAATGTTGCCTTTAAAGTACTGACCTCTTCTCGTAATGATTTAACATTCTCAACAATGCTGTCAACTTTCAACGCGCAATTTTTTTGAGAAGAATCTAGTCCATCAAGTTTTTTATTTATAGAGTTAAGCAGGCTAATGACACTGACATCAGTTACATCACATGCTGGACAAGTTGATCGTATTGCGTCCCAGATTTCATTTGTGTTACCACTATTTAGCTCCCATAATAAGTTTATCAACAGGATGTTCTATGTTGTCAAAACAGAGAGCACAAGTTTTAGGCATTCTAACGTTGTATACGGTATGCATATAACACAATAGATGTCACCGTAATTAAGTTTTACATAATGATAAGATAAGAAATTATCTAAGCTAAGATAAAAGAAGTTAACCACACTTTTACTAAAATAAAGAAAAAAAAAAATTTTTAATTTATCTGTTTTTGATATTTCTGTTAAATTATTATTCATTAATTAAGCTGATTTGTTTATTATCCAAACAAGAATCAAATAAAATCACTCAACCGAACCAATTCAATAAATTTTTTTATCCCAATGTCAGCAATGTAAACCACTTGTACACTCTTGGACTATCATAAGTGTAATTGAGAACCTTAGAATGGGCGTGGCGTAGATATTAGTCATCTGGTGGCCAAAAAATAAACTAATCAAAGTAGGCTGCTCTGAATGTTTACTATACAAAATCAACTGGCTTATTTATGTTTTGATAATTTATTTAAATTATTATAAGTGTTAAAGATTATTACAGTAAATAATGCGGGTTTCAATTCAAGACATTTGTCAATTCGTGAGTGGAACACCTCAAAGTAAAAATTTTACCGCTAATGGAAATATAATAAATCACGGACACTTGTTGAACTTTGGTAAAGTTAGTGAGGACAATAATTGTTTAAAAATTATTACTTTTTGTCTTCAATCATCAAGTATTTGAGATGATCCGGATAAAATAAATGTTCAAGCTCTTAAAGGTGGAAGGATCGTGGGTATGAGTTTTTCTTGTTAAGTTGGTTTGATGGTTCATGTAAGCACGTGGTAGCAAAACTGTTTTAATTATGTCAGCAATCATCAAAACGGTCGAATTTATCTTCTTGATCGATTTTATTTTTCAAAGTAACCACGTTTGCAATTTTTCGACGAACATTGAAAAATGTACACTGTCATTTTTAGAATCACGAGTTTTACAACCATGCAAACAATATATGTTACATTTACTTGTTTCTGATAGAAATTCCATGTTTATAAATTCGAAATTTTTTTTTAATTGAACGAAAACAATTTTTTAATTCATAGGAACACAATAATTATAGAGACAATTAAGTATTTATTATTTATATTAGCTGATAGACGTATAGACACATGTAAACATTCATGATTTAGCCTACTTTGAGTAGTTATAGCTTTAGCCACCAGTTAGCGTATCAGAATTCTAAGTTTCCCAATATTTCGAAATTTTTGATGCTTCTGATATAATATCTTATTTAGTTGAAAAAATAAATAACTAGTACATTAATATCAAATTTTCCTAATTGGGATCTTAGAATGTGAATAAAATTTCAAAAATTCTATAGAAAATATTGAAGTTACAAAAAAAAAAAAAAAAAAAAAAAAAAAAATATAACATATTGAAATTGTTGAAAAATGTTTTTTCACTTCAGATAATGTAGAAAAATAATGTATATATGAAGCATTCCATGCCAAATCACCGAGTTTTTTTTTCGACCCCTTTCGATTTGGCTAAAAATTTGGTATTATTTTCTACCCTACCAATAACATTTTTCTGAATTTTTTCAGATTTTTTTACCCAACCCAAACGAATTTAAAAAAAAAACGCTCTTTTTTTTTCAAATTGCTATAACTTTGACACAAATTGACCTTTTGGCACTTTTTTTTTGTTTATTCTTGTTTTCAAATGTAGTTTTTAGAAAAAAATTTTCAGAAGTAAAGAACAATAAAATATTTTAGTTTTTTCAAAAAAAACCGTCATTTTTTCAAAGTTCGACACTTTGGATTTTCAATTTTTTTGTCTCAAAAAGAACTTCAACTAAAACCGTATTTAACCCCACTATTCCCATTTTGTGCCCACTTATTCTTCTAATTTTTTTTTTTCGATTAAAAAAAAAAAGTTTTTTCAAATTTTGCTTCTTTTCTTTGCACTAAAACGATTTTGGTTGGCTTTTATTACCTCAGAAGTAAAAAAAACATAAACTGTATTAATAAGAGTAAAATTATTTTTGTTAACTTCAAATATTTTTTTTAGGTAAAGTGTTCTCAATTTTTTAATTTTTTTTTTAGTTTTGTCTTTTTCCGCGAAATAGTTGCTTTAAAAACTTTTTTATTTAACAGATTTTTTACCAACTGTTCGTATTGTCAATAGTAGAAGAAAATTTACCATTGATAATGTAGGTAACACATTGTTTTTTAAATCTTATTAAGGTTATGTTTTTGAATGACATTAGTGTTTTCATCGCACTTTGTTGAAATTGATTTTTTTTATCGAAAAAAATTATCATGCCGAAATTTGCTGATCGCTGTTGTAACCCTTTGAATCTTGATAAACACATTAAAAAATTGTCTTCACGTAATCTGCCCGTTCAAAAATTGAAGAGTATAATTCAATGAAAGAACGTTTCAAAAGTGCTAAACCGATACCAACAACACAAAAAATCCATCAAATCACACCGTTATTGAATTCTGTTATGGAGGTAAAGTCCTTTTCTTCATCACAAAAGTCCAAACAACACTGTGTGATCAAGAAACCGAGGAATCAATCGCTGAATCAACGCAAATAATTAGAATATTGAGATTGTATAAATTATAAAACACTATACTTAAATAAAATAATTTTACTTTTATTAATACAGTTTATGTTTTTTTTAGTTTAATTTTTTTTTACTTTTGAGGTAATAAAAGCCAACCAAAATCGTTTTAGTGCAAAGTTTAAGAAAATAAGCAAAATTTGAAAAAACTTTTTTTTTTCAATCGAAAAAAAAAATTAGAAGAATAAGTGGGCACAAAATGGGAATAGTGGGGTTGAATACGGTTTCAGTTGAAGATTTTTTTGAGACAAAAAAATTAAAAATCCAAAGTGTCGATCTTCGAAAAAATGACGGTTTTCTTGAAAAAACTAAAATATTTTATTGTTCTTTACTTCTGAAAATTTTTTTGAATTTTTTTATAAAAACTACACTTAAAAACAAGAATAAACAAACAATAAAAAGTGCCAAAAGGTCAATTTGTGTCAAAGTTATTCACGAAAGACGATGTAAACGTTCGACGAGCCGTTGGCTTGCGGATGATACGGCGTGGTGTGTAGGTGTTTTATTCCATACATTTTCAGTAACGATTGGAATAACGACGATTCGAATTGCGGACCTTGGTCCGAAGTTATACGTTTCAGTACTCCGTGGCGGGAAATCCAGTGCAGCGATAGTGCATGTGCTATCGTCTCTGCAGTTCCATTGGATAACGGGACAGCCTCAGGAAACCTAGTGAATCGGTCGATGATCGTTAGACACTGATTAAAGCCTCTTGACGTTTTTAAAGACACTAAGTCGGTGTGTATGTGCTCGAATCGCTCAGTTGGAGGTTCAAAACTGGCGATCGGCGATGACACGTGTCTCTGAATTTTGTTTTTCTGACAGTCGATGCAAGATTTCGCCCATTCACGGCAATCTTTATTAATCGACGGCCAGACGTATCGTTTGGAAACGAGTTTCAGCGAACCTTTAATTCCGGGGTGAGCTAGCGAGTGCAGTGAATCAAACACTTTCTTTCTCAGCGGCTCTGGAATATATGGACGCACTGTACCTGACGCGGTGTCACAATACAGTGCAGGTCCATTATCAAGTTGAATCGTTTTTAAATTCAAAGCAGTTGTTTGACGTAACAACTGCTGAAGTTCATCGTCGGTTTGTTGAGCGTCGGCAAGTTCTTGCGACGCTATAGCAGTAGATACTGCTTCGACACGTGACAACGTGTCAGCGACAATATTGTCGGTACCCGACACATGTCGAATATCGGTAGTAAATTGACCGATGAAATCGAGTCGACGAAATTGCCAAGGCGATGCTCTTTCGGTGCGCTGTTTGTAAGCGTGCTGAAGCGGCTTGTGATCAGTATAGATCGTAACATGCCGGCCTTCGAAAATATGCCGAAAGTATTTAACAGCCTCGTAGATGGCGTTCAACTCGCGGTCATACGTCGACAATTTTTGAATCGACGGGGACACTTTTCGACTGAAAAATGCCAGTGGTTGCCAGTTGTTATCCACTTTTTGTTATAAAACGGCTCCAATACCGATTTCGGATGCGTCGGTGAATATTTCCCAGTCAGCATCGATTTTAGGGTGTACCAACAAAGTAGCATCCGCGAGAGCACGTTTAGCTGACTTAAAAGACTCTTGAAGTTCAGTTGTCCAGTTGACCGGATGAGAGCCTTTGACTTTGGGTCCTTCCAAAATTTTATTGAGCGGTGCTAGAATTTCTGCAGCGTTCTTGATGAACTTTCTGTAGAAATTCACTGTGCCGAGAAATCGACGAAGAGCTTTTACGGTGGTAGGAGGCTCGAAATTGACAATAGCCTCTACTTTTTCCGGTAACGGCTTGATTCTATCTTTAGTGATGAGATGGCCAAGAAATTTTACTTCCGGTAGACCAAACTGGCATTTTGGTACATTAATTACCAGTCCGTATTCACGGAGACGCTCGAATAAAATTTTCAGGTGCTCCATGTGCTGCTTTTCGTCGTTTGATGCGATTAAGATATCGTCAATGTACGGAAAGACAAAATCAAGGTCGCGAGTGACCTCGTCAATAAATCGTTGAAACGTTTGAGCCGCGTTTTTAAGCCCAAACGTCATAAACCGGAACTCGAATAATCCAAACGGTGTAATGATCGCTGTTTTCGGCACGTCCTCCGGCGCAACGGGAATTTGCGAAAATGCCTTTGCAAAGTTGACGACTGAAAATATATTTTTACCGTGTAAAAATGCGGCAAAGTCGTCAAGATAACGCAGCGAGTATTTATCGATTAAGGTTCGATCGTTGAGTGGACGGTAATCACCGCACGGCCTCCATTCTCCAGACTTCTTCTGTGCTAGATGAAGTAGTGAAGCCCAGGCGCTGTTGGATGGTCTGCAAATACCTTCCTCGATCATTTTTCGGAACTCGACTTGTGTGATTTTTAGCTTATCTGGAGCCAGGCGTCTTGCTTTGCACGAAACTGGCGGTCCAGGTGACGTTCGGATATGATGCACCGTTGAATGCTTTTTTGTTTGACGCTGAGTAGCGTCAGGTCGGGTAATATCGGAAAATTCTCTTAATAATTCCATATACGTAGAATTACCATCGACTGCTTTGATATTTGTTTCTGCCGATGTCGTATGAGAATTACCGGGTGTCAGTAAACCAGTGATGCCATCACGAAGGCATTTGCGTTTTAGGTCGACTAGTAAGTCGTAATGACTTAAGAAGTCTGCACCTATCATCGGTTTAGTGACGTCAGCAATGATAAAATTCCATGAGAAGTCACGGCGAAGTCCAAGGTTCAATGTAATCGATTTTAAACCATAGGTTTGAATTATCGAGCCGTTAGCGGCATACAATTGGTAACCTATGGGTGTACTGATTGATTTCAGCCAGCCACGTGGAAAGACGGACAAATCGGAGCCGGAATCGACAAGATATTCCGTTCCTGTAGTTCGGTCTCGGATAAACAGGCGGCGAGAAATCGATTGAGAATCATTAGCCGCCTCTACTGATTCTCGTTTGAGTTTCCCTGCCATTTGCAGCCGGGAATGCACGATCGGGCATTTTTACCATGTTTGAAATGGTACCAACAGAAGTCAAACTTCTTCGGTACACGTGACCGTGATCGACTGCGAGATCTCGATCGACCACGTTTCGTCGTCAAATTTTTTACTTGGTTCGTCAGTTGCGCAATTTCTCTACGCAGTGCGGCGATCTCGCCGGGCTCGGCGGTTGATGATGAAGTTGCTGTAGCAGCGGCAACTTGAGGTTTAAGCGATATCCGCTCAACCATACGGTCAGCTGATTCGGCCAGCTTGTCCAGCGTTGAGTCACTGAAAGCTTCCAAACACAGTTGAATTTCTTTCGGCAAGTGTGAGAACCAGCGAGCTTTAATGATAACATCATCGATGCCTGGAACTAATCCGCGGAGGTGACGTAAGTGCTGCGATGGAGTTCGATCACCTAATCTCTCTCCATCCAGCAACTGCTTAATTCTAGCTTCTTCCGATTTTGAAAAGCATTTTATCAGAGCCGCCTTGAGATCGTTGTACGGAGTTGTCGCAGGAGGCTGAAGAATTAACTGCTCGACTTCTGCGGCGACGCGAGTGTCGAGCAATGGTATCACCAGGTCAAATTTGGCACGCTCGGTAGTCACCTGGTGCGTTGAAAATTGCGCCTCGACTTGCGCAAACCATAACTTGGGATTTTCCGTACTGAATTGAGGTGCTTTAATATTCACGGCCATATTTAATTTTATTGACGTAGACGACGATCCTGATGATTGAGACTTAAATGTGTCTTCGTCAGATGACTCGGATTTTATTTTCTTGTCGCCGTCGATTTCCGAGTCTGACATCAACTACGAAAAATGTCTTTAATTCGGTACTGTGCTACCGAAAGCTTATCGATGACGCACGGCTCAGGAATGTGCAGCCGGGGACTCGGCTTAATTCTCGATGGTATTTCCGGCGACGAAAAAAAAATTATACGCGACACTGCACGAAAAATTAATTAACAATTTTTTTATCACAGCACGCGAAAACTTTTATCACAATTCGATTCGCACTAAAGGTCCCTCGAATCAACACTGATGCGGCATAACGTCCATAAGATGCCCCGCAATGCACCAGCGGTGATAAAAGATGAAAAACTGCACAATGATAAAAAATTCACTGCACTAACTAACTCACAAATAAATTCACACAAAAGGAACTGTGAATAAAAATCACGGTCTCGCCGATTAATCGGCAACGCGACAAAAAATATTCGCGGCAAAACGGCACGAGAACTCGCGAAAATTTTACTGTGTAATGCACGTGTTCGACGCGTCCCTTAAAAAGAAATCACGTCGGGGTCACCAATTTAGTGGTTAAGGTGATAATATAAATTATTATTAAAACCAACTAATTAATTTAAACAAATGTTTTATTTAAATAAACGAAAGTAACACAGTGATTGTAAGTATACAGAAAAATGCTCGGATGCGTGTACGCAGTCCAGCGGTCTATTACTTATTGTCTCTACCAATGTGGTAGAGATGGATAAATGAAATAATCGATGTTCGACGGAAACTGTCGAATTTTATCGATCGCGTCACCTAGTAGCAACGCTACATATATAAGCATGCTTCATTTTTATTTTCCGCATATAAGAGAATATACATTTATAGTATATTAGTATACACTAATTACGTTTATTTTGCTATACCGCTATATAGTTATATAATAAATTTAAATATTTGTAAATTTTCTTTCGGTTTTCTATGTTTTTAAGTATTTTCTGAATTTTCAGGCGATTTCATTGAATTTTGAAATTTTCATCAAAAAATACAATTGTATTCCGGATTTTCGACCACATCTTTAAAATTTATAACTATTTTATTCTTAAAATACTTTTACAGCTCTAGTTCTGAATTCTCAGAAAAATTAATTTCCGAATTTTAAGTAAACTTTCTTGAAAGTAAGCCAGCTTTCTGAATTTTAAATTACATTTTTAAAACTCAGAAAAATAGTCCCTAGTAGCAATTTGGTAAAAGCCTTGTGCCAGCATGGATCAAGATACTTTAGAAAGATTTTAGATCACGCATTGTACAATAATTGGTCCAGATTCTTGATCAAGATTATTGGTCAAGGCTTGAGCTAGACTGTGGTCAGAATTTGTCAAAAATTTGACTAGAAATCTGGAGCCACCTATTGCTATACTTTAGGGATATCCTATAGAGTTGAGGTTCTCATTCTACATTAGTT
Organism: Microplitis deprimator; assembly: GCA_964016945.1. Lineage (NCBI taxonomy): Eukaryota > Metazoa > Arthropoda > Insecta > Hymenoptera > Braconidae > Microplitis > Microplitis deprimator. The sequence continues at coordinate 6,341,561 of OZ024713.1, forward strand.
TCGTTTACAATACTGTAGTCAAGAAGTAAGTTCTCTGTAAAAAATGAATCTAGTTTTTCTAAAAATACGAGTGACAGCTTATTGAATTCGTCATTAAATATGTCAAGACATTTTTTTTACAAATAAAAATAGCAATTAACTCAAAATCAAATAGAAAAAACGAGAAACTCTGATTATTAGCAATATCTCAAAAATTAATAGAGGAATCGTAAAATTAAAAAACGATTATTAAAAAAGAAGCAATTTTCTATAAAATTGTCACAACTTCCGGAATTCTATTTCCATTATTTATAATTTTAATTATTCATCTTAATCTATTAAAAAAAACTTCCGAAATTTTTCAAGTGCTGGAAAATTTTGGAAATCAATTTTTCTAAGCATTACTACAAACTCAATGCGTAATTGTAAAAAAATAACATTCTTAACCTTGTTGATTAGACCATAAATGAGAATCACTGCAATAGTATGCTTTTCACATTCAAGTGATAAGGAGGGAAATAGATGCGCGTTCGTCGTCTTTTGCGTTTCTCGCACAAGTCTATGTCAAGAATCTGGTTAAATTTTGGTCACAGACTGGACCAAGTCTGCCGCCAGTCTGGATAAAGAATCTTGATCAAGTGTCTTGGTCGAGAATTGTCCAATTCTTTACAAAGTGCTTCTCCAAGTATCTTGCCAAAGAATCTTGCCCAATTCCATTGCTGCGAGGGGTATTTTTAAAAATTTTCAGCAATATATGGTTCTTAAATTTCAGAAAATTTTCTGAAAATTCAGAATAATATTCTTAAAAGACTTTCAGAATGCCAATTCTGAAAAGTTAGAATAATGTTATTCTGGATACAGTTTCAGAATAGAAATTCTGAAAATTCAGGAACGTTAGTTTCTTGAATTTCCGGAAATTTTTAACAGTGCAATTGTTATTTTACAGTTCTGAAGAAGTATTGGTATTCACCTAATGACGTTAATGTTGACAAAAAAAAGTTTGAATATGTACCAAATGCTGAAGAATTTTTCAAGTCATTCACCCTCGATCCCACCCTAAATGACATTCACCAAAGTGACTCAATATACTCGGTTGCAATAATTGGGCGGAGTGATACCGGGAAGACGACACTCACCAAGAGATTAGTTACAAAACTGTCTCAACATTATGGCGTTAATGAAGTCGTCTTTGGGTAATAATAAAAATTTACGAAGGCCTTTCTTTCTGTAACATAGTTTTATCAGTAATATGCATAGTTGAAAAGTTTATGCTTGAATGTATATTAGGGTGCTCCAAAAAAAATCGATATTTTTTTTTTGTTTCGGCTGTTGTAAAAAAAGTTTCTATATATCAAAAAAAAAATCCTGTCAAAAAGACGATTTTGTATTTCAATTTTAAAAGGTGACGCTCGCTCGTCGAATTTTTCCATGCTAATAGCATGGGAATTTTATTTTTTTTACAAAAAATACTATAACTTCATTTGACGTTGAGGAAAAAATTTGACTCATAAACATTTTTGTTGGAAATTCTATGCTCTACAAAATTGTTCATAAGCTCATAAGCTCTAAAACGTACGGTTCAAAGGTTACAGGTATTTAAAGTTAATAACTTTTTAAAAATCAATTGTATGGTTATGGTCATGTTTTTAACACAATCTTTACATAAATCGATTTGAAAATAAGTGAAAAATATTATAATGGTACAATAAATTTGTTAAAATGATAATTTTGATCGTTGCTGAGTTTTATTCACAGTAAAAATTTAGTAAAAAAAATTATTGCCTTTATATGTCATACAAGCAGAAAATTATAATTTCCATGAAAAAGTATTTATTAAACATACTAATTATTCATTAAATACAAAATTTATATTGATGCTTTTGTAGCCTTCTTGTAATAAATGAAATTCGTTACAAAGCCTTTATTTGATACTTTCCGTGAGAGTAGTAGCTTTGATGTAAAGACCGTTTGAACGTTGATTTTTAAAAAGTTATTAACTGTGAATACCTGTAAGTTTTAAACCGTAGGTTTTGGCGCTTATGAGCTCGGGAACAATTTTGTAGAGCATAAAATTTCCAACAAAAATATCTATAAGTCAAATTTTTTCCTCAACGTCAAATGAAGATAGTATTTTTTGTAAAAAAAATCGGTCTGTCAGTTGACCCTGCGGGCCAGCCCCAAAACTTCCCGCTGTTTTCGAGCTCCTTGAGCTCGAAAACATTGCTGTAGATACATTTTCGAGCTCTTCGAGCTCGAAAATACTTTTGTGTGCCATTGTTTTCGAAAAAAACCATTTTTAGCATTTCTTTCTCTCACGATATCTCGCAAACGAATTAATCGATTTTGATTTTTTTGGTGGCAATCGACGCGTATTATCGAGTTCTACAGCTGATCGAAGTTAGAAATTGATTTATCTAGTCAATTTTGAGAAATTTAAAAAAAACCAAAAAAAAAATTTTTTTTGAATTCTTTCGTTTACGGTTTCTCTTGAAGGAATGAACCGATTTTGATTTTTTTGGTGGCATTCGACGCGACTTACAAAGTTTTAGAGCTGATTAGATTTTGGAATCAATCCATCGAGCAAATTAAAAGTTATCCAAATAAAACATTTTTGAAAAAATTGTATTTTTGAAATATCTCCGAACGCACCCTACCGATTAAGTTCAAACTTTCACGGCTTCAAGATATTAACAAGCCGCGTCGAATGACACTAAAAAAATCAAAATCGGTTCATCCGTTCAAGAGTTATGAATATTTATATACGTACGTACACACATACATACACTCGGACATCATCGTGAAATTAGTCAGGATAGCTTCCTAGAACCTCAAAACGTCAAAATATGATAGAAATTCGGTTTTTGCAAATCGGACCGAAAACAATAACTTCCCGAATTTTTGAAAATTTTCAATTTTCGTAGCGGGAAGTTAAAAATAAAATTCCCGTGCTATTAGCATGGGAAAATTCGAAGAGCGAGCGTCACCTTTTAAAATTGAAATAAAAAATCGTCTTTTTTACAGGATTTATTTTTCGATATATAGAAACTTTTTTTTACAACAGCCGAAAGAAATATCGATTTTTTTTGGAGCACCCTAATGTATATATTAATATATATATATATATATATATATTAGACTGGGCCTAAAAAATCGACTATTTTTTTTTTTTAATGATACTGTGAAAATATTATTTGGGATGACAAAAAAAATTATTGTGAAAATTTGAGCCTTTAATATTGATATCAAGAGGTGTATTATCGCAATTTTTGATTTTTTTTTAATGAGCGGGTTTTTGTCTCAACTCTCAATTAATCGAGATAAACGAAATAGACTTGAATACATTTCTTGTAGAAAATCGAATGTTCTACAAAAAAGGTTTGAATGAAATTTTCTGTCAGATGAACCGTTTCCTTATAATCATACCTTGAACATTGGTATGATTTTACACTTTGATTTTTCAACTTTGAAATTTTGTAATTAATGTAAAAATCAGTTTTCGAAAAAAAGCCAATGAACGTTTTTAAAGGAAATTAAATGCTCTACAAAAAAAGTCTCTTAACAATTTTTGATAAATTCACTCCTACGAAAGTTATTCAAGGTTGAAGTTGAGTCGAATAACTTCAATAACCTTGAATAACTTTTAAAACCATTTCTATATAGTGGAAACCTAAAACATGCAAATAACCTTCTCAATAAGACAATTTATAAATGAATTGAGAAAAATATAGATAGCCCGAACTGGGAATCGAACCCAGACCATGTCAGTATCGCGCCGAGTGCTTTACCAGTTGAGCTATCCGGTACTATACTATATTCCGTTCAATTTGATCTATAACTTATTGAGCCACACCGTCCATCGTACGGTATTACACCATTTCTTGAACATTCAAAAGTATTGGTCCCACCGTGAGCTACAAAATTCCAAAGCTTAAAAAATAAATTTTCCCATGTTATTTAAACGGGAAATAGAAAATTGCGATGCGGCAGCTGTTAATATTAATATTAAGAGCTCAAACTTTCACAGTATTTTTTTTTCGTCATTTCCAACAATATTTTCAATATAATGAAAAAAAAAAAGTAGTCGATTTTTTTGAATCAGTCTAATGTAGATTCGATAAATTGTTCAATATAAATCTACTTCCATTTCGAATGCCAATTGACCTTTTTCTGATTATTTGTTTTAGATTGATTGTCGTACGTAAAAAGGTTATTTGCGACTTAGTCGCAAATAAGTTGATTATATTTGTTGATCATTTACAATTAATCAGTCGTTTACAATATGTATCCAGTGACCTTATCCTAGATTTTATGGACAAAGTTGAAACTTTGGCAACACTGAATAATGTCAAATCGACCAGAGAACAATATTTGATTATTTGTCGCATTAATAAATCTCACATAATTATTTATGATCACGTCGGATTTGAGGGAATAAATGCTTTGAAAAACTTTAATCCGAAGTCATCGGGAATCGGGAAGTCATTATTATTTATACAATATGCATTATCGATGGGAACCACTTCAGATCCCTTTCTCAAGATCTGGTTGAGATGTTACGAATTTTCAGTTTTGAGGACAATAATTTTATGTGCAAATCAAGAAAGTGACAAATCAAGCGTATCGGGATTACTGGAATCATATATTCAGTTTCACAATAGTCACAAAATGTCTTAGAGCGTCAAGAACCATAGTAAACGTAATAAGGTTAAGGTAAGAAAAAACATTAGTAAAACGATTGATCCTATAGCCCATCCCCGTAACTTTGTAACAGGGTAAATTCTCGTTATATTATCGACCAACATCGTGATTTTTCGGTCCACTGCGTTTTGGGCCCAAGACAAAAAATCCCCGACAAAATATCCCCAAGACAAAATATCTCCGGACAAAATATCTCGATGACAAAATATCACCATGCAATAATCAAAATTTTTTTAATTCATATTCTGATAATAAAATATTAAATTCTTAAATATTCTCATGTAGCTTACATAATTAAAATCGAATCAACAACTCATTACAAGTATATAATATCATGATATTTTTATTATATTATGTAAGTTCAACATTATAAAAATACTTTTTTATTATTATTGTCATCAACATTTATACTTTGTTATATTAATGTTTATATATTCTGGCAGCTTTTATTGTATGTATACGATTACAAAAATGTACCCATACGAAAAACGTTTTTGTGTGTGTACGATTACAAAAATATACCCATATATACAAAAAACGTGTGGAAAATAGCGCCCTTTTTTCACGAATTTTGTATGTTTACAATTATAAAAATGTACCCATACAAAGAACGTGTGAGAAATATATTCTAGCAGCGTAAAAAATTATTTAATAATCAAGACCTTAACAATTTTTGAAAAATAAAACTACATATTAAGTGTTGTTTTTTTTTTTTTTTTTTTTTTTTCACGAAACGAATCTTTTATTTTAAATTTTTTATAATATACTTCATAAAATATGTATAACAATATGCCTTTTTTCACAGATTTTGTGTGCGTAGAATTATAAAATATATGAATCTATAGGCTTGAAATAGTACTGTGCCATTTTTCACAGGTTATATGTGTTGTAATTATAAGAAAATTATATGTAATTATAAGACCAATACTTTTTGGAAAATTTTCGTCAATGAAATAACTGCTATTAATTAATTGTCATGGGGATATTTTATGTGGGTTTATTTTGTCTGGGGATTTTTCGTCGCGGGTATATTTTGTCAGAGGATATTTTGTCGCAGGGATATTTTGTCGGGGATATTTTGTCTTGGGCCCAAAACGCGTGTCACCGATTTTTCACTGATAGTCACTTACCGTACCTGTAACCCAAAACAAGCATTTGAATAAGTTTTGCATACCTCGAACGCGAAGCGGAGATGTAGTGCTCTAATATCGCAAAATCTTAAAGCAGGGTTGTCGTGAACTTAAGTTATCTCCACTAATTTCATATAGCACTTGAGTAAGAACAGAAAGGCACTGTTATGTCCGCCGCTTAATTTTAAATTAATTATCCGGGATTTCTCCCTTTGGTAGCGATAGAAAAATTTATACGAGCGGGTTGGAGGGTGCGGACAACAATAAAGAATACGAGGAAGAAATTATCTCCCTATAATTTATTATTTATAGTGGATCTTTTCGAATATTAAGAACCCAAACGTCTCCGAAGAGACTAGTGCTCTTGTTAGATAACATCTTGAATTAATGGTAACAATAAATTATTTAGGCGTTTGTAGATTTGTATTGAGATATTATCTGGTCCTTATGCCTTTGTTGAAATTCTCATTAAGCTTTTTTTAATTGTTTGAATACTAACTTCTTTCAATTCAAATCGATTAATACCTCTAACAAAACTATTATTACCTAACAAATTAAAATTATCAATTATATACTGATTGTTTGATATTAAATTTACATAGTAATTATTTAAGTCTTCAATATCCAGTAACGGATCAGTTGTTTTATTTTTCGATTTAGTTAATCCTAATTTATTAAATTAATTCCAAATAATTTTTGAGTTATTTGCAATCATAAATTTGTGTAGAAGATAATTTGCTTTATATTTTGTAATTTTTCTCATTATATCCTTTCGTAATTTAGTGTATTGAGCATAAATAATCGGATTTTTAGTTCTGCGATATGATCTATACAATCTATTTCTGATACGAATTGATACCTTAATTTCACTATTAATCCACGGCAACAAAGGTCTTTTAATTACTCTAATACATAACGGTACATGTTTATTTATTAATTCATTAACAAAAGTATTGAATAAGCTTAATTTATAATCTACACAATCTAAGAAATCAAAAGCATTCAAATTCATTCTCATAACTTCATCTTTGATAGCATCCATATCCACTAGTGACCAGTTTCGATAAGTAAGTTTTTCTTTTTTTTCTTTTTTCAATTTTGTACTTATATTTTATATATATTAAGTCATGATTCGATAGAAAAGGTTCTGAAGATTGACCTGAACTGATTACATTATTTATGTTATCAACAATGATTGAATCAAGCCAAGTATTACAATTCAAAGTATGATGTGTTGCATTAAATTGTACTATTTGTAATCCTAATTGCGATATAATATCCTTAAATAGTAATGATTTTCGATCTGCGTACAGTAAGTTAATGTTGAAATCACCTAATATTATACAATGTTTATATTTCACTAAATGTTTTGTGATTTCATTTACGAATATATTTAGATCATCACCATGAGGTGGTCTATAGTTAACTATAATTAAGATTTTTGCCTTATTAGGCAACCATACCTCAACCATTAAACATTCAGAAACATTAACAATATAATTAGAACTAGCAATTCTTTTCACGCAAAACTTTTTATTAATATATAATGCAACACCACCTCCTAAATATAATTTATATTTAATGCGTCCTTTTTACACACCCGAAAAGTGGTTTTATGCGCAAAACTTGGCTCGAGATGGACTCACAAATTCACGTGGATTTGTGTCGCTGATTCGATCGAACCGGATGGATTTTAAGATCCGACAAATATTGTACTAGACGAACAATCGCAGACGAACAAACTTCAGTTGCGTCAGATCGAATTTTAAATCAATATTTGAGGATTCTTAATGAAAATTTTTGAATTCAATTACTGACAATTAATTGGTTGAAATTTTGTTCGAAATTAGCGGGTTGCGGGGATGGCCTTTTGGATAAACCTTTGTATGAATTTTTTTATTGATTTATGGGATGGATGACGAATTGATATAATGACAAATTTTTTATAGAATTCTGGGCGAGAAATTCTTGAAAAAAACTTCGATTGTCCTGAACAATTAAGATCAATTGATAACCATCTTCGCAAAAAGGTAATTATAAAAGAATTGAAAAGAGATGTTCATGTCTGAATACTTGCCCGGAAATACCTTGCATGATTAAGCATGGTCTTGAGACGTTTTTTGAAGAGCGGGAAATTTCCTACACAAATATATATTAGTCATTGCTAAGCACTTATTTTTAAGCAAGTAATAACATTTTTCTCATTGTACTAAAATGAGAATGTATCATCACTTAGGCAGGGTCAAACGGCATTAGAATAAACTTTTTTATTTTTTTTTATTATTTTTGGATCACAAATTTTTTTGTGTGTTTGGAATTGTGTTTTTGGCTGGTGTTTGGAATGGTGTTTTTGGCTGTTTATCCAATTAATTAAAATTACAAATAAACACTTTTTAATTTTCTTAAATTATTACAGGTGGTAGGGAAATCGATTTCTCAAAGCCATTTTGATGGCGCGTCGGCGAATTTGCGACTCTGCCCTGAAGATCTAAGAGTCAGCGATGAAGGCCAAAACGCATTAGACAATGTAAGTATCGTTGAAAAAATTTCACAAATACTACAGATGTCTGCGACCAACCTGCCGTTTTTTAACTTCCCGCTAAGAAAATTGAAAATTTTCAAAAATTCGGGAAGTTATTGGTTTCGGTCCGATTTGCAAAAACCAAAATTCTATCAGATTTTGACGTTTTGAGGTTCTAGGAAGCTATCCTGACTAATTTCACGATGATGTCTGAGTGTATGTACGTATGTATGTACGTACGTACGTATGTAAATACCTGTATCTTTTGAACGGATCAACCGATTTTGATTTTTAAGGCGCCGTTCGACGCGGCTTGTCAATATCTTGAAGCCGTAAGACAATTTAGCTTGATCGGTAGGGCACGTTCGGAGATATTTCAAAAATAAACTTTTTTCAAAAATGTTTTTTTCGGATAACTTTTAATCTGCTCAATGGATTGATTCCAAAATCGACTGGGCTCTGAAGCTTTACAAGCCGTGTCGAATGTCACCAAAAAAATCAAAATCGGTTTATTCGTTCGAGAGAAACCGTTATCGAAAGAATTTAAAAAAAAAAATTTTTTTAGTTTTTTTGAAATTTCTCAAAAACGACTCGATAAATCGGATTCAAATTTTTATCAGCTTTAGAACTTGATAAAACACGTCGATTGCCGCCTCAACCATCAACACTTTTTTAAAGAAACTCTATCAAATCTGTATTCATTTCTGTAGTTCGAATAAAACCTCAGTGACTAAACTCTGGATCTGTGACTGCAACCGTACGCACGTGCGGCATAACTTGAAACCTATCGCTCAAGTTATGCCGGTGTAGGTAAGTCCAGTCGAACTGTCTAAAGCGAACTCTCCTGAGTCTCAAACTCGACTACCTCGTGCGCTAGCTTAGCGCGAACTGATCTTCTATACTCCATTAATTTTCATTATTTAAATTCTTACTCAAACAAACTATAACTCTGAGTACGGACATTCCTCGCGTGGATGCTCTCCAGGAATTAACTTCTGCTGGAATCAGAACTAAAACTTAACTTTAAAAATATTAACTGAAACCTAAAAGTGATCACTAATTAAATAAACTCAATAAAACCCTTAAAAAATTCGACCTCGATTCTACCCAAAACTTGACTCTAAATTTGACTCTATTCTCAAAATCTATCAATTTTAACTCTTTATCTATATTTTTAATTCTTCAATTTGACTCTAAAACTGTAGCAATTAGTTTCTCGGCATCAACACTGACTTTACTAAAAAATAACTGTACTCTCTTATCATCAAAATACTCAATATATTATAATTGGCCTTGAAATATCAGATTCTAGCTACCGAATCTCGTTGGCGCTTGTGACGTTCACTTTGAATAGACCCCGGCCGGTAAAATAACAACGCGATATATAAGCTTTTGAGCCATATGTATTTTCTGTATCAGTTTGATGAAATTTGTCGAAATACATGAAAATTTTTGAAAAGTTCTGTCATGAGGGCCAATGCAATAGTTAGATTTCTATGAAATCTACTAAAAATGTTTAGAAAAATTATTTCGTGTCGTCCGTGTGTCTGTATGTATGGAAACTGGCGTGGTCACGATAACGCCCGAAAAACTTAACTAATCGAACCTTTTTTTTTTCATACGCTTAAGTATTATCTAAAACTAAGTCTCTTCGAAAACCACGGTCTAATTCAATGTAGTTTAATTATAATTAACAATAAACTGAAATCCACCTTTCGTTGGTATATCTATATCTATGTAAATAAGGTTCGTTTACAATACATGCGCAGTACCTTTCTTTTCTGTGTAGGCGATGACGCAAAGATTTAAAAGTAAAGTTTTTATTCTGTTCATAATACGCCGATAAATATGCAATATTTAAGGTTTTTTTTTTTTTTTTTCGTAAAAATTGAGTGACCGCTACGAGGCGTGCACTTTTGGATTTTCCAAACTTTTTGTTATTTTTTTCTCTAATATATAAAGTACGGATTGAACGGAGTGAATTTAGCTGATTTTACTGCTAAATTTTGTGACGCGAGCGCTCAAAGCATGCTCATTTGGGTTCCCCAAACTTTTTCACTTTCCTTGTGTCCGTTTTTTGAGGTTTGTCCATGATACAGCCCTAGTGTTGTAGTTGCGGTAGTTTCTGAATAGAGGATGGCTCTTCCGCGTCGAGTTGGTTATCGTCGTCGTTCTTGGCGATGTAAGCTGGTTTTAAACGTTCGATTGGTAGGTTTTTTTCTTTTCCGTTAATGTTCAGTTTATACACTCCATTAGTTACGCTTTGGATTATTGTATAGGGTCCCATGTACGGTGCTTCGAGTGGTGCTTTGACGTGGTCGCAACGTACCAAGGCTTGTGAACTGCTTTTTTAATACCGATTCAAACTCTCCTCTTTTTGTGGCTTCTGATTCCACGCGGAAACGGCCATTAGGCATTACTTCGCGCAGAGAGGATTCAGCAATTGCTCTTCCTTCAAGCTTTTGAGCTCATTTCTTCTCTTCTTCTAGTCTCAGTTGTTTTACGCTGTTTCCCTTTTGAGGAAATGAAAGGGTATTGATGACCTGTATAATTATTTGTGTTTAAGATTACCAGTTTAGACCATGAGCTTACTTTCGTGAAGCAAAGCGAGAAGGTAAGATTTTTTCATTTTTTTTTATTTTATATTTGTTTCGTGATATTAATATAAAAAATTTTTCAAATTAATTCACAAAACTTTTAAAACGAGAAAAAAAATAGTAAATCGATGTTTTACGAGACAAAGTAAAACCTTTAAAATTACCTGCTGACAGAACTATATGATTCATTATAATTTGTAATCACGCACGCAATTTGTAAAATACGCATCTTTTGCCGCTAATAAATCATGTTTGAACTTACGGCGAAGATCTGTGTATCTAATGAGTAAACAAGATGAATTATGGCGCTTAGCTGCTCGATAACAGACATCTCTTTCCTTTTTTAAAGCACAAAGATCTGCAGACATCCAAGGTACTGGAGACCGCTTGAAAGTTGATCGTTTTGTCGGTGCGACTGCATCGAGCAGATTGCTGAATAGCGAGTTGAAGTTAGCAAGCTTCAAATCAACATCTTGCTCATTTTCGAAAATAGATACATCATAAGATGAGATGAAATCCTCGACAGCATCAGAAGTAATGTGTTTGAGCGATCTATAAGTAATTATTTTCTGCTTGCAGCACATGGCTTCATAATTAATCGACATATAAATAGGGTCATGTCCTGATAGAAAAGGCTGCTGTGATTGCCCCCATGCAGTTAGCATTGAAAGATCTCTAACTGCGCAGATGTCAATCCATGTATCTGATGTCCTGGTATGATGTGTAGGCTCCATAGGAACCACTACTAGTCCTTGCGAAGCTAGAAACTCCTGAAGGCTAATTGACTCCGGCGTTTGTACCAAAAAATTAGTATTTAAATCTCCCATAACGCAGACAAATTTATATTTCTTTACATGAGTAGAAAGCTCATCTTGAAATAATTCAAAAAAAACCAGCTCTGGGAGGTCTATAGACTACAGCAATCAGTATCTTTGGATCCGAAGAACTCCAAATTTCAGCAAAGAGAAATTCAGGGACACCATCAGAAAGCAATGACATTGAAGTGGCGAGAATTCGTGAATAAAGCCTATTGCGTATGTAGAGCGCAACTCCACCACCAACACAGCCACGACGATCAACTCGAAGCACTGAATGACCTGGCAAACTAACCTGAGAATCTATGATCATGTTATTCAGCCAAGACTCAGTCACAGCAATCACATTATAGTTATTGTGGTAGAAAAAATCTCGAAATTCGTCAATATGAGCAGCTGAGGCTAATGACTGGGCATTTAAACTGCAGATATTGATAGTAGAGACCGAAGATGCCGATTTTCTATTTACTGACCGTTGAGGAGATCTTGGATGTTCTATCACCAGCTGAGAATATCCAGGCGATAAATTAATGTCTGAAAAATGTTATAGTTTAATGCTATTAAGGCTGGTTGAAGGCAAAATTTAAGTTGAAAGAAAAGTTTCACAAACCAACTCGAAATTTTGCTCTGATGATATAAAAAATTTCTTTTATTTCGAGCTTAAATATCTTTTAAACGGTTGAGTTAATCAAAAAAATCAGAGTGACCTTTTCTGTAGAGCGGTAAATTTCCGACGAAAAACTGTCAAAAGCCTGAGTAAATATCTGTTTGCTGAAGAGTTATAGAATATTAATCGAAAAACAGCATTTTTCAAAACTATTAACTTTGAGCTTTGATATCACTTAAATGGTTGGATTTACGAAAAAAGTATAGGAAACCTTTTTTGAAGAGCGGAAAATTTCCTACAAGAAAATATATAGCGCTTAATTTTATGTCTAGGTGTTAGAGAGTTATGAAATTTCAAACAAAAACGCCAATTTTTTTAAACAAATCGAACTTTGACCTTCAATATCTCTTAAACAGTTGGATTCACGAAAAAAATATAAGAGACGTTTTTTGAAGAGCGGGAAATTTCTTACAAAAATATATATTAGTCATTGCTAAGCACTTATTTTTAAGCAAGTAATAACATTTTTCTCAGTGTACTAAAATGAGAATGTATCATCACTTAGGCAGGGTCAAACGGCATTAGAACAAACTTTTTTATTTTTCTTTATTACTTTTGGATCAAAAATAATTGATTTATATCATAGCCAAGTAAAAAAGTCTAACTTGGTAAATAACGGACACCCTAATAAACATCTATACCTTAAACTTGATTAATAAACCGTAATTAACAGACTAAAATAAACCCTATCTAATAACTTGGGATCAAATCTCCTTGTTTTAGAAGCTTCTTTCTATGACGCGCCGCGTGACGTGTCGTGTGACGTGCCCCGTTAGTTCTACCCGTTTCTATTTCCGTACTAGTATCTTTTGGCTGTTTATCCAATTAATTAATATTACAAATAAACACTTCTTAATTTTCTTAAATTATTACAGGTGACAGAGCAATCAATCTCAAAAAGCTATTCTGATGATGCATCTATGATTTTGCGAGTCAGCCCTGAGGAAATAAGAGGTAACAATGAAGACCGGAACTCATTGGACAACGTAAGTATCGTTGAAAAAATTTCGCAAATACTTCAGATGTCTGCGACCAACCTGCCGTCGATGATGTCGCCTTGTGTGGTTTTCTTATACTAATAAAAAGCTTATTTTTGTCACCTCTGATTTCTTTAGTTACCCTGATATATTGTATTATACACTGTAAAAAAAGATTCCTTTCGTCAAACCAGATTCGTTTGGCTCAAGTACTCCGTGCGTTTGGATACAGCCAAGCGCGTCAAGCGATTGAGTCTACCACCCTCTACGTTTGACAGTATTTTTTGCCCCAAGTGAGAGTTTCTTGAGGGAAGGTACCGGGTCGTTTAAACTAACTCTATAGTATTTGATATAACTCAGTAATTTTTTTCATTTGAAAAAAAATATAAATTAGTTCAAGTCATTAATGCTGTCAATACAATAATGATTTTTGTTTTATATAAAATAATTAAAAATTTTACTCGAAGTAAATTGTAAGGTGATTGAAGGTATGAATTTTCAGTTAAGTCTAAATTTTATTAAAGCAAATGAATTTTGGTGTTAAAAGTAATACTTTTTAAGGTCCGTAGAGACTGTCTTTGCAATTGATTCAATAAAAAATCGAGTTATTTTAAATTTCTGTATTGATTGATCCAAAAAAAACAGTAATCTGAATCAAGTGAATATTGCCTTTATTTATTTCATTAATAATTAATTAAAAAAAAATTTTTTTTTTCTTATGTATTTATTTATTTCGGATTTGATTCTATTTCTATTATTATTATTGTTTTTTTTTTTTTTCTTTTTTTTTTTTGTTATTCAGTATTGAGACAATTACATTATATTATATCTATTACACTTTACAAATCATCCTAACCATAGTCACAGTTTTTAGTGAAAAATTAAATAATTTCAATATTGGTATCCGGAGGTTACGTGCGTTAATATCCCCGGACAAAATATCCCCGGACATAATATCCCAGCGACAAAATATCCCTGCGACAAAATATCCCCGCGACGAAATATCCCCCGACAAAATATCCCTGCCACAAAATATCCCAGGAACAATATATCTCTGTGACGAAATATAAAAAAAAAGAATTTTATTATTAGCTTTGGTCCATTGCCTTTTAGGTCCAAGATGGAAAATTTGAGGGATGGCCTGCAAAGCCTATTGCTTTCTCTTTGCCTATTGAAGCATATAAATAAAAAATTTTCAATTAATTAAAAACATTAGTAGAGAACATTACTTAGCTTATTATCATGATGTGCCCTTTTTTCACAGATTTTGTGTGTGTTTATTCGAAAATAGGCCAACACAGAAGCTTCCCGATAAAAAATGTTTTGATCCAAGCATATATGATTGGATCCAAACAGTCAGATATGCTTGGATCCAAATTTTGGCGCGATCGAAGCGGATCCAAACAGATCTGACAATATCCGATGAGATCTCACTATATCTAAGTATATCCAAACAGATCTGAAAATATCAAAAGAGATCCAAACAGATCTCAAAATGTCCAAAGAAATCCAAATAGATCTCACTATATCCACGAATATATGAGTGTATCCAAGCAGATCTGCGTTAATGTCGATCTTTAAAGAAATCTACATATTAATAAATCTACATATTAATTAAATACATAGATTTAAGCACATATATCTAAAGAAGTTTCACTACATTCTACTAAATGCATGTATAAATATATTATACTTTAGACCATTTTAAAAACAATATCTACTCACATCTTGGATCTTATTGCTATTACCTCTTAATTCTTTTGATGAACCTATGTATAATATATATCAAAAGTCAATTGATATTTAAGTGAAAAAAATAGATGAATACTTTAGAAACATTGATCAAACTGATTTATTTGATTTATTCCTGTATTTAAATATTATTGGATCTGACCAAATATCACTAAATATCCCAGCAAACGGGATCGCATTGAATCGCATTCAGTTTTCTATCCGATTTAATCCTGTTTTTGGAATGGCCGTCTTGTCAATCCGAATCAATGTGATTCAATGCGACACGTTGATATAGGCTAAGTAGGAAATTTTTTTTACCGATTAACCCAAAATTCTAGATTACCGATAGCCGAAATTTAAAAATTTCAATACGATTATCATATGACTCAAAAATAATTAAGAGAAAAAAAAATATTTTAATAAACAGTGTAAATAGAAAACATCTAGTAAAATTATAGCTTTTGCAATCGTTTTAATGATATCAAATTTTTTTAGTAAAATAATTCACTAAGCACGAAAAATTGAATCACTGTGAGAGTGGTGACACGACCGATGACCCAAAGACAACTGATCCCCGACAATTGATCCCCGACAATTGATCCTTGCGACGATTGATCCGCCGATAAAATATGCTTACACACATATAAATGTGAAAAAATTTGTGTGTGAGTATATTTTTTATGTTACACAAAATTAGTGAAAAAAGGGCGTAATTTTTCACATTCATATGTGTGTGAGTATATTTTATCGGCGGATCAATCGTCGCAAGGATCAATTGTCGGGGATCAATTGTCTTTGGATCAACGGTCAGGTAACCGTGAAAGTAATTAAGTTTAAATGCATGCATTTATTTATTTAAAAAATACAAACTATTGAACTTTGTTAAAATATAAATATTAAAAATGTCAGATAGACAAATAGTCTAGTCGAAAAGTGAGTTTTCTGCGAAAAATCGTAAATACACTCTTAAAAATATGGCGATTGGTGCATTGGATTCAGAATTTAATTCTGAGAAATGGGTATTTTTTAATTTATCCGCCATTAAAAATTTCATTTGTTACAAACAAAAAACGAAGCGACAAAAAGGGAGTCTCCGTTTTGTAGCTATAACTTCAAAAATATTAAAGATATCTGAAATTTAAAAAAAGATTCTGAAAGAAGAGAAAATTTTAGTAAAATAAGTCTTGACGCCCCGAGTTGTAGCTCCATTATTCATAATTTTAATTTAACGTTGAAAGTTGGGCTCTGCGCGGCCGTTTCGGTGCCTAAGCGTCGCCGCAAAGCAAAGTATGCAGCACAAAACTCAAGTCTCCAAAAAATTTGTTAATTAACAATTAAATAACTTAAACAAAAATCTTGCTAAAAAATTTTTTTTTTGCGGGGCTATATTCCTTCAAGTGTCTAGATGACACTATAATTTATTCAGATTTTTAAATTAATATTGAATGTTATAAAAAAATTATTTTGTGTTGCATACTTTGCTTTGCGGCGACGCCTAGGCACCGAAACGGCCGCGCGGAGCCAAACTTTCAACGTTAAATTAAAATTATAAATAATGGAGCTACAATTCGGGGAGTCAAGACTTATTTTACTAAAATTTTCTCTTCTTTCAGAATCTTTTTTTAAATTTCAGATATCTTTAATATTTTTGAAGTTATAGCTACAAAACGGAGACTCCCTTTTTGTCGCTTCGTTTTTTGTTTGTAACAAATGAAATTTTTGATGGCGGATAAATTAAAAAATACCCATTTCTCAGAATTAAATTCTGAATCCAATGCACCAATCGCCATATTTTTAAGAGTGTATTTACGATTTTTCGCAGAAAACTCACTTCTCGACTACACTAGATGACAGGTTCAGAAAAATTGTCAAGGTCTTACTTTGACATTCGACTGTCAACAAATTTTAACATTTTTAAAATTGTCTTCTCTAAAATTTATGCAGTTAAGTTTAATTAAAAAACTACTATGCTATAAATGAATATTTATTTCAAATAAAATTATTGTAAAAAATTTATTTTTTACTTGTAATCTAATATTTTTTTTAAAATTGACCGCAAAATAACCTCTTTGGATTGACGATATAATTTTATTTTATTATAAAATATAAATTATAACAGTAATTATTTTTCATTTTATGAGAATCTTTTCCTTCGAATAAATGACCGCGATAATTAAATAGTAATTCGATTTGATATTTCATTTCAATTATTACTACTTTAACGGCTTATGGTATACAGAAATCTTAGTTGATTATTCAGTTTAACCTCTAAACTGCATGATCTACGGAGTCTTGAAAATCCTATACGATTCAATACTTTCCAACACGATACAATGGGTTTCAAAAATATTAGGGTTACAAATAAGTTTCCGCCGTTTTCTAACACAAATTAAATATTTATTATAGAAGAACGGTAATATAAATTTATTTAAAATATTGCCCATCACTTGCAACCACTTTTTCCCATCTCTCAGGCAGCATTCGAATCCCACGTCTGAAGAACTCCTTGTCTTTTGAGGCTATCCACGAATCAACCCAATTTTTGGTATCCTCATAAGATCTGAACCGCTGCGCCGTCAGAGCATGTGCCATGGACCGGAACAGGTGATAATCAGACGGTGCAATGTCTGGTGAATAAGGCGGGTGGGGTAACACTTCCCAATCAAGTGTTTCCAAGTACTTTTTCACGGGAGCCGCAACATGTGGACGAGCATTGTCATGCAGAAGAATAATTTTTTCGTGTCTAGAATAGTATTGAGGGCGTTTTTCCTTCAGAGCTCGGCTCAATCTCATCAATTGTGTTCGATAGAGGGCTCCAGTAATTGTTTCGCTCGGATTAAGCAACTCATAATACACTACACCTAGCTGATCCCACCAAATACACAGCATAAGTTTTTTTCCGTGGATATTCAGTTTTGCTGTTGATGTTGACGCGTGGCCAGGTAATCCCCATGATTTTCTTCTTTTTGGATTGTCATAATGTATCCACTTCTCATCACCAGTTATGATACGATGTAAATAAACCCTTTTTTTCATGTCTAGCTAGCAGCATTTCACTTAAGCATAATCGGCGTTCAATATCTCTCGGCTTTAATTCGTACGGAACCCAATTTCCTTGTTTATGAATCATTCCTAATGATTTTAAACGATGTGAGACTGCTTGCTGAGTGACTTCTAATGTTAGAGCAAGTTCTTTTTGTGTTTGAGATGAATCTTCCTCCAATAATTCCTCCAATTCTGCATCCTCGTAAATTTTTGGCCTTCCACTGCGATCTTTGTCTTCCACGTCGAAATCACCGTTTTTAAACTTTTGAAACCACTCTCGACACGTTCTCTCACTCAAAGCACCCTCACCATATGCTTCTACGAGCAATTGATGCGCCTCAGCAGCAGATTTCTTTAAATTAAAGAAGTAAACTAATATTTCCCGCAAATGACGCTTACTTGGCTCAAATTTTGACATTTTCAACTTATAAAAATTATATTTTACCAATATAAAATCAATGATATTAATAGGTTATGTTGTTCTTGAATGTCCAAACTATTTTTTAAGCCGGTTATCATCTGCGAAAGCTAACCGATACTCCGTGCCGCGCCATCTACAATAAAACGGCGGAAACTTATTTGTACTCCTAATAGTATTGAATCGCGTTGAATTACATTGAATCGCATTGGCTTCCAATGCGATTCCGATTGCTGGGATAGACACACATTTTTGGATATAGTCATAAATTCTTGGATCTACGTATATCTGCTTGGATATGAATTATTTTTGCATCTATATACCTACATACATACAGTTGGGTCTGAGCAGATATAACTATATGTATTTATATATGCGTGGATATAAGTATATCTGCTTGGATATAAATCTTTATATCTGCGTATATATAGTTAGATCTGAGCAGATATACTTATATATGCTTGGATATGCGTATATCTACTTGGATATCAATCTCAATACATCTCTATATCCGCTTATATATGATTAGATCTGAGCAGATATAATTATATATGCTTATATCTAGCAAGATAAAATATTTGGATGTATTTGGATATTAACAGATATAACGAGATCCAGACATATCTGGTTGGGTCCAAACGTTTTTCATCGGGTTGTTATCGTGCTTGGCCCAAAACAAGTCACACCCCGAGATTACCCCAAGTCACTTATTCTAACAATAATATATTTACATTGAAACTTATTTATTAACATGATTTTTAATAGAAATTTTGAACTATTGTGATATTTTGTCGGGGGATATTTCGTCGAGGGATATTTTGTCGCGGGGATATTTTGTCGCAGGGATATTATGTCCGGGGATATTTTGTCGCGGAGATATTATGTCCGGGGATATTTTGTCGGGGATATTTTGTCGGGGATATTTTGTCCGGGGATATTAACGCGTGTCACCGTATTCGGAGGATTCGGACCTAGCACCCTACGCGCGAGAGTCAGACGCTTTGCCGCTATGCGACGGAACCAGTAGGAAAGTTTTAGTTTAGTTGTGCTTCTAGTACTTTGTTTTTATATTGAATAGATATATACAATCAATTGCCTATACATTGATCTAAACGAGATAAATATGGGACTCTTTTTATAAATACATTTTTTTATCGAATCGATAATATAAAGACTTTCATTCAAATATACTTCGATATTTTGTAACGAATACATTTATATTCTTGTCAAATATTTTTCAGTTTTAATGTGAGTGCGTGAAATTATTCCTACAACCTCATCGGATTCTCTCCCCAAGAAACTCGTCGGTTGACACGACACGTTCGGTATTATAGGAAACTACTTTTGTTTCATTGAAACATGTGAAGTTGTCAAACCAAACGGTTCAAAGAGTTTCAGTTAAATTTCTAAAAATAGAAAAGTTTGCTTCAACAAGTTTTTATTTTTAAATCAAATACATCCAAACTTTAATTAAAATATATTGTACTATTCAATCAAATGTTAGTTTAATTATGGTCAAACTTAAAAACTTTAACATAAACGCTTAAGCAATTTCTCATAATCGAGTAGAGATTTTAATTCAATACAAAATGATTTTCTTGAGACAAACTAGTTTTCGTTGGTTCAAACGAATTTGGTTTCACTGAAGAGAAAATTTGTCAAACTCCTAGGGAGTTTGGTGTCAGGACCTTATTTTTTACAGTGTAGTACTTGCCACACACAGCTCTGGTCTGTTCTTAAAAAAGGGCAGATCCAGCAACGGCTGATAGGCACCTGGCCTAGATGTCTTTATTTTGTCCGGAATTTTTATTTTAAAAATTGTACTATAACTCGATGATAACTTTCACCATAAAATTCTTTCTATGTATAATCCAGATAGTTTTTACAATTATGTGGGTGGTATTAGTAACTATCTAATTGATTGTAAAAAATTCTACCATAATCTGATAGGAATTGTGATTATTCAATTGGGTTTTTGAAAAAAAACAAATAATCGATTTTTTTATTTATTTTATAACTTTAACATAAATTATATAAATAGTTGATGCGAAAAACTCTTAAAAATTTTTTTTTAAATTAATTATAAGCAATTGAAAATTGATAAAATTTTAAAAAGAATCACGTGACTACGAACGCGCCACGATTGGTCGCCATGTTTGTGACGTCACAATGTTAAAGGAATTTTACATAGTACAATGTCAACGGCATCTCCACGTAAATTGACTAAAAATATCCGAAATTTAGTTTTAAAAAAATTAATTTAATCAGTTAATTTTATTTAGTCATGTGTTTTAAACGATTTATAAAGGTTAATTCCATTTATGACGACATTTAAGGCTTCAGACAGTGCCTCCCACTTTTTAAAAATTTTCAATGAATTTCAATTGTCATAAGTGTTTTAAAATTTTATCAATTGATTAAAAAAAAAATAAAACCTTAATTCAAAAAACGACAACGTAGTAGTAATTTCGTCAAGGTATAGATTTGAAAAGAAATTACTTACATTTGATATCAATTAGGAGTTAAACAAAATTTTTTAAATAAATTTCAGTAAAGTCTTCATGTCAATTTTATAATTCGAATTTTCAAATTTTTTAGACTAAAATCTATTCAACAAATTTAGTTGAACTCCTAATTGACAACAACTGTAAGTAATTTTTTAAAAATTCTATATCTCGGCGAAATTACTACCACGTTGTCTTTTTTTCTATTAAAGTTTCAATTTTTTTAATTAATTAATAAAATTCGAATATGGTTATGACAGTTAAAAGTCATTGCATATTTTTAAAAAGTGGGGGAGGGGCACTGTCTCAGAATGCCCTTAACATCTTGAGGAACATTTAAAAACATTTTTGCAGGAGTTGTTTTTGTAGTATTCGTACATAATGGTACGACGCAAGCACGATAACTTTTAAGGTTCGACATTTTTTATATATTTATTGATATATTGACGATAATAACGAGATATAATCAGTTAAAAGTCAAAACACTGTATCAGCTGTATGCTACAATGAGTAGAAACTAACATTGTGACGTCACACACGCGCTCGGGTTTGTTCGGGAACTGCCGACGTGTTTTCGGTACTGGATTCAAAATTTATTTTTAATTCGATATACCTTTTTAATTATACCGAAAAAAAAATAAATAAAAATAGTTTTGTTATAAAACTTATATATGATCTTTCCATTTATTACAAAAAAATTTTTTTTTTAAAAACCCAATTTTCTCCGTGTAGAGTTTTAACTTAGTTTACCTTAAATAGTCCGGGAGCCAGGTGCAAATTTTGTCAATTATTTCCTCTCAAGCTATAATTAGTGGAATGCATCAGAGTGTTGTATTATGAAGCTTCGTGAACGTCAGCTAAGGTTCCGTGGGTGGGTTGAGCAGCGATAGCCTCTCACGCACGAAAAAAAGAAAATATATTCAATCATTTCCTCCTACCTGAAAACACGTTGAATTGTCGCTAAACCCAATATATTGAAGAAAGATATCAATCAGCTGACTGTAACACGGTGTATTATACGTCAGCTAACCGCTCGAACGCGAAAAAAAAATTTATATTTTCAATCATTTCCTCTCAACTAAAAATTTACCTGATGGTAGCTTATATACAACTATAGATAAATATATATGTCAGCTGGCTGTATCTCGGTGGAAAAACCGTCAGCTGATACTTTGAAAGTCATACCGCAAGCGTTAGGTGGGAGCATCTAATGCCTAATTAAATGCATCAGCTGACGAGGTTTTCCTCGACTTACCATCAGCTGATTTTTCTTATTAATTACAGCAGAGTATTAAAAATCAGCTCATCAATTTTCATCTGGGAGGAAATGACGTATCTTATTGTCTGAAGATTTTTATTAGAAATTATTTGTAAAGATTGAAGCAACTCACGCTAGCATAGCGTAGAGTATAAAAAGGTACACGGAAAAAAAATTCACGGATTTTTTACGATTCAACTATCGTAATTTTCATTATATAGTATTGTAACGCTGGACTATATAAGTTTTAAATACTAATTTTTACAATAGACTATCGTAATTTTTATTTTATAATTTATACTACTACCAGAAAGAAAAAATCAGATACTATAGAGTAAATTCTACCAGTTGTGTTAGCATAAATTACAATACAACTATCGTAAAATGAATGAGTCGGTAATGTAGAATTTCTTTAAATATAAAATAATAATCAGAAGTCAACGGAGTAAAATTTATTTTCTTAAGAAAGTAGAACTTATAATTAATAAAAAAGAAAAATTTATCATTTTTTTTTTTAACAGTTAAATTGAGAAGGAGAACACAATCTCGAAATAAAAATAAAACCTGTTGAACTAGTAATAATAAAACATTTATTTAATATTTTTTCAAATACATTTTTTCGGTATATATAAAATTTATTATTAATTAATTTAACTTAATAAGTTATAATGGAACATCAGGTTTCGAAAGTATTATAATTGTTTCCTTTTGAATAAATAACTCATTTCTTCGTATCCAAAATATGCACATGTAGAAAATTAAAAAAACCATGGGTGGAATTTTTTCGAATATTTTTTTTTTTATAATTTATCATTTTTAAAAAAATCCAATAATTATTAGGCGTCTACTAACTTCAGTATCATACAGAAATGTTAAATTCCATAATTTGAGGTTATTGAAATGTTAACCTCTTGCATAGCCGGGTAAAATTATTCATTGTCGACAAATAAAAAATATCCTGTAACAAAATTAGGAGAATTGAATTTATTATAAATAATAAATTTTCATTCCTTTAGAATCATTTATCCTATGACAATAATACTACTAAATTGTTTATAAAAATAAACTTCATGTCCAGATAAATAATTTCAAAACGAACGATATACCCACAGAATATTTAGTTTAATAAAAATTGAATAGTAATAATTATACTTACACCGCCAAATTATTATATTCCATAATTTATGTAGGTTTGTAATGAAGAAAGAACCGTTTTTTTTTAATTTTTTATTTACAATTGTCCGAAAAATGTCATAAAAAATAACCTCTATTTCTGCACTACAGTGTAGATAGAGAAGAACTGATTTATAAATATATATAGTTGAACCACAAATAATACAGACAGAGTAGATGACATCATTTGTATATATATATATACACTCACACAAGCATCACATCATGGTATTGTGACAACACTTGTCTTTCATACGTGAACGGTTCAGATGGCATATACTATACCATTTCAGAAAATTTACAATCCAACTATCGTAATTTTTGTGGCTTGTATTGTAAAAACATAGAGGCAGCACTGTAAATTAAAAGGAAGAATAAAAGAATAAGTAGTATAATTAAATCTTATTTTTTATTTTTGTACTATTTACGATAGTAACATTGTAATATTTCTTATTGAATTTAATACAACAAACTCTTAATGAAATTACGATAGTGAATAGTAAAAAATTTTTCAAAAACTGTAAATTTTTGTATAATATATTTGAAAGTCACAGATAATAAAAGTATAGTCCAGGATTACGATAGTAATATTGGAATTTTTCGTCGAATTTTTTTTCCGTGTATGCTCGGAAGGGATACGTTGTACCCATGATCTGGCTGCTAAGGCCCTTTTGTGTAGTGCGTTTGTAAAAGATTTTTGGGAGACGTAGAAATTCCCTGATTAAACAAAATGATTTGTGTCGATCAAAAACGATTAAAAATTTAATCATCATTAATCGTCTTTAATCGTCATAATTGTCATGGTTTTTTTTACATTAAATCGTCTATAATCCTCAAGAGACGATTTATTATTTTACGATTAAAAACGATTAATGACGATTAAAATTTCAAATCGTCATGAATCGTCTTTAATCTTCATGCGGGACCGGAAATTGTAATATTTTTTTACGATTAAAGTCGAACCATGACGATTAAAAATTTTAAATCATCATGAATCGTCTTAAATCGTAAAAAAATCGATAGCAATTCGTGGTCCTGCATGAAGATTAAAAACGATTTAAAACGATTACAAATTTAATCGTTTTTAATCCTTTTTAATCATCAATTGACAATTCATGATGATTTAAAACGATTAAAACAGTTTTAATCGTCACAAATCGTGTTGTTTAATCAGGGAAAGAAGGGGAATAAACTACGACGAATTTACTCATCTCAATTTTTTCTTCAGTTATTTAATTGTATACTTATTAGTTTTTACACTGAAAAAAATAATCGCTAGCTGCGAGCGATTTTCAATCGCTAGCAGTTAGCGGTTTTTTCGCTAGCATGCGATGATTAAAAATCGCTTGCTGGAAGCGATTTTTTCGCTAGCTGCTAACGATTTTTTCGCTGGTAGCTCGCACGGTGTACTTTTAACTCGGTGTGAGTGTTATCTTGCACACCGTTCAGTGTTATTAGCTATATATATATATATATATATATTAGGGTGTGCCATTTTGAGGCGACTTTTTTTTTTCAACAAAAAAACAGGCTGAAAACTCGAGGGAAGGTGAAAAAAGGAGCCTGTTAAAAGCGGAGCTTTTAATATTAATATTTAGAGGTGCCTATTTCTAATTTTCCATTTTCCATTTAAATAACATAGGAAAAGAAATTTTTTATTTTTTTATTTTTTTTGCTCGACATTCGCACCTCATATAAATAAGTCCATAGCATATTCTTGTAGAAAATTCGACGCTCTACAAAAAAGGTCTCTTATCATTTTTTGATAAATCCATTTATTCCAAAGTTATTGGAGCTGGAAGTCAAATCTGTAATAAATTTCCAGATCTTTTTACTTTTCCAGCAGAACGATTAGACTTATCAACAAAATGTCATAGCATCTTTCTTGTAGACAATTTTATTCCCTACAAAATTATTTTCAATGAAGTTTTCTAAAATTTTGCATTATTTTCTAGTTATTATCATTTTAATGTAAAGCTCTCAGAATAGATTAGAAGACTATTATTTTTACGAGCTTGGCCTTAAAATGAAAGTAACTAGAAAACAATATGGAATTTCAAAAAACTTCATTGAAAATAATTTGTAGAAAATAAAATTGTCTACAAGAAAAGTGCTATAACATTTTTTTATAAGTCTGATAGTTCTGCTGGAAAAGTAAAAAGATCTGGAAATTTATTATAGATTTGACTTCCAGCTCAAATAACTTTCGAATGAATGGATTTATCAAAAAATGATAAGAGACCTTTTTTTGTAGAGCGTTAAATTTTCTATACGAATATGCTATGGACTTATTTAAATGAGGTGCGAATGCCGAGCTAGAAAAATAAAAAAAATAAAATTTTTTTTTCCCATGTTATTTAAATGGAAAATGGAAAATTAGAAATAGGCACCTTTAAATAGTAATATTAAGAGCTCCGCTTTTAACAGGCTTCTATTCTCACTTTTCCTCAAGTTTTCAGCCTATTTTTTTGTTGAAAAAAAAAGTCACCTCAATATGGCACACACTAATATATATATATATATATATATATATATATATATATATATATATATATATATATATATATATATATATATATATATATATATATATTAGGGTGAGCCAAAAAAAACCAACCTATCGAATTTATGTCTTAAAATGGACCTATATATCGAGAAAAAAATTTTCCCATTGGGCAAAATTTTTAGCTCAATTTTAAAAGGCGT
Organism: Microplitis deprimator; assembly: GCA_964016945.1. NCBI lineage: Eukaryota > Metazoa > Arthropoda > Insecta > Hymenoptera > Braconidae > Microplitis > Microplitis deprimator. The sequence continues at coordinate 6,367,783 of OZ024713.1, forward strand.
GGGTAGCCATTTGAAATTTCCCATTTAAATAACATTGCATGCGAAAAAATTTGTTTTGATTGAAAATATTATAACTTTTGAACCGTGTGAGATAAAAATTCGTCTCTAGAATATTTTTGTAGGGCGTTCAATTTCCTAAAAAAAAGTCCTGGGAGTCGAACTTGCAAACTTGATATTTCGTATACCAACAAGCCATCAAAGTCTAGAGTAAACAGAATCATACAAATTTAAGGCTTTATTATTGAAGATATCAATACTTCGAGAAAATTCTTGAACTAAAACTTGATGAAGCAAGTTAAAAATGCAATTGACATACTAGGCTCATGAAACAAACAAAGATTCAACTTTTTTATTTGCATTATATTCCAGTTTTTGGCCTATATATTGCCCTAAGTGGCCAAGCTCGCTTTATGTTAGCTTTTAGTCGCGCGTTTTAAGTCAACTTTCTACTATTCCAAAATGTTAATAAAACGATGAAGAATAGAATTTTTAAAAAGTCAACATTTAAAAGTTTTCTTAAAGTTACCAATAAAATGCTAACAAAACGTAACATAAAAAATGTTAGTAAGTAGTTATCATAAAATGACGTAATAAATGCTGACTATTTGGAGATAAATAAAAGTGACCATTTTAATGCTGACAATTTGTTATCCGAAAATGTTTACTAAATGTTGACTTTTTTACGTTATTTAAAAGATAACATTGAGTTGTTAATATTTTGTTAATTATTTTAGGTGAACATTTTGTTATATTTTAATGTTAGCTTTATTTTGACAACTGGCAACTGAAAAATGTTGCTATTGTTTATTTCATTTTATGTCACCTATTTTATAACTTTATCTTATTCACGCTGCCATTTTTTTAATGTTGTGACTCGTGTGTTCAACATCTAGATCGTTATATATCAAAGTGCGCTAAAGAAAACGATAAATGCCTTAAAATGACTTTTGGCTGTATCTAAATTATATAATAAATCATTAAAAATAAATTTAAATATTAAAATTTATAATGTATATATTTGTATAAACCGATAGTGGACAATTAAGAGTTAGTAAATAAATGAAACACTAGTGCATTACATATCTTATTGTGAAATGAGAAATCGTTTTTGCTTGTTTAATTCATAAAATAAATTAAATCAAAGTAGTAATTTTTTCAGGTTACAATAAAATATGCCAAGTACTTTGTTTTTGTTTATTTACATACTCTTAATTCCACTACTATTTATCCTATCCACAAGCCTCCAAAAATTTAACAATTTGCTAGCATTAAGTCAACATAAATATGTCTCATTTTTTAACATAAAGATAACATCCTGAATCTTATATGTCAACATAAAAAAGTTGTCAGTTTGTTACTTTTTTGGTACCAAGAAGTTAATTGCTATTTGTCAACAAAATGTTACAAAGTGTTATCAAATAGTTACCAAAATGTTGACAAAAAGTTGACAAATTGTTACCATTGTTGTATAGCCGCCAAGTTGACTATAGCGTGAAACGTTCTTTTAATTCGCCCTTCGGAACTTAGAGGCGTTCAGCTCGCGGAGGAAAATTGTAGGATTTAAAAAGCGCGCGATGTCTGGCTATTTGAATTTAAATTAGGTTTGAATATTTTTATACGTAGTTAGAATTTAATATTAATAAATAAAAACAATTCATTTAATCGTTAGAAGAATAATAGTGATATTTTATTCGTATATTTTGCACAAAATTTAGATTGAATTTTACGAGTATTTTAACTCTCTAAAATTCCAACGTGCAAGTTGGTTACCAAGCTTAGAATCGAATGATGTCCGCAACGTAGAATGTGTTCGTCCTTCGTTTTTCTTCCGTGATCCCCTTTTTTAGAGAGGGGGTGTATGGGTAGTGAAAGGTGTTTTGCGTGCGCTGCTGTTGAGTCCCAACGCTACTCGCCTTCATCCCCTCTCAGCATCGTAAGTCCGTGCGGGCTTTTACGTCACAGCAACTTCGTTTTTCCCGGGACTGTCGCTGCCAAGGAGTCCAGTCCTATTGTCCCCAGCTTAGGCCCAGCAAAATAAACCCTTAATTAGTTTATGAATATTTTGGGAAAGTTTTGCCAACAAGAGGATTATAGCAAATAAATATGGGATTAGACATCTGGTGAGGAATCCTCGTGGGTTTTCCCAAAATATTCAACTAGCTTACATTCTAAGTGACCATTACAATAATTGTAGTTTTATTTTAGTTTTATTTTATTTCTACGGTATTACTATATCTATAGATTTATATATCTATTTTTATATTTGATTATTTATTTTATTTATTTTATATCTAAATGTTTATCCTATATTTAAATATTTATTCTATATCTAAGTACATAAGATATTCGAAAATTCCCGCGTATAGGATTAATTGTTTTATTTCATTTTTCTATAGGGTGGTCATAGAGAGCGCAGTGTAACCAGCTGGCTACACAACACCTCCCCCCTTATAGCGAAAATTTTTGTTTATAAAACAAAAATTTTCTGGTTTTCCCTTCCAAAGGTAGTTAGAAAAGGACAAATTTGGTTTCTACTACGGTACATTTTCCCATTATTAATTCACCCCGATTGCCCGTTCGCCAACGGTTCCTCATCGTTATCTACTCTAATACACGCAGGTTTTAGCTTATTGGTGTGTACAATTTTCGTTTTGTTTTGTCCTAAAGAAATCTCTACATTTTCATTACTGAGTAACCCCAGAATTTTGTAAGGACCATTCCAGTAGGGTTCGAATTTAGTTAAGCGGGGTTCTTTTAATAAATACACATCGTCGTTAACGCGATATTTATAAGGTTTTGTATATCTATCGTAGTATCGCTTTGTTGTTTCTTTCGTTCGATTCAAGTTGGCAGTGGCAATTGTTCTAGACGTCTCGATACGAGTGAATAAGTTGTTAAAATATTGTTCGAACGTAGGGGTAATTTCTTCATTCTGAAACGCGGATGGTATTCGAGCTTTGGTTCCGTATACGAGTTCATGAGGGGAATACCCAGTGCTTCTGTGTTCTTTGGTGTTGTAAGAAAAAATCGCGAACCTTACCCAATCATCCCAGTCTCTTTCTTTGCAATAATGCTTCAGATATCCAACAAATTCTCGATGCGCACGCTCAAGTGACCCTAGTGATTGTGGGTGGAAAGCAGTTGATCTGAACTGTTGGATCTTGAAGATAGTACAAAAGAGCTTCATGACTCGACTGGTGAAGTTAGTTCCTTGATCCGTATGGATACTCTTAGGGCAACCAAATCGGGAAATAAAATGTTCCGCGAATGCGAGAGCCACGGTAGGAGCATCGAAGGTCGGTATGGGGATAGCATCCGAATATTTGCTGAAATTGTCTTGCAGAGTTAGGAGATATCGGTTACCTTTCATTGTAATTGGTAGAGGTCCTACGATATCCAGTTGAACTTTATCGAAGGGAAAGCTAGGTGTATCTGTTATACGCATGGGTTGTCTGGTTTTGGGCTCCCGTACCTTAAAAGTCTGACAGCTGACACACGCTTTGACAAACTTTTCGATATCCTTCGTCATGCGTGGCCAGTAAAAGTTATCGCGGATGTGTTTGTATAATTTTGCGACACCTTGATGTCCACCTGGTACAGAGTTGTGATTTTCTTCTATGATTTTGATGCGATCAGTTACAGGTGGTAGGATTATTTCATTGGTACAGATGCAAATCTTATAATCCGAACTGGAGAATATTTTCTTAATTAGGTGTTCAACATACGACCATTGAATAGGATGGATATCGTTGTTTAGCTTGGATATACTAAAGCTTTTAAGATCTATAGAATCAACCAGATTTTTTAGTGCAATGAGTCCGTTTTCAAGGTCTTTGGCTTTTACGTCTTCTTTAGGCGTAGACTGGGTAAAAACATGAAAGACGTGCTTATTACTGTCTTGGAAGGTAAGTACATCGCCAATGCGGACTGAGTAGTGGGTCATGTCGGCTGTCGTGAATTTATTATGTTCGAGGAGTTGCTGGCCTGTAATCGAAGTTATTTCCCAGTTAACAGGGAGAAAGTTAATTAGATTATCTTTCCGCATGAAGAGGTAGTCCTTGGTATAGTACAGAATAGGAGTAGGTAATTTTAAAGGGTTTGTCACATCATTAATTTTACAAATTTTCATTCTAGGAGCGTCATCTTGGTCGTTTGAATTATTCAAATTTACGGAGGAGGTCGTCTCCCTATCGAACAACGCTTCTCTTGGTCTCTTTCTACTAGGCATACCAGCCTCTTCTGTACGCCCCGCAGCACCTCCCTGAGGCAGTATCAACCCGGCTTCCGGTGATGAGGGACTGATTGTCCACAGGGTAGCCACTGCGCCGGCTATACTTTTCAATTTCCCTATCAGTCCCCAGGACGGTTTCTGAAGCAGTGTCAACCCGATTTTCGGCGATGAGGGACTGGACGTCTCCAGATTCCCGAACCTGAGCGACTCTTTTTGTTCCTTGACCAAGAGAGCTTGCCCTTCAGCAGGAACACTTGTTCCATATTCTAAATTGTTTTGAGAAGGAGTCCGGAACGGAGGACAATACTGTTCCCGACTCAAAAATGACGTCTTACTGACAGATGGTATTGAGTCAAGTCCAGCACCGCTAGCCTCGTCCGATTTCCCTCTCAGTAAGTCAATAGAGTCGTTAATATTGTCATCTATTACAGGATTATATTTTATGATATTAAATCTGTCTACGACCTCCCTCGAACTTTCTATGTCATGCTCAGTTTTCCCATGCATGAAGAAAACGGAACAGACTTGTTCTTGAATGGCTAAATCTTTTTGACATTCAGAATGACAGTCGGCGTCGGGTTCCGCGGACGGTATGACGTCAGCGCAGACGAATACCCTTCGTGGAGCCCTAAGGCTGTCATTCTTTTCTTTATTAATCGTCGGGTCTGTAGGTAGAGATGGATGAGGGTGAGAAATAATAGGATTTCGCGATAGTGCGTCTGCATTGGAGTTAATTTTACCGGGTTTGTGAACAATAGTGTAGTCGTATTCACTAAGTCTAATACGCCACCTCATTAATTTGGATGTAGGATCTTTGGCGTTGTGCAACCAAACAAGTGGACGGTGATCAGTAATCAAGGTGAAGGCCTGTCCGTATAGGTATGGACGAAAGTGTTCGACGGCAAACAGGATAGCCAGCAGTTCCTTTTCTGTGGTAGAATAATTTACTTCTGTATCTTTCAAAGTTCTAGAAGCATACGCGATAGGCAAATCTTTTCCGACAGTACCCTGACTCAGTACAGCACCTAAGGCATAGTTGGATGCATCAGTAGTGACGAGAAAAGGTTGTGAAAAATCGGGATATTGTAAAAGAGGTTCTGAGCAAATTATATCCCGCAAGGTTTCGAAAGCCTTTTGGGTTTCGTCTGTCCAGTCGAAATTAAGTTTTTTCTTCAATAAGTGAGTAAGGGGCTTGGCTATTCTGGCCATGTCTTTGACAAAACGTCGGTAATATCCGACAAGACCAAGGAACGATTTTATGTTCTTCTTCGTCGTAGGAACGGGAAATAGTTTGACTGCTTTAATCTTCTCTGGGTCAGGTTTCACCCCGTCTTTCGTGATGATATGTCCCAAATAGCACATCTCGCGTCTGAGGAAGTGGCATTTATCTGGTTGAAGAGTTAATCCAGCGTTCTGAAGTCTAGTGAAGAGAGTTTTTAATTTTTTTAGGTGTTCCTCAAGGGTATTTGAATAAACTACGATGTCATCCATGTATACGAAAAGCTCAGCCCCTTGGAGACCCGATAAGACACGATCCATCACCCTTTGGAATGTCGCTGGAGCATTTTTCAATCCAAATGGCATCCGGTTGAACTCGTAATGTCCAAAAGGAGTGGAGAAAGCTGTTTTATGCTTCGATGCGGGATCCATGGGAATCTGATGAAATCCAGATGCCAAATCTAGAGTTGTAAAATATTTAGCGCTACCTAGTTGATCCAATATGTCTGTAATGTTTGGAAGGGGGTAAGCGTCACTCACTGTCTTTTCGTTAAGTCCGCGGTAATCGATGACCATACGCCAACGAGGTTTCCCTGATGAGTCTGGTTTTTTCGGTACTATCCACACAGGGGAATTATAACCTGATGTAGATTCTTGGACGACTCCTTCTTTTAACATTTTCCGTACTTGGGTTTCTATTTCCTCTTTATGGACTTGTGGATATCGATAACGTTTTGTATTTACTGGCATTTCGTCGCTGGTATTTATGGTGTGATGGGCGGCGTTTGTAGCACCTAGTCGGTCGTCGGGTAGATGAAATTGATAGGGGAATTGGTTGACAATTTCCAAAATTCCAGCTCGTTCTTCCTCGTTAAGGTGTTGAAGTCTTAATAACTCATTCAGTTTACTGAGCCACTGCGCAGCTATTTGGTCTTTAGGCAATAGCACCTTCTTTCCTTTTCGAGGAGGTTGAGATGATGGAGTCACGATATCAAAATCCTCGAGTTCAATGGGGGGTAATGTAATTTTGACCGAAGAACTGGTAGTGTTAATCGCATAGATTTTTGCGATACCATCCGTCTGCGTAGCCAAAACTTCGCCAATGAATATTCCCTTTCCAGTGTGGATTTTGGAAATATAGCCAACTCTTTTTGAGCTACTCTTGATGGGAACAGAAATTAATTTTTTCATTCGTGGAGGTAGATCGAAAGAAGGGGGTAAGCAAAGGGGGTATTCACTACCATTCAAGAAAATTTTACTGGGACACCATTCTTTGAACTGGATTGTAGCTTCTTGTTTCTTTAGGAACTCCATCCCTAGTATTCCTGTTTGGGATATTGGAAAGTTGTCGCTGACGATTTGGAATTTAATATCAACGCTGAAAATTGGAACTTCGACCTCACCATATGTTCGCCATATTCCCTTGCCAATTCCTTCCAGATGATGGATAACCTTGGTATTGACAGTTGCTCGCTCGGAGAGAGTACTTTCTTTAATAAGGTTTACCGGGCAACCCGTGTCGATCATAAAATATGCAACTCCTTCAGAGAATATTTCATGATCGAGTGCCATCACTGGAAATTCGTCTTGGCCTTTTAGTTGGAGGTTATAGCAGATGATGCCTCTTGGGTGTTGCGGGAAATAATGGGCTCGCTCCGCATTGTCCTCCCTTGCAGAGCGCCCTGGGAGTTTAAATGGCTGCCCTCATTCGATCCCGATTTAGCACGACTGCTGAAAGGGTTACGACGCACATCATCCTTATTGCGTTTTTTGTAGCAATCTTTCTTGTCGTGGTTACGTAAGCCACAGAAATTGCAGGGGTTGCGAGTGTAGGGTTTCGGTCGGCTCGATCCATGCTTCGGTGGACAATTGATTCGTAGGTGTCCTACCTCGCCGCAGGTGTAACATCGCGGGGCATTATCTGACACATAATGAACTTTAGTAGATCTGCCTTGTCGGTGAGTTTCGTGAACCTCATGTAGATCATCTTGACGTTCGTTTACTTCTGCCTCCAACCTTGCCGCAGCTTCAACGGCGTCTTCTAAGCTAGTAGGTCTCATATTAGCTACGGTCAGATTGATAGTAGAATTACGTAATCCTCTCATAAACCCTTTTATGGCGGCTTCATTAAGGAGGGCGGCAACCCCGAGATACCTGTTTCCACTAAACTGCACCTTAGCTGCTTCCAGACCCCTGTTCAAAATACCTCCAATGCGAGCTCCAAAGAATTCAGCATTTTCATTACTTTGCTGAACTGCTCTCTTTAACTCACTTTGGGCCCGATCAAGGTTATAGTCTTTTTCAAATACCGACTTTAGAAGAGTGATGAGCCCCTCAAGATTGGTAGGTTCGCGTCGATTTTCAATTAGAACGTCCGCTTGGCCAATAATTTTGCTTCTGATATGAATAAAAAGGTTTTCGCGATCGATTGGACGAACTTTCGAGTTTGCCAGCTGTGCGAGTTTAATGAATTTGGATAGCGAGCTGTTAGCCCCATCGAATGTAGGGACGAGGTCGATAGCCATCTTCAGGGTCATATACGAATTTTCCGAAGATGTTGTTTCTTCCTCATAGTTTCCGCGACCGTTACCCGGACCAACAGAATTCGCAGATCCAGGAATTGAGATTAATGGCGAATCGTGTCTATTATCATGAACAACTGATGGAGTGGGGTTATAGTACGGTTGGATTACAGAGTTGGCATTCAAATTTGAAAAGTTGTGGTTCGGTGGACGTAGATTATTAAGGCTGGGAGCATGTACCACGGCAACCTGGTCCTGATTTATGGGGTTTGGTAACGTAGAATTACCTGTTCCATTATTCCAATTTAGGGGGTTGGTTGGTACGTAGTTTAATGCCAGGCTGTTAGAAATTATGGGACCCGAGTTATCAAGGTTTTGGCGAGGAGGAATTGAACCTACGGTGATTAAATTATCAAGGTTACGCGTTTCAAAATCAGGGCTCGTAGGATTCAAAAGGGTATTAGTTGGATTCGCGAAAGTCAAAGTTGTAGATACCTGGTTTGTAGGCTCAGTCTGAACTACGACCGATTCTACAAAGAATACACCGCTAGTGCTATTGCTTTGAGTACCGGTCTTATTGCGTTTGCGTGAAGATTTATTTGTATTTGATCGCCACATTTTGGAAATCGAATAAGAATGTGTAACGAGGAAAGTATTGGAGACCCAAATTAGTTATAAAAGAGGTATTATTATGATTATGTGGAGACGTAGTCGATACAATATTGATGTAATTCTTTGAATTATTAGATTATAACTTTATTTTCCGGGTATTAAGTTTTTTTTTTTTTTAATTTTGGTGTTTATGGTACTAAGTTAATCTTAAATTAACTAACAAACGATAAAATAATGATACGAAGATAACGAGCATGTAAAATACAATTTTAGATTATACCGAAATGTCTAGTAGGGGATAATATTTTTTTTTTTTTTTTTTTTTTTTTTTTTTTTTTCTAGTTGTACAAATCTATAATTAAAATAGTATATTATTAGTTACTGATATTTAACAATTTGTAAATCTCTGCTTATTAAAATTTATTATTTTAAATATTATAATTTTATCTTTATTTATTTATTTAATTTTTTTATTTATTTATTTAAATTTAGTTAATTATTTAATATGTAAATATATCTATATATATCCAAACTGATTATTCCAATGTATCAATTTGTTTATAGAGTTTTAAACAATTTCAAATTTTATTTATTCTATCGCATTAGCATAACTTATTCAAAGAAAAATTTGTGATAACAGAATTTAAATATAATACGAGCCTATTGGTCACTTAGATTATATGAAAGGAGATTATTTTGGCTTACTACTTGATGATCTCGTTGTCGTGTAAATGAGAGGACCAGTCGTCTGATGATGTGCTCCAATGCCGTCGTTGGTGTACCCTCTGGATGCTGATGATGAACGCCGTCCTCAGGAAGCCGATGGTGGATTTGATTTTCCAGGAACCGATTATTATCTTGAGTAGATTCACTTGTCTTATGATCGTTTTTTAAAGCATGTGATTGAAGGAGTATGATATATTTAAATACTCGCGGCCTTACAATCACCCAACTCTGGTATACACCCAACGATCTGAGGGAAACCGCGTAAAACCCCAGATAGAGTGGTGCTTCAATTGATATAAATTTTATCATAAAATTTCAATTACACTTTCGCTGCACTTTAAGTTTATACAATTAGTTTATTTAATTTAGTTAATTTAATTGTTTGTTTAATTAGGTTTAGATTATCACTACTACTATTTATTTGCACAATTTAATTTATATTTATTTAAACACCAGTCCTAAAGAGTCACCGTTTTCAATGATACACACGTATTAATTTTGAATTTAATGTCTTTTCGCGCACTTTTGATTAAATTTTTTTCTCTCCCGAGTTGGCGAATCCCACCGCACTGTCACCAATGTTGTATAGCCGCCAAGTTGACTATAGCGTGAAACGTTCTTTTAATTCGCCCTTCGGAACTTAGAGGCGTTCAGCTCGCGGAGGAAAATTGTAGGATTTAAAAAGCGCGCGATGTCTGGCTATTTGAATTTAAATTAGGTTTGAATATTTTTATACGTAGTTAGAATTTAATATTAATAAATAAAAACAATTCATTTAATCGTTAGAAGAATAATAGTGATATTTTATTCGTATATTTTGCACAAAATTTAGATTGAATTTTACGAGTATTTTAACTCTCTAAAATTCCAACGTGCAAGTTGGTTACCAAGCTTAGAATCGAATGATGTCCGCAACGTAGAATGTGTTCGTCCTTCGTTTTTCTTCCGTGATCCCCTTTTTTAGAGAGGGGGTGTATGGGTAGTGAAAGGTGTTTTGCGTGCGCTGCTGTTGAGTCCCAACGCTACTCGCCTTCATCCCCTCTCAGCATCGTAAGTCCGTGCGGGCTTTTACGTCACAGCAACTTCGTTTTTCCCGGGACTGTCGCTGCCAAGGAGTCCAGTCCTATTGTCCCCAGCTTAGGCCCAGCAAAATAAACCCTTAATTAGTTTATGAATATTTTGGGAAAGTTTTGCCAACAAGAGGATTATAGCAAATAAATATGGGATTAGACATCTGGTGAGGAATCCTCGTGGGTTTTCCCAAAATATTCAACTAGCTTACATTCTAAGTGACCATTACAATAATTGTAGTTTTATTTTAGTTTTATTTTATTTCTACGGTATTACTATATCTATAGATTTATATATCTATTTTTATATTTGATTATTTATTTTATTTATTTTATATCTAAATGTTTATCCTATATTTAAATATTTATTCTATATCTAAGTACATAAGATATTCGAAAATTCCCGCGTATAGGATTAATTGTTTTATTTCATTTTTCTATAGGGTGGTCATAGAGAGCGCAGTGTAACCAGCTGGCTACACAACACCATAAAGTTATTTTTTCAAAATGAAAAAAAGTTAAGTTTTTGCTGGACATCATTCTCCGTAGGTAAATCAGAATTATCTGTACCGCGATACACGCGTGCTGTCAAAAATTATTTCATGTTGATTAAACAGATAGAACTTTTGACCAATTTCGATCTTTTAACCTGGCAGTTTTTTTTTCTCACTAAAAGAAATACGTGGTTCAGTATATAATTAACAAATGTAAATTTACTACTCAAAATATTGAATGAGCGTTTGAGATGCGCAGTTTTGGATTTTCCAAATACATTTTTTTTCTTTTGATCGATAATAAAATATTATTTGTCACAACAAGGATATTGTTGGTGATTTAATTGCACTACATGTAGAACAAATTTATTGATTACTTCATTAAATTTTAGTCCAAGAATTTTCTCGTAGTACTGATATTTTTAATAATAAAGCCTTTAATTTGTATGATTCTGTTTACTCTAGATTTTGATGGCCTGTTAGTAAACGAAATATGAAGTTTACAAATTCGACTCCCAGGTCTTTTTCTTAGGAAATTTAATGTTCTACAAGAATATTCTAGAGTCAAACTTTTACCTAACAGTTCAAAAGTTATAATATTTTTAATCAAAAAAAATTTTTTTGCATGTTATTTAAATGGGAAATTTCAAATGGCTACCGATACCTTTTAAAATTGAGCTAAAAATTTTGCCCGATGGGAGAATTTTTTTCTCGCTATATAGGTCCTTTTTAAGACAGAAATTCGATAGGTTGGTTTTTTTGGCTCACCCTAATATATATATATATATATATATATATATATATATATATATATATATATTTAGTGGTTAAGCTATTATTGTATATTATTAAAACCAGCTAATTAAATTAAATAAATGTTTTATTTAACTAACGTAAGTAACACAGTAATTGTAAGTATACAGTAAAGAAAAATGCTTGGATGCGTGTATGCAGTCCAGCGGTCTATTCTTTATTGTCTCTACGAATGTGGTAGAGATGGATAAATGAAATAATCGATGTTCGACGGAAACTGTCGAATTTTATCGATCGCGTCACCTAGTAGCAACGCTACAGAACTCCCTTTGTTTATTTTTTTTTTTTTTTTTTAATTAACACACGATAATTAAAGTAATGGAATATTTACAAATGATATGAATAAATAAATAATTAATTAAATGAATGAATATAATAAAGTGGTGAATTATTACTTTGTAAAAAAAAACTTTTATGTAAAAAAAAAATTTAATCCTGTAAATTTTTAAATATTAAACCGGACTCGGCGTTTTTGGGTCTCGGTTGCTGTGTTAATCGGCTGGGACTTTGTTATCATCGTCGCCGTGTCGACTGAATTTGCCTCGTAGACCGGCTTTAATCTGTACACAGAAATGGCGATTTGTCGTCCTCGAAAATTGACGATGAAATATTTGTCGTGTCGGGTTATTACACGATATGGACCTTCGTACGGCGCTGAGAAAGATGGTCCAACCTGGTCATTTCGTACTAATACGTGACTGCAAGTACTAAGGTTCCTGAAACAAAAAACAGAATGCTTGCCGTGACGCGACATTTCGGCCGGTGCCAATGAATTGAAATGACGTTTTAATGTGTTAATGATATCGTGAGGTGTAGTTTTGTTACTGGGAGTGAGTAAATCACCAGGCAAACGAATTGGCTCACCGTACACTAGTTCAGCCGGGGTCGTCTGGATGTCGTCTTTCCAAGCAGCGCGTAAGCCGAGCAAAACGGCTGGTAATGCGTCATACCATGATTCTTGATGACACAAAAGTGCTGACTTTAACTGACGATGTAAACGTTCGACGAGACCGTTGGCTCGCGGATGATACGGCGTGGTGTGTAGGTGTTTTATTCCATACATTTTCAGTAACGATTGGAATAACGACGATTCGAATTGCGGACCTTGGTCCGAAGTTATACGTTTCGGTACTCCGTGGCGGGAAATCCAGTGCAGCGATAGTGCATGTGCTATCGTCTCTGCAGTTCTATTGGATAACGGGACAGCCTCAGGAAACATAGTGAATCGGTCGATGATCGTTAGACACTGATTAAAGCCTCTTGACGTTTTTAAAGACACTAAGTCAATGTGTATGTATGAGCTCGAATCGCTCAGTTGGAGGTTCAAAACTGGCGATCGGCGATGACACGTGTCTCTGAATTTTGTTTTTCTGACAGTCAATGCAAGATTTCGCCCATTTACGGCAATCTTTATTAATCGACGGCCAGACGTATCGTTTGGAAACGAGTTTCAGCGAACCTTTAATTCCGGGGTGAGCTAGCGAGTGCAGTGAATCAAACACTTTGTTTCTCAGCGGCTCTGGAATATATGGACGTACTGTACCTGACGCAGTGTCACAATACAGTGCAGGTCCATTATCAAGTCGAATCGTTTTTAAATTCAAAGCAGTTGTTTGACGTAACAACTGCCGAAGTTCGACGTCGGTTTGTTGAGCGTCGGCAAGTTCTTGCGACGTGATAGCTGTAGATACTCCTTCGACGCGTGACAATGTGTCAGCGACAATATTGTCGGTACCCGGCACATGTCGACTATCGGTAGTAAATTGACCGATAAAATCGAGTCGACGAAATTGCCAAGGCGATGCTCTTTTGGTGCGCTGTTTGTAAGCGTGCTGAAGCGGCTTGTGATCGGTGTAGATTGTAACATACCGGCCTTCGAAAATATGCCGAAGGTATTTTACAGCCTCCTAGATGGCGTTCAACTCGCGGTCGTATGTCGATAATTTTTGGATAGACGGGGACACTTTTCAACTGAAAAATGCCAGTGGTTGCCAGTTGTTATCCACTTTTTGTCGTAAAACGGCTCCAATACCGATTTCGGATGCGTCGGTGAATATTGCCCAGTCAGCATCGATTTTAGGGTGTACCAACAAAGTAGCATCCGCGAGAGCACGTTTAGCTGACTTAAAAGACTCTTGAAGTTCAGTTTTCCAGTTGACCGGATGAGAGCCTATGACTTTGGGTCCTTCCAAAATTTTATTGAGCGGTGCTAGAATTTCTGCAGCGTTCTTGATGAACTTTCTGTAGAAATTCACTGTGCCGAGAAATCGACGAAGAGTTTTTACAGTGGTAAAAGGCTCGAAATTGACAATAGCCTCTACTTTTTCCGGTAACGGCTTGATTTCATCTTTAGTGATGAGATGGCCGAGAAATTTTACTTCCGGTAGACCAAATTGACATTTTGGTACATTAATTATCAGTCCGTATTCACGGAGACGCTCGAATAAAATTTTCAGATGCTCCATGTGTTGTTTTTCGTCGTTTGATGCGATTAAGATATCGTCAATGTACGGAAAGACGAATTCAAGGTCACGAGTGACCTCGTCGATGAATCGTTGAAACGTTTGAGCCGCGTTTTTAAGCCCAAACGTCATAAACCGGAACTCAAATAGTCCAAACGGTGTAATGATCGCCGTTTTCGGCACGTCCTCCGGTGCAACGGGAATTTGCAAAAATGCCTTTGCAAAATCGACGACTGAAAATATATTTTTACCGTGTAAAAATGCGGCAAAGTCGTCAAGATAACGCAGCGAGTATTTGTCGATTAAGGTTCGATCGTTGAGTGGACGGTAATCACCGCACGGCCTCCATTCTTCGGACTTCTTCTGTGCTAGATGAAGTGGCGAAGCCCAGGCGCTGTTGGATGGTCTGCAAATACCTTCCTCGATCATTTTGCGGAACTGGGCTTGTGCAATTTTCAGCTTATCTGGAGCCAGGCGTCTTGCTTTGCACGAAACTGGCGGTCCAGGTGACGTTCGGATATGATGCACCGTTGAATGCTTTTTTGTTTGACGCTGAGTAGCGTCAGGTCGGGTAATATCGGCAAATTCTCTTAATAATTCCATATACGCAGAATTACTATCGACTGCTTTTATATTTGTTTCTGCCGATGTCGTATGAAAATTTCCGGGTGTCAATATACCGGTGATGCCATCACGAAGGCATTTTCGTTTTAGGTCGACTAGTAAGTCATAATGACTTAAGAAGTCTGCACCTATAATCGGTTTAGTGACGTCAGCAATTATGAAATTCCATGAGAAGTCACGGTGAAGTCCAAGGTTTAATGTTAACGACTTTAGACCATAGGTTTGGATTATCGAGCCGTTTGCGGCATACAATTGATAACCTATGGGTGTATTGATTGATTTCAGCCAGCCACGTGGAAAGACGGACAAATCGGAGCCGGAATCGACAAGATATTCCGTTCCTGTAGTTCGGTCTCGGATAAACAGGCGGCAAGAAATCGATTGAGAATCATTAGCCGCCTCTACTGATTCTCGTTTGAGTTTCCCTGCCATTTGCAGCCGGGAATGCACGATCGGGCATTTTTACCATGTTTGAAATGGTACCAACAGAAGTCAAACTTCGTCGGTACACGTGACCGTGATCGACTGCGAGATCTCGATCGACCACGTTTCGTCGTCAAGTTTTTTACTTGGTTCGTCAGTTGCGCAATTTCTCTACGCAGTGCGGCGATCTCACCGGGCTCGGCGGCTGATGATGAAGTTGCTGTAGCAGCGGCAACTTGAGGTTTGAGCGATATACGCTCAACCATACGGTCAGCTGACTCGGCGAGTTTATCAAGCGTTGAGTCGCTGGTAGCTTCAAGACATACTTGAATCTCATTTGGCATATGCGAGAACCATCGTGGTTTAATTATAGCGTCATCAATGCCAGGAACTAGTGTACGCAGATGACGTAAATGTTGCGAAGGAGTCCGATCGCCGAGTCTCTCTCTGTCGAGGAGCTGAGTAATCCGTGCTTCTTCGGATCTCGTGAAGCATTTTATCAAAGCGGCTTTTAAATCGCTATACGGCGTGTTTGCTGAAGGATTGACGATGGTGTCTTGTACTTCAGCAGCGATGCGAGTTTCAAGCAGCGGTATCACCAGGTGAAATTTGGCGCGCTCTGTTGCTACTTGATATGTTGCAAACTGCGCCTCAACCTGCGCAAACCACAGTTTTGGATTCTCGGTGCTAAACTGGGGTGCTTTGATATTCACGGCCATATTTAATTTTATTGACGTAGACGACGATCCCGATGATTGAGACTTAAATGTGTCTTCGTCAGATGACTCGGATTTTATTTTCTTGTCGCCGTCGATTTCCGAGTCTGACATCACCTACGAAAAATGTCTTTAATTCGGTACTGTGCTACCAAAAGCTTATCGATGACACACGGCTCAGGAATGTGCAGCCGGCGACTCGGCTTAATCCTCGATGGTATTTCCGGCGACGAAAAAAAATTATACGCGACACTGCACGAAAAATTAATTAACAATTTTTTATCACAGCTCGCGAAAACTTTTATCACTATTCGATTCGCCCTAAAGGTCCCTCGAATCAACACTGATGCGGCATAACGTCCATAACATGCCCCGCAATGCACCAGCGGTGATAAAAGATGAAAAACTGCACAATGATAAAAATTCACTGCACTAATTAATTCACAAATAAATTCACACAAAAGAAACTGAATAAAAATCACGGTCTCGCCGATTAATCGGCAACGTGACAAAAATATTCGCGGCAAAACGGCACAAGAACTCGCGAAAATTTTACTAACTGTATAACGCACGTGTTCGACGCTTCCCTTCCAAAGAGATCACGTCGGGGTCACCAATTTAGTGGTTAAGCTATTATTGTAAATTATCAAAACCAGCTAATTTAATTAAATAAATGTTTTATTTAACTAACGTAAGTAACACAGTAATTATAAGTATACAGTAAAGAAAAATGCTTGGATGCGTGTATGCAGTCCAGCGGTCTATTCCTTATTGTCTCTACGAATGTGGTAGAGATGGATAAATGAAATAATCGATGTTCGACGGAAACTGTCGAATTTTATCGATCGCGTCACCTAGTAGCAACGCTACATATATATATATATATATATATATATATATATATATATATATATATATATGTAGTGACCGGGATGAAGTTCATGGAACTTAATCACTATGATAAATAAATTATCTGACTCCAATTATTAGTGTTAACAAAATAATAAATAATTAGTTTTATTTAATGAATTGTATAATACAAAGTATTGCTGGTTGCATTAGATATGTGTTAGCTAGTTGCCGTGTATCTCTCTATTGTGTACGTGTGTACTGTACTGTGTACTAGCGTGTACTGTTGCTACCGAATATCATATCCGCGTGGGGGAAATATTCGGCGATCAATGACGATCGATGGTTGACGGACTTATCCGAAATTATGAATATCAAGTAATATGAGTAGTGACGTAGTCGCTACATATATAGCTAATAACACCGAACGGTGTGCAAGATAACACTCACACCGAGTGAAAAGTACACCGTGCGAGCTACCAGCGAAAAAATCGTTAGCAGCTAACGAAAACATCACTTCCAGCTAGCGATTTTTAATCGCTACCTGCTAGCGAAATAATCGCTAGCTGCTGAAAAAAATAATCGCTAGCAGCTAGCGATTAGTTTTTTCAGTGTAAGTATTTATATAGAATATTTACTTCATCAGAGCGTAATACCCAATAATTTAAGATACGTCATGTCTTCCTAGATAAAAATTTAAGAGCTGATTCTTAATACTCTGCTTTAATTAATAAAAAAAAATCAGCTGGCGGTAAGTCGAGGAAAACCTCGTCAGCTGATGCATTTAAATAGGCGTTAGATGCTCCCACCTAACGCGTTATAACTTTCAAAGTATCAGCTGACGGGTTTTCTACCGAGATACAGCCAGCTGACATATATATTTATCCATAGTTGTATATAAGCTACCATCAGGTAAATTTTTAATTGAGAGGAAATGGTTGAAAATATAAATTTTTTTTTTGCGTTCGAGCGATCAGCTGGAGTATAATACACCGTGTTATAGTCAGCTGATTGTTATCTTTCTTCAAGAGTTTGGGTTAGCGTCAATTTAACGTGTTTTCAGGTAGGAGGAAATGATTGAATATATTTATTTTTTTTCGTGCGTGGGAGGCTATCGCTGCTCAACCCACCCACGGAACCGTATCTGATGTTCACGAAGCTTTATAATACAACACTCTGATGCATTCTACTAATTATCGTTTGAGAGGAACTTGGTCATGTAAATCTGTCGCTGGCTCCCGGACTAAAAATATGCAAGTTTCACCAAATTTTCCCTCTTACGTATGTAATATTTTTGAAATTTGTATTTTTATAGGTCAAATCTTTTTCACGACTATCGCTTCTGTCATCTACAAAAAAAAACCTCGACGAATTCCTTAGTTTAACAATACTAGTCGAACAGGTCCGTCTCGAGAGCTTTGATGAGAACGAGTCTGGTGAAGAAAGTTGTACAGAAAGTGAGGAAAGTGAAGAGAGTGAAAAACGTTCTGAAGAAGAAGAAACCGGTGAGAGTAGCAGTGATGATATGCCGCGCCGTATTCGTTTGATGTCCAAATTTAGTAAAGTCGAACGAAGAAGATTAAGTGAGACTCGATACCCGCAAGCGATAAGTAGTTCAGATGATACAAGTAGTAGCAGTAACAGCAGCAGAACAAACGAGCGTGGATCTTCTAGAAAAAAAAAGAGTAGATCTTCTAGAAGACAAGATCGATCATGTTCTGATCTAGATGACAGTGATCTCGAAGAATTGATAAAAACGTATGGCAAAATGGCGCAGCTATCTCTGTCAGTATTAATTGACCGACTCCACAATGCAACTCCTCCCGTTAGTGGACTAAATAAAAAGTACTCAAATATTTACTGTCTGCACCAGACTCCTCCCAGTACGAAACATCACATTTCTACCTCAGTAGTTGAAAGCAAAAAAATGTTCCTATGCAAGAAATGTGGTCACAAAACAGCGAGCAGAAGAACTACCAAGGAACATATTCAAGTTAACCATTATCATGTATATTTTGTTTGTCCCATATGCATGAAGCAGTATAATAGTTCAGCAAATATGGCCTTACAGAACCATATAAAATTTTGTATTAACATTGTTAAACAATTGATTGAGGAGAAGAAGATTTTATTGAAAATAAAAATGGAGAAACAACCATGAATAAGTAAATATTATAAAATGTATTAATCAATTATTATTAATAAATATAAATTAAAATGAAGGAAAAAGTTAAAATAAATACACGGAAAAAAATAAATGACAAATTATGCTGGTATTATGTCCGCCGCTTAGATTTAAATTTATTATCCGGGATTTCTCCCTTCGGTAGCGATAGTAAAATTTAACGAGCGATTTGGAGGTTGCGGACAACAGTAAAGAATACGAGGAAGGTTTCAACTTCCTATATTTATTATTTAATGTGGGTTTTTCGAAGAGTATGAACCCGAACGCCTTCGAGCTTGGTTACGTTGCATTTATGAATCGATCAATGGAGAGAAAACGTTAAAAATGTCTCTCACTTACCTTTAGATGAGTCGTTCTTCTAACACGGCAGGCTTTTATCCCTCCAGAACTTTGCAGCTTACTCTGCCTCCTCCTGAGTGGATTTGGTTGAATAGGCGCGGCTGGGGTCGTAGGATAAAATCTTATGTGCTACTTTCGAATGAAACTCTGAAGGTTGAAGTTATGATCTCTAGTCTTTTCATTAAACGTTTCAATTACAATATTTTTAATTGAACTTCACTTACACACTATACTTTTCACAAATTTTTAGAATACTATTATATTGTATTATGCGTCTTTATTTGGCCCGAAGGCTATTATGCGCGAAACTGAATCGACTCGAGATTGGATTACAAATTATTTGTACCTTTGTATCACTATTCAATCGAACCGAATTTTTAATCGACGTTTGAGAATTTATAATAGATAATTAAGACTCAGTTATTGACTTTTCAACGCAAACGCGGATTCCTGCAATAACTGAGTTTAATACTTTACTCATATCTCAAAGGACGATTACAGTCGGTTTCAGCTAATGACACGAATTCAGAATGGATAAATCTAGATTCTAGTGTTCCTCAAGGCAGCGTTCTTGGTCCACTGCTGTTCTCAATATTTATAAATGACCTGCCTAACTGTCTACGGCATTCTTTGTACCTATTATATGCAGATGATTTAGTAATATATCGCCGCTGTAAAATCAGTGATATGAATGAAGCGATTCGATGTATGAATAGTGATATTAAAAGGATCTTAGAATGGTGTAATTTGAACGAACTTAAATTAAATATGTCTAAATCGAAATCAATGATATTCGGTAGCACAATAAATGTATGTAGGATGCACATAATTAATGAAAATAACAATGGGTCCGTGTTGCGTTTATATCTTGATAATACATTAATAGAGTTTGTCAATACATATAAATATCTTGGTGTAATACTTGACAGTACCCTAAATTGGAATTTACACATAGCTAGTATTAAGAAACGAGCGGCGTTTTCATTAAGTAGATTACGTATGAATGATTCTAATTTGAGTATTGCACTCAAACGTAAGCTTGTGGTTGGACTCGTATTGCCGACTTTCGATTATTGTAGTTGCGTATTCACTAATCTAACATTTGATAATGAAAGATCATTGTTAGTATCATTAAATAATTGTGTGCGATTTGTCATGCGCGTTGGGAGATACAGACATATATCTGATCACCGACGTCATCTCGGTTGGCTTGTGCCTAAAAACCGAAGACTTCAACTTATTTCATGCGAATTTTATAAAGCACTTTGCTTAATGAAACCAGGTCTTTTAAGTGAGCAGCTTATGTTAAGGCATAACATTGCATCGCGTCGTAACGATGATCGGACTGATACACTACAAGTGCCATTTGCGAACACAACGACATATCAAAAATCATTCATAATATCGGGATGCAATTTTTGGAATTCGTTACCGTTTGAAATTACATCTTCGGAAACATTAGATGAATTTAGAAGCCGAGTATACGTTTACTTATTAGAGATTGAGGAACGTGAACGGCTATGAGATTGCGTGACTTATTAATTCTTATTAATGATTATTAATGTTCATAAATCTTTGTAGATTACGAGAGAGTCTGTATGAGAGAGTGTTCGAATGTTTATATTTCTTGTGTAATTTTATTTTTACATGTATAGATATAGGTTAAAAATTATATATGTATGTAATCACAGGGAGCGACTGCTCCATGATTAATAAATAAATAAATAAATAAATAAAAGAATCGGGTTTTATCTTATTAATTATTTTTATTTAACCAAAATTTCCCCATATAACTATATAAATTTCCCCTGAATAATTTAATTAATTGAAATAACGGGTAAGAGTTTGAGATCCCTGGTAATGAAATAAATTACGGTGAAAATGATATATAAATCAAACACACTTGGAGAGAAAAGAAACCAGCGATTATTTAGTGAAATGGATCTGGTTGGCTTACCGATGATCCACGTCGTTGAATCCTGTGAGATGATGAACCCAGGTCGCAGCAACAGAACTCCCGGGGAAATTCCCGCCACTTATAATAGAACTTCACAATATATATATAGTTTTCACTTATTAAAATTTGTTTTATTAGTTTAGATATTAATAGTAAATTTAATTAGATTATTTTAAGGCTTCTAGTTTATAAGACAATTATAAATTACTTTATTTAATTCAAGCGTATGTATTGCGCGGCGGCTCTCAAAATTTAGTCCAAAACTCAAAATGACTGTAATGAGTCCTGGGAGGTGGCCAGGGCCTGAGAGAGCCTAGAGCTAAGAGCTGAGCGACTAAGATAAGAGCTAAGAGCTAAGAGCTAAGAGCTAAGAGAGCCAAAGGCCAAGAGGACTCAGCGAGCAAGCAAGTGCTTGCTGGCCCTTTTATATGACAAATTCGGATGGGGGTAGAACTACCCCACTATCGTCTCAATAGAATTCGATCTAAGGGGCCTCTGACCCGGCCCTGGGTGACTAGAGAGTGTCAATTCATATATAATTATTGTAATAGATGGCCGTAGGGTCAACTAGACCTTGGCGCTCGATTTTCAAGTCGAACGCACTGTTACATGATCTACATTAAAATATTTAAACTTCAATTTTGTATCAAAACCTACTGAATACAAATATTTAAAATAAAAAAGCAAAAAATTTTTTTAAATAAATCAATTCCGATGCATTATTAAATCATAGTAGTACCTGTGTTTGCTGCCGTTATATCAAAACACATAGCTTTGACTCGTTCCGTTACATTCCACTCATTCAATGTTTCAGCAATAATTAATGCTTGATTGACTCCCGTTGATTCATCAAGCTTAGGCACTGCTAATAATTGTTGAGTATCTAAGCCGGATAATATGATAGGAAGCCTGTCAAATTTTTTACCGCCAGTGATGTCAGGAAGCATTTTACCGTCCCAGTGAATCACTAGACAGTTAGCAGCTCGTAACTCGTTCTTTAAATCTGCAGCATTCTGCTTTCATCCTTCTATTCGATGTCGACGAATCGTACTATAGCTTAGGATTTTATCTGTTTCTATTCCAATAGCAGAGGCAAAGGAGACCATAAGATGCCATGCATTTCTATCCGTAGTTTTTGTCCTGTCAAGCGCAGATATGACAGCTGGTGTCATAATTTTTAACTTTTTTGATTTTGGTTGCTCTAGTAACTCATTACCAAAGTCTGAAACAGTGCGTTTTGAAGGATCGGATACGACACTGCGTACCGAGCTTTGTGAAAGAGGCAACATTGAATCTGAAGGATGAAGAGTTTAGAATGATGGAGCTAATAGAAATATGAAATATAAACTCAGTCATTTATATTGCAATTATTGAAAGTAAAAAAGTTACTAAATTATATCGTAAGAGGGTATTACTGTAATAATTTGCCTATGTTCTTAAGTATAGACTCTGAGAATCTTACAAATTATTTTTTTAATTTCAAATTTCCTTTAGTTCACTAGTAACCTAATTTTTAATTCAAATGATCAGAATAAAAAATTGTTAACTTTAATAATTAGACCTCGAAATTAGAAAATTGATTTTTAATTTAAATGTTCGAAATCAAAAGTTATTTTCTCATTTTTAAATCAGGTTTTCCAAATAGAAATTTCATTTCTAATTATCGAAGTAAAAATCAAACACATAACCAATTTATATTCTTCACTCGTTCAATTATGATAATTATTTATTTAGATATTAATAATTAAAGACTATTTATCTAAAAATTACAAAGTCTAATTTGTGTGTAATTCACTGATTTTAAAATATATGAGAGCTTATGAATTTAACTTTAGAAAAAAAATAGGGTATTAAGACTAATCTATAACTATTTGTTTGAAACTTTTATTATTACTATCAAAAAATACTTTTTGTTTGCTCTTTTCATGATAACTGAATTTTGACAGTTTCAACTTTACTTTTAAAATATGTAAATGAACTATTTTAGATATAAATTTAAATTTCTATGGTTAAAATTCAAAACTAAATCTAAATTATATTCCAATTTATTTTTAAGTCAATTGATTAGAAAACAAAATTTAAAAATCATTAAAACAAAACTTATTAGCATACAAAAATGATCAAAAACGTAGAATAAGGATTTTTTGTAAACTTGCTGTAGAGAAAGTTTTTTTTTTTTTTTTTTTAAGCACTGTACTTAGTAACAAACTATTATGCAGAACGATAATTTTATAATATTTTCAATACGAATAAAAAGTGAATGGTATTTAAATTATTTTTGAATCTAATTATTATACTTACCTGCTGTTACTAACTTTTCATCCATTGAAAATGATGTTTCGATTCTTCAGAATTAGCTGCAATAGATACCAACTTCAGGTCGTCGATATTATTGGAATTATTTATCAAATTATCGCAATCATGAATTATAGTAGTATGTTTTGTGAGAGCTCGGCTATTTAGTAAAAAATCGCGTTGAGGAAGGCTGAGCGATTTGAGCGCATCATAATGAGCTATGTCGAATAAATAGTCTAAAGAATTTACGAAATTATCTTCAATTGCTTTATTTTGTTGAGTTTTTTCCACTGTTTATATAAATTTAATACTTCAGTTATACTGTGTTGTACTCAAGCGACTGGGATCATAAATTTATTCCAGATTTTATTTATGTCATTAATAACCTTTTTTGCACTTTCTTTTAAATTGAGTTTTTCACTAAAATGTTTATAATAAAAAAACCTAATGGCCTCACGGTTTTTTAGTAACTTTGTATCGACAATTTGACTTAACTCGAAACCAACTAAATTAATGTAAGTTTTTTTATCATTTTTTGTTATCATAGTCATATTGAAAAAAATTTCAAGATACAGTAACGTTTTTTTTTAGAGCAATAGACGTGATAACATCGAAACAATAAGAATATATTAATTGCATTAATAAGAGCAATCATAAAAACAAGTGCCGATGACGCCACACATTAATGGTGAGCACAGGTAAAAAATAACACAGGGATTTTCGCAAAACTCTGAATTGGCGCTGCTGTCAAATTCCCAGTGATTCAAATTTATATTATATTCCGAAATTGAAAATGAAAAAAATGTATGGAGATATAATTGCTCATAAGTTAAAATAATAAGTGACTCTAAACAGAAGTTTGATATTTTCTGTACACATTCACCAAAATAAAATACTTTTGTTTATTATTATAGTTTATTTTTAAATAATTTAAGTAATTATTATACTTGCGGAAAAATTTTGTTCTGCGCGATATATTCAAAGAGAATTTTAAGTTTAAGAGCGTCTGGAAGCTAAACTATTGGTGGTACAGAGATATTCATGGGGTCATTATTTTAGAGAATTAAATAACCTACAAAATTGCCATTTAAACTTTTTGTCTATCACCACTAGTTTCGTTTCTAAGTACATTAAAATCGAATTCCCACAAAAATCACAATTTGCAACGTGAATTATGATGGAGATATTGAACTTACAGACTCGACTCAACGAACTTTTTTGTAGAGCATTTAGTCTACTATAAGAACGTTAGCATGATATTTCAAAAAAAAATTTTCTTTATGAGATGCGGAAGCAAAAAATAAGAAAAAAAAGTTTTCCCGTGTTATTTAAATGGAAAAACTAAAAGTTCGTTGAGAGACCTCTATAAATTGAAATTAAGAGCTCAAATTTGGTGAGAATTTTTTATTTTTTATATGCTACAAGATTTTTGAGTAGGACTTGAAAAAAAAAAAATGTTGGTCTAAAATGAATCACCCTAATATTTATATATATATATATATATATATATTAGGCCAGTTTTTTTTTGCGACTATTTTTTTTTTTCGCTCCCATCCCGAAATTTTGTTGAAAATACCCCCAAAAAAATTCCCTGAGAGTTTGAGCCCTTAATATTAATATTAAGTACTCGACCACAGCGTGTGAAGATTTCCCATCTAAAATACACGGGAACTTGGGTTTTTATTTTTTAAACTTCTATAACTCCGCGAGATTTTATGATATCATCTCGCCCAAAGTCGAGATTGTCTCAGAATTAAATGCTCTACAAAAGTGCCTTTTGTCGCGAAGTCGTATCTCATACGGGTGGGGTAGTACAGACCGCTACACCGAATTTTTTCATAGAATTCTTGTTTTTTCTCTCATTATCTCATAAACAACAAGACCTACAGAAAAAATGTAAGAGACAATTTTATAGGAAATTTAATTTCCTAATAAAAAATAAGATTGATATTTTCTGAGATATTAATTATTGAAGTTTACGTAGCATTGAATTCCCATAAAATGTCGAATAAAATCTTAAAAAATATATTTATTTGACTAATATCTCAGAAAATATCAATCTGAGTGATTCGGTGCTAAGAACCTTTTTTGTAGAGAATTGAATTTCCTAAAAAATTATCGTATACATTTTTTCTCTAGGTCTTGTTGTTGAGAGAAAAAACAAGAATCCTATGAAAAAATTCAGTTTAGCGGTCCGTACTACCCCACCCGTATGAGTTACGACTTCGCGACAATAGGCACTTTTGTAGAGCATTTAATTCTAAGAAAATCTCACGGAGTTATAGAAGTTTAAAAAATAAAAACCCAAGTTCCCGTGTATTTTAAATGGGAAATCTTCACACGCTGTGGTCGAGTACTTAATATTAATATTAAGGGCTCAAACTCTCAGGGAATTTTTTTGGGGGTATTTTCAACAAAATTTCGGGATGGGAGCGAAAAAAAAAAAATAGTCGCAAAAAAAAAACCGGCCTAATATATATATATATATATATATATATATATATATATATATATATATCTATGTGAAATTAACATGGATGGTGATATATCTATACATTATAAGTACATTTATTTCATCAGGGGCGCTTGCGCATTACTGTCCTAGTACAGCTGTTTATTTTTTGTATTTTTTTTTGTATTATTGCTAATTGGTAAAACTGAATTTTTTCAATTCAATTTTATTTTATTTTTTTTTTTTATTTACATATATTTTTTTTTTTTGTTATTAATCGAGATATTTTGAGTAAGTTCTTTTCTAATTATATAAAAAATAGTAATATATTAAAAAAAAAAAAACATAACAAATTTTAATGAAAAAAAATTGTATATATTTTAAATTTATTCGTGTTTCCCGCCATGTTTTTAGTATTATTTTATTGTTCCATGATAATAGAGCATTATGAGTCGTGCACTTTTGGATTTTCCAAATTTTTTTAATTTCATTTGTTTAGGTTTTTTCTTTTACACGATGTGAAGAACCTGTACATATTTTGTGCAAAAGAAAAAAAAAAGAAAATATCAAATGGTAATTTTGTTCCGAGAAATAATAATAATAATAACTATTATTATTATTATTATTATTAT
>OZ024713.1:7784798-7794798 GCA_964016945.1 Microplitis deprimator
GTAGTAGTAGTAGTAGTAGTAGTAGTAGTAGTAGTAGTAGTAGTAGTAGTAGTAGTAGTAGTAGTAGTAGTAGTAGTAGTAGTAGTAGTAGTAGTAGTAGTAGTAGTAGTAGTAGTAGTAGTAGTAGTAGTAGTAGTAGTAGTAGTAGTAGTAGTAGTAGTAGTAGTAGTAGTAGTAGTAGTAGTAGTAGTAGTAGTAGTAGTAGTAGTAGTAGTAGTAGTAGTAGTAGTAGTAGTAGTAGTAGTAGTAGTAGTAGTAGTAGTAGTAGTAGTAGTAGTAGTAGTAGTAGTAGTAGTAGTAGTAGTAGTAGTAGTAGTAGTAGTAGTAGTAGTAGTAGTAGTAGTAGTAGTAGTAGTAGTAGTAGTAGTAGTAGTAGTAGTAGTAGTAGTAGTAGTAGTAGTAGTAGTAGTAGTAGTAGTAGTAGTAGTAGTAGTAGTAGTAGTAGTAGTAGTAGTAGTAGTAGTAGTAGTAGTAGTAGTAGTAGTAGTAGTAGTAGTAGTAGTAGTAGTAGTAGTAGTAGTAGTAGTAGTAGTAGTAGTAGTAGTAGTAGTAGTAGTAGTAGTAGTAGTAGTAGTAGTAGTAGTAGTAGTAGTAGTAGTAGTAGTAGTAGTAGTAGTAGTAGTAGTAGTAGTAGTAGTAGTAGTAGTAGTAGTAGTAGTAGTAGTAGTAGTAGTAGTAGTAGTAGTAGTAGTAGTAGTAGTAGTAGTAGTAGTAGTAGTAGTAGTAGTAGTAGTAGTAGTAGTAGTAGTAGTAGTAGTAGTAGTAGTAGTAGTAGTAGTAGTAGTAGTAGTAGTAGTAGTAGTAGTAGTAGTAGTAGTAGTAGTAGTAGTAGTAGTAGTAGTAGTAGTAGTAGTAGTAGTAGTAGTAGTAGTAGTAGTAGTAGTAGTAGTAGTAGTAGTAGTAGTAGTAGTAGTAGTAGTAGTAGTAGTAGTAGTAGTAGTAGTAGTAGTAGTAGTAGTAGTAGTAGTAGTAGTAGTAGTAGTAGTAGTAGTAGTAGTAGTAGTAGTAGTAGTAGTAGTAGTAGTAGTAGTAGTAGTAGTAGTAGTAGTAGTAGTAGTAGTAGTAGTAGTAGTAGTAGTAGTAGTAGTAGTAGTAGTAGTAGTAGTAGTAGTAGTAGTAGTAGTAGTAGTAGTAGTAGTAGTAGTAGTAGTAGTAGTAGTAGTAGTAGTAGTAGTAGTAGTAGTAGTAGTAGTAGTAGTAGTAGTAGTAGTAGTAGTAGTAGTAGTAGTAGTAGTAGTAGTAGTAGTAGTAGTAGTAGTAGTAGTAGTAGTAGTAGTAGTAGTAGTAGTAGTAGTAGTAGTAGTAGTAGTAGTAGTAGTAGTAGTAGTAGTAGTAGTAGTAGTAGTAGTAGTAGTAGTAGTAGTAGTAGTAGTAGTAGTAGTAGTAGTAGTAGTAGTAGTAGTAGTAGTAGTAGTAGTAGTAGTAGTAGTAGTAGTAGTAGTAGTAGTAGTAGTAGTAGTAGTAGTAGTAGTAGTAGTAGTAGTAGTAGTAGTAGTAGTAGTAGTAGTAGTAGTAGTAGTAGTAGTAGTAGTAGTAGTAGTAGTAGTAGTAGTAGTAGTAGTAGTAGTAGTAGTAGTAGTAGTAGTAGTAGTAGTAGTAGTAGTAGTAGTAGTAGTAGTAGTAGTAGTAGTAGTAGTAGTAGTAGTAGTAGTAGTAGTAGTAGTAGTAGTAGTAGTAGTAGTAGTAGTAGTAGTAGTAGTAGTAGTAGTAGTAGTAGTAGTAGTAGTAGTAGTAGTAGTAGTAGTAGTAGTAGTAGTAGTAGTAGTAGTAGTAGTAGTAGTAGTAGTAGTAGTAGTAGTAGTAGTAGTAGTAGTAGTAGTAGTAGTAGTAGTAGTAGTAGTAGTAGTAGTAGTAGTAGTAGTAGTAGTAGTAGTAGTAGTAGTAGTAGTAGTAGTAGTAGTAGTAGTAGTAGTAGTAGTAGTAGTAGTAGTAGTAGTAGTAGTAGTAGTAGTAGTAGTAGTAGTAGTAGTAGTAGTAGTAGTAGTAGTAGTAGTAGTAGTAGTAGTAGTAGTAGTAGTAGTAGTAGTAGTAGTAGTAGTAGTAGTAGTAGTAGTAGTAGTAGTAGTAGTAGTAGTAGTAGTAGTAGTAGTAGTAGTAGTAGTAGTAGTAGTAGTAGTAGTAGTAGTAGTAGTAGTAGTAGTAGTAGTAGTAGTAGTAGTAGTAGTAGTAGTAGTAGTAGTAGTAGTAGTAGTAGTAGTAGTAGTAGTAGTAGTAGTAGTAGTAGTAGTAGTAGTAGTAGTAGTAGTAGTAGTAGTAGTAGTAGTAGTAGTAGTAGTAGTAGTAGTAGTAGTAGTAGTAGTAGTAGTAGTAGTAGTAGTAGTAGTAGTAGTAGTAGTAGTAGTAGTAGTAGTAGTAGTAGTAGTAGTAGTAGTAGTAGTAGTAGTAGTAGTAGTAGTAGTAGTAGTAGTAGTAGTAGTAGTAGTAGTAGTAGTAGTAGTAGTAGTAGTAGTAGTAGTAGTAGTAGTAGTAGTAGTAGTAGTAGTAGTAGTAGTAGTAGTAGTAGTAGTAGTAGTAGTAGTAGTAGTAGTAGTAGTAGTAGTAGTAGTAGTAGTAGTAGTAGTAGTAGTAGTAGTAGTAGTAGTAGTAGTAGTAGTAGTAGTAGTAGTAGTAGTAGTAGTAGTAGTAGTAGTAGTAGTAGTAGTAGTAGTAGTAGTAGTAGTAGTAGTAGTAGTAGTAGTAGTAGTAGTAGTAGTAGTAGTAGTAGTAGTAGTAGTAGTAGTAGTAGTAGTAGTAGTAGTAGTAGTAGTAGTAGTAGTAGTAGTAGTAGTAGTAGTAGTAGTAGTAGTAGTAGTAGTAGTAGTAGTAGTAGTAGTAGTAGTAGTAGTAGTAGTAGTAGTAGTAGTAGTAGTAGTAGTAGTAGTAGTAGTAGTAGTAGTAGTAGTAGTAGTAGTAGTAGTAGTAGTAGTAGTAGTAGTAGTAGTAGTAGTAGTAGTAGTAGTAGTAGTAGTAGTAGTAGTAGTAGTAGTAGTAGTAGTAGTAGTAGTAGTAGTAGTAGTAGTAGTAGTAGTAGTAGTAGTAGTAGTAGTAGTAGTAGTAGTAGTAGTAGTAGTAGTAGTAGTAGTAGTAGTAGTAGTAGTAGTAGTAGTAGTAGTAGTAGTAGTAGTAGTAGTAGTAGTAGTAGTAGTAGTAGTAGTAGTAGTAGTAGTAGTAGTAGTAGTAGTAGTAGTAGTAGTAGTAGTAGTAGTAGTAGTAGTAGTAGTAGTAGTAGTAGTAGTAGTAGTAGTAGTAGTAGTAGTAGTAGTAGTAGTAGTAGTAGTAGTAGTAGTAGTAGTAGTAGTAGTAGTAGTAGTAGTAGTAGTAGTAGTAGTAGTAGTAGTAGTAGTAGTAGTAGTAGTAGTAGTAGTAGTAGTAGTAGTAGTAGTAGTAGTAGTAGTAGTAGTAGTAGTAGTAGTAGTAGTAGTAGTAGTAGTAGTAGTAGTAGTAGTAGTAGTAGTAGTAGTAGTAGTAGTAGTAGTAGTAGTAGTAGTAGTAGTAGTAGTAGTAGTAGTAGTAGTAGTAGTAGTAGTAGTAGTAGTAGTAGTAGTAGTAGTAGTAGTAGTAGTAGTAGTAGTAGTAGTAGTAGTAGTAGTAGTAGTAGTAGTAGTAGTAGTAGTAGTAGTAGTAGTAGTAGTAGTAGTAGTAGTAGTAGTAGTAGTAGTAGTAGTAGTAGTAGTAGTAGTAGTAGTAGTAGTAGTAGTAGTAGTAGTAGTAGTAGTAGTAGTAGTAGTAGTAGTAGTAGTAGTAGTAGTAGTAGTAGTAGTAGTAGTAGTAGTAGTAGTAGTAGTAGTAGTAGTAGTAGTAGTAGTAGTAGTAGTAGTAGTAGTAGTAGTAGTAGTAGTAGTAGTAGTAGTAGTAGTAGTAGTAGTAGTAGTAGTAGTAGTAGTAGTAGTAGTAGTAGTAGTAGTAGTAGTAGTAGTAGTAGTAGTAGTAGTAGTAGTAGTAGTAGTAGTAGTAGTAGTAGTAGTAGTAGTAGTAGTAGTAGTAGTAGTAGTAGTAGTAGTAGTAGTAGTAGTAGTAGTAGTAGTAGTAGTAGTAGTAGTAGTAGTAGTAGTAGTAGTAGTAGTAGTAGTAGTAGTAGTAGTAGTAGTAGTAGTAGTAGTAGTAGTAGTAGTAGTAGTAGTAGTAGTAGTAGTAGTAGTAGTAGTAGTAGTAGTAGTAGTAGTAGTAGTAGTAGTAGTAGTAGTAGTAGTAGTAGTAGTAGTAGTAGTAGTAGTAGTAGTAGTAGTAGTAGTAGTAGTAGTAGTAGTAGTAGTAGTAGTAGTAGTAGTAGTAGTAGTAGTAGTAGTAGTAGTAGTAGTAGTAGTAGTAGTAGTAGTAGTAGTAGTAGTAGTAGTAGTAGTAGTAGTAGTAGTAGTAGTAGTAGTAGTAGTAGTAGTAGTAGTAGTAGTAGTAGTAGTAGTAGTAGTAGTAGTAGTAGTAGTAGTAGTAGTAGTAGTAGTAGTAGTAGTAGTAGTAGTAGTAGTAGTAGTAGTAGTAGTAGTAGTAGTAGTAGTAGTAGTAGTAGTAGTAGTAGTAGTAGTAGTAGTAGTAGTAGTAGTAGTAGTAGTAGTAGTAGTAGTAGTAGTAGTAGTAGTAGTAGTAGTAGTAGTAGTAGTAGTAGTAGTAGTAGTAGTAGTAGTAGTAGTAGTAGTAGTAGTAGTAGTAGTAGTAGTAGTAGTAGTAGTAGTAGTAGTAGTAGTAGTAGTAGTAGTAGTAGTAGTAGTAGTAGTAGTAGTAGTAGTAGTAGTAGTAGTAGTAGTAGTAGTAGTAGTAGTAGTAGTAGTAGTAGTAGTAGTAGTAGTAGTAGTAGTAGTAGTAGTAGTAGTAGTAGTAGTAGTAGTAGTAGTAGTAGTAGTAGTAGTAGTAGTAGTAGTAGTAGTAGTAGTAGTAGTAGTAGTAGTAGTAGTAGTAGTAGTAGTAGTAGTAGTAGTAGTAGTAGTAGTAGTAGTAGTAGTAGTAGTAGTAGTAGTAGTAGTAGTAGTAGTAGTAGTAGTAGTAGTAGTAGTAGTAGTAGTAGTAGTAGTAGTAGTAGTAGTAGTAGTAGTAGTAGTAGTAGTAGTAGTAGTAGTAGTAGTAGTAGTAGTAGTAGTAGTAGTAGTAGTAGTAGTAGTAGTAGTAGTAGTAGTAGTAGTAGTAGTAGTAGTAGTAGTAGTAGTAGTAGTAGTAGTAGTAGTAGTAGTAGTAGTAGTAGTAGTAGTAGTAGTAGTAGTAGTAGTAGTAGTAGTAGTAGTAGTAGTAGTAGTAGTAGTAGTAGTAGTAGTAGTAGTAGTAGTAGTAGTAGTAGTAGTAGTAGTAGTAGTAGTAGTAGTAGTAGTAGTAGTAGTAGTAGTAGTAGTAGTAGTAGTAGTAGTAGTAGTAGTAGTAGTAGTAGTAGTAGTAGTAGTAGTAGTAGTAGTAGTAGTAGTAGTAGTAGTAGTAGTAGTAGTAGTAGTAGTAGTAGTAGTAGTAGTAGTAGTAGTAGTAGTAGTAGTAGTAGTAGTAGTAGTAGTAGTAGTAGTAGTAGTAGTAGTAGTAGTAGTAGTAGTAGTAGTAGTAGTAGTAGTAGTAGTAGTAGTAGTAGTAGTAGTAGTAGTAGTAGTAGTAGTAGTAGTAGTAGTAGTAGTAGTAGTAGTAGTAGTAGTAGTAGTAGTAGTAGTAGTAGTAGTAGTAGTAGTAGTAGTAGTAGTAGTAGTAGTAGTAGTAGTAGTAGTAGTAGTAGTAGTAGTAGTAGTAGTAGTAGTAGTAGTAGTAGTAGTAGTAGTAGTAGTAGTAGTAGTAGTAGTAGTAGTAGTAGTAGTAGTAGTAGTAGTAGTAGTAGTAGTAGTAGTAGTAGTAGTAGTAGTAGTAGTAGTAGTAGTAGTAGTAGTAGTAGTAGTAGTAGTAGTAGTAGTAGTAGTAGTAGTAGTAGTAGTAGTAGTAGTAGTAGTAGTAGTAGTAGTAGTAGTAGTAGTAGTAGTAGTAGTAGTAGTAGTAGTAGTAGTAGTAGTAGTAGTAGTAGTAGTAGTAGTAGTAGTAGTAGTAGTAGTAGTAGTAGTAGTAGTAGTAGTAGTAGTAGTAGTAGTAGTAGTAGTAGTAGTAGTAGTAGTAGTAGTAGTAGTAGTAGTAGTAGTAGTAGTAGTAGTAGTAGTAGTAGTAGTAGTAGTAGTAGTAGTAGTAGTAGTAGTAGTAGTAGTAGTAGTAGTAGTAGTAGTAGTAGTAGTAGTAGTAGTAGTAGTAGTAGTAGTAGTAGTAGTAGTAGTAGTAGTAGTAGTAGTAGTAGTAGTAGTAGTAGTAGTAGTAGTAGTAGTAGTAGTAGTAGTAGTAGTAGTAGTAGTAGTAGTAGTAGTAGTAGTAGTAGTAGTAGTAGTAGTAGTAGTAGTAGTAGTAGTAGTAGTAGTAGTAGTAGTAGTAGTAGTAGTAGTAGTAGTAGTAGTAGTAGTAGTAGTAGTAGTAGTAGTAGTAGTAGTAGTAGTAGTAGTAGTAGTAGTAGTAGTAGTAGTAGTAGTAGTAGTAGTAGTAGTAGTAGTAGTAGTAGTAGTAGTAGTAGTAGTAGTAGTAGTAGTAGTAGTAGTAGTAGTAGTAGTAGTAGTAGTAGTAGTAGTAGTAGTAGTAGTAGTAGTAGTAGTAGTAGTAGTAGTAGTAGTAGTTTTTTGTTGCGGGACCGCGCAAGCATTACTTCGCAGTACTAGTCCTCCTCTTCTTCTCCCCGTCGCTCTCTTTTCTGATCACTTCTATTCGATTTCTTCTCTCTTTTTTTCTTTTAACACTTCTCGGGCGTAAGTCGTCATGGTCTTAAAATTGTCTGCCGTCGCCAACATCCAAGGTATCACCAGGTCAGCGGCATTTGGCACCTCTTTCTCCTCCTGAAAGCGCAGCCGTATTTTAGACCAACGCTGACAGAAAAAGAAAGTGTGCTCGGCAGAGTCGACAACTTGCGGACAGTATTGGCAATAAGGATCGGTTCGGATCCCCATGCGATACAAATACTCATTAAACTGGCCATGACCGGACAGAAATTGGGAAAGATAGTAATCTACCTCTCCTTCTCTCCGTGTAATCCAATCACGGACTCGTTTAATGAGCCTGTATGTCCAACGTCCCGTTTCCGCAGATTCCCATCGCTCTTGCCAGAGTTTCAGGGTCTCCTCGCGTTCTCGAACCTTAACTTTTTCCAACGGTTCTTCCCCAGCCCGACGGGCATCCCAGATGCGCTTCCTCTCGAACCCCAAAAGGTCGATTGGAATCACACCCGCGATGACCATCACGGCTGCTTCCGAAACCGTACGGTAAGCACAAGCTACCCTCAGCGCACCTCTTCGTTGAACGGATGCCAGTCGTCGACGATAACTTTCTACTTTGAGTGACTCACACCAGATTTCTGCTCCGTAGAGCATTATCGAGTTTGAGACGCTCATGAGAACTCGTCTACGGCTGCTCCTCGGTCCTCCGACGTTAGGCATCAACCGAGAAAGACTCGCTACCAACGTTGTCGCTTTTTTAGCCGCACTGACAATCTGATCGCGAAACGTGAGTTTCGTATCGATCGTCACCCCAAGGTATTTCAAAGAACTCCCACTCTCGACGTGTTGATCCACGACGAGAGCACGGAAAGGACTCGGAAACCACCTCTGGGCTGTGAGTACTATAACCTCAGTTTTCGCTTTCGCTAATGCCATACCATGGTCATTTAGCCAAGCGTCCACTTTGGTCGCGACCAGGCTTGCTAATCTTTGCGCACTCTCGTAAGAACGCGCAAGGATTAGTGCCGCCACATCGTCAGCAAACCCCTCCAGTATCACCTCACTCGGTAGGTCTAGACGTAGAAGTGCGTCATAAAGGATGATCCAGAGTTCTGGTCCTAAGACAGAACCCTGAGCCGCTCCTCCACTCAGCTTCTTCATCATCTCGCCAAAGGTAGTCTCATAGATCAGAAAACGATCACGTAAGTAATCGTCAATGATCCGAATGAGATACTCGGACAGACCTAATTTCCGAAGCGCTTTCATTATATCCGGCCATCGTGCCGAATTGAATGCATTTTTGACATCAAATGTCATCATAATGCATACTGGACGGGATCGATGATTTCCCGTCCAAGCTCTTCTAGCAAATGAAAGCGCTTCCGAAATAGCACCGATTGTGCTGCGACCAGGCCGAAAACCATGTTGGTTTTCCGCTAGACCACCGGCATTCGCAACTTCAATTCTCAGCCGATTTCGAATTAACGATTCGAAAATTTTTCCAGCTACGTCCAGCATGCAAAGTGGCCTGTAAGACGAAGGAGTATAGGGCGGACCCTTTCCTTTGTCTAACAGGACTAACCTTTGCAGCTTCCATCGTGCAGGAAAAACTCCAACCGAAATGCAGCAGTTGTAAGTACTCAAAAGCAGTTGTTCGTGCTGAGGGAGGAGGGCCTTATAAACCTCGACGGGGATACCGTCGGGGCCCGGGGCCTTTCCTCCTTTGAGATTTCTTACAACCAGCCGCAGTTCAGCTGCTGAGAACGGTGGGCACTCGTCATCGGGTATAGTCCAAACAGGACTGTCCCGATCTTCGCGCTCCGGAAACAGGACATTAACAATCTCCTGCATCGCATTCGGCTCCATAGGAGATACTGGACTGCGACCCTCGAATTTTCGAGTAACAATCTGGTAGCCAAGGCCCCATAGATCATTATCTACTTCTTCGCAGACCGCCTTCCAGCATCGCCCTTTGCTCTCCTTGATTGCCATAACCAGTCGCTTCTTCGCCGCCTTGTACTCTTCGTTCTTCTGCTGCCCAGTATCACGCTTTCGCGTCCTGAGTGCTTGCCTCCGAAGACGCAAACACTCAGCCCTGAGCAGCGCAATCTCATCAGTCCACCAGTAAGCCGGTTTCCTGCGTGAGTTTGCGGAACGTCGAGGCATGGCAGCGTCGCAGCCTGAGACGACAGCCTTCATCGTACGGTCAACAATCATCTCCACATCTTCGCGCGTCTCAGCAGATATAGGGGGAAAGGTCTCAACGCTGTCTGAGACCGCTTTTTGTAAAGCACTCTCATCCAGCCTCGAAACCGTCCAACCTACCCGCTTCATTGAACGCTGGCACACTATCGCAGGGTTTCCCCGTAGATCATGTACCGTATACGAGATGTATTGGTGATCGCTAGCCGTAAACTCCTCTAAAACAGCCCAGTCCGAGATCACCGCAGCTATCCGTTGAGTAGCAAAGGTGAGGTCAATAATTGACCCACGTGTGCCCACCCTACGGAAAGTTGTAGTGTTTCCCTTATTCATAATGACAAGATCTAGACTTGCCATCATGTCCAAGAGCTCAGTACCGCGCGTGTCGGTCCATTCCATGCCCCAATCGATGGATTTCGCATTGAAATCACCACCTATCACGATTTCTCCCTCAAGATTGTGAATAACTCTTTCGAGTTCATTCACCCTCTTTCGGAAGTCAGCGATAGGCTCGTTGGGAGTGAAATAGCACGACACGAAGGTGATCGCTGGCGTAACTACCCATACAATACCATCCCTGGATCCACTGTCTCTCACGGAAACAGACCCTAGGTCCGGAATCCAAATTGCCGCTGTGCCCGAGGGGTCACAGAACCAATTTGGTCCAGACGCTGAATGGTATTGCTCTGAAACCAGAACAATATCCATTCTGCGGTCTTGTTTCCGTGCTAGAAGTAGATCCAGCGATGTTCTGCACCGTTGTAGATTCGCCTGCAGCACCTTAGCCATTTTTCTGAGAAGTGCATCGCCTCGAACCGATTATGTGATCAACAGATCGCCCGTCTCCTACTGCCGCACAGAGGTGGCAGCGCGGTGGATTGGGGCAGGTCTTGGCCTGGTGGTCCGCCTGGCCGCAACGCCAGCAAAGACTCGACCGATCAACCTCCGCCTTACATGATCTGGTCGAGTGACCAAGATCATGGCAGCGAAAGCATCGATCAAGCCGTTCCCAGCGGCGGATACGGCAGACCAACCAGCCCACTTTGACCTTTCCCAAGGCCTCTAAGGCAGCGGCGACCGCGCATCTTGCCTCAATGAAGGCACGGACAGCTCCCCATTTATTGGGTTTTGTGATGTTAATT
>OZ024713.1:7799798-7802298 GCA_964016945.1 Microplitis deprimator
AAGTGCGTCATAAAGGATGATCCAGAGTTCTGGTCCTAAGACAGAACCCTGAGCCGCTCCTCCACTCAGCTTCTTCATCATCTCGCCAAAGGTAGTCTCATAGATCAAAAAACGATCACGTAAGTAATCGTCAATGATCCGAATGAGATACTCGGACAGACCTAATTTCCGAAGCGCTTTCATTATATCCGGCCATCGTGCCGAATTGAATGCATTTTTGACATCAAAAGTCATCATAATGCATACTGGACGGGATCGATGATTTCCCGTCCAAGCTCTTCTAGCAAATGAAAGCGCTTCCGAAATAGCACCGATTGTGCTGCGACCAGGCCGAAAACCATGTTGGTTTTCCGCTAGACCACCGGCATTCGCAACTTCAATTCTCAGCCGATTTCGAATTAACGATTCGAAAATTTTTCCAGCTACGTCCAGCATGCAAAGTGGCCTGTAAGACGAAGGAGTATAGGGCGGACCCTTTCCTTTGTCTAACAGGACTAACCTTTGCAGCTTCCATCGTGCAGGAAAAACTCCAACCGAAATGCAGCAGTTGTAAGTACTCAAAAGCAGTTGTTCGTGCTGAGGGAGGAGGGCCTTATAAACCTCGACGGGGATACCGTCGGGGCCCGGGGCCTTTCCTCCTTTGAGATTTCTTACAACCAGCCGCAGTTCAGCTGCTGAGAACGGTGGGCACTCGTCATCGGGTATAGTCCAAACAGGACTGTCCCGATCTTCGCGCTCCGGAAACAGGACATTAACAATCTCCTGCATCGCATTCGGCTCCATAGGAGATACTGGACTGCGACCCTCGAATTTTCGAGTAACAATCTGGTAGCCAAGGCCCCATAGATCATTATCTACTTCTTCGCAGACCGCCTTCCAGCATCGCCCTTTGCTCTCCTTGATTGCCATAACCAGTCGCTTCTTCGCCGCCTTGTACTCTTCGTTCTTCTGCTGCCCAGTATCACGCTTTCGCGTCCTGAGTGCTTGCCTCCGAAGACGCAAACACTCAGCCCTGAGCAGCGCAATCTCATCAGTCCACCAGTAAGCCGGTTTCCTGCGTGAGCTTGCGGAACGTCGAGGCATGGCAGCGTCGCAGCCTGAGACGACAGCCTTCATCGTACGGTCAACAATCATCTCCACATCTTCGCGCGTCTCAGCAGATATAGGGGGAAAGGTCTCAACGCTGTCTGAGACCGCTTTTTGTAAAGCACTCTCATCCAGCCTCGAAACCGTCCAACCTACCCGCTTCATTGAACGCTGGCACACTATCGCAGGGTTTCCCCGTAGATCATGTACCGTATACGAGATGTATTGGTGATCGCTAGCCGTAAACTCCTCTAAAACAGCCCAGTCCGAGATCACCGCAGCTATCCGTTGAGTAGCAAAGGTGAGGTCAATAATTGACCCACGTGTGCCCACCCTACGGAAAGTTGTAGTGTTTCCCTTATTCATAATGACAAGATCTAGACTTGCCATCATGTCCAAGAGCTCAGTACCGCGCGTGTCGGTCCATTCCATGCCCCAATCGATGGATTTCGCATTGAAATCACCACCTATCACGATTTCTCCCTCAAGATTGTGAATAACTCTTTCGAGTTCATTCACCCTCTTTCGGAAGTCAGCGATAGGCTCGTTGGGAGTGAAATAGCACGACACGAAGGTGATCGCTGGCGTAACTACCCATACAATACCATCCCTGGATCCACTGTCTCTCACGGAAACAGACCCTAGGTCCGGAATCCAAATTGCCGCTGTGCCCGAGGGGTCACAGAACCAATTTGGTCCAGACGCTGAATGGTATTGCTCTGAAACCAGAACAATATCCATTCTGCGGTCTTGTTTCCGTGCTAGAAGTAGATCCAGCGATGTTCTGCACCGTTGTAGATTCGCCTGCAGTACCTTAGCCATTTTTCTGAGAAGTGCATCGCCTCGAACCGATTATGTGTTCAACAGATCGCCCGTCTCCTACTGCCGCACAGAGGTGGCAGCGCGGTGGATTGGGGCAGGTCTTGGCCTGGTGGTCCGCCTGGCCGCAACGCCAGCAAAGACTCGATCGATCAACCTCCGCCTTACATGATCTGGTCGAGTGACCAAGATCATGGCAGCGAAAGCATCGATCGAGCCGTTCCCAGCGGCGGATTCGGCAGACCAACCAGCCCACTTTGACCTTTCCCAAGGCCTCTAAGGCAGCGGCGACCGCGCATCTTGCCTCAATGAAGGCACGGACAGCTCCCCATTTATTGGGTTTTGTGATATTAATTTTCAGCTCGTCCGCACCTTCATTGTTGCTCCGACGCAAGGCCGCCCTCACCTCGTCGACTGTTGTTGCAGCGTCCAGCCCATCGATAACCACTGTAGTGGTTGGGACGAGATGGCGCACCGCAACAACTCCACCAGCCGCCTCGGTGATCTTCTTATCGAGAGCAGAGCGATCTTTAACAGATCCCTCGAACTCGATAAGAAGACCGCCTTTCCTGGCTGTCCTTATCGACCTTACACT
>OZ024713.1:7809798-7822298 GCA_964016945.1 Microplitis deprimator
AACCGAGAAAGACTCGCTACCAACGTTGTCGCTTTTTTAGCCGCACTGACAATCTGATCGCGAAACGTGAGTTTCGTATCGATCGTCACCCCAAGGTATTTCAAAGAACTCCCACTCTCGACGTGTTGATCCACGACGAGAGCACGGAAAGGACTCGGAAACCACCTCTGGGCTGTGAGTACTATAACCTCAGTTTTCGCTTTCACTAATGCCATACCATGGTCATTTAGCCAAGCGTCCACTTTGGTCGCGACCAGGCTTGCTAATCTTTGCGCACTCTCGTAAGAACGCGCAAGGATTAGTGCCGCCACATCGTCAGCAAACCCCTCCAGTATCACCTCACTCGGTAGGTCTAGACGTAGAAGTGCGTCATAAAGGATGATCCAGAGTTCTGGTCCTAAGACAGAACCCTGAGCCGCTCCTCCACTCAGCTTCTTCATCATCTCGCCAAAGGTAGTCTCATAGATCAGAAAACGATCACGTAAGTAATCGTCAATGATCCGAATGAGATACTCGGACAGACCTAATTTCCGAAGCGCTTTCATTATATCCGGCCATCGTGCCGAATTGAATGCATTTTTGACATCAAATGTCATCATAATGCATACTGGACGGGATCGATGATTTCCCGTCCAAGCTCTTCTAGCAAATGAAAGCGCTTCTGAAATAGCACCGATTGTGCTGCGACCAGGCCGAAAACCATGTTGGTTTTCCGCTAGACCACCGGCATTCGCAACTTCAATTCTCAGCCGATTTCGAATTAACGATTCGAAAATTTTTCCAGCTACGTCCAGCATGCAAAGTGGCCTGTAAGACGAAGGAGTATAGGGCGGACCCTTTCCTTTGTCTAACAGGACTAACCTTTGCAGCTTCCATCGTGCAGGAAAAACTCCAACCGAAATGCAGCAGTTGTAAGTACTCAAAAGCAGTTGTTCGTGCTGAGGGAGGAGGGCCTTATAAACCTCGACGGGGATACCGTCGGGGCCCGGGGCCTTTCCTCCTTTGAGATTTCTTACAACCAGCCGCAGTTCAGCTGCTGAGAACGGTGGGCACTCGTCATCGGGTATAGTCCAAACAGGACTGTCCCGATCTTCGCGCTCCGGAAACAGGACATTAACAATCTCCTGCATCGCATTCGGCTCCATAGGAGATACTGGACTGCGACCCTCGAATTTTCGAGTAACAATCTGGTAGCCAAGGCCCCATAGATCATTATCTACTTCTTCGCAGACCGCCTTCCAGCATCGCCCTTTGCTCTCCTTGATTGCCATAACCAGTCGCTTCTTCGCCGCCTTGTACTCTTCGTTCTTCTGCTGCCCAGTATCACGCTTTCGCGTCCTGAGTG
Organism: Microplitis deprimator; assembly: GCA_964016945.1. Taxonomy (NCBI): domain Eukaryota; kingdom Metazoa; phylum Arthropoda; class Insecta; order Hymenoptera; family Braconidae; genus Microplitis; species Microplitis deprimator. The sequence goes on from OZ024713.1 coordinate 7,811,144, forward strand.
CTTGCCTCCGAAGACGCAAACACTCAGCCCTGAGCAGCGCAATCTCATCAGTCCACCAGTAAGCCGGTTTCCTGCGTGAGCTTGCGGAACGTCGAGGCATGGCAGCGTCGCAGCCTGAGACGACAGCCTTCATCGTACGGTCAACAATCATCTCCACATCTTCGCGCGTCTCAGCAGATATAGGGGGAAAGGTCTCAACGCTGTCTGAGACCGCTTTTTGTAAAGCACTCTCATCCAGCCTCGAAACCGTCCAACCTACCCGCTTCATTGAACGCTGGCACACTATCGCAGGGTTTCCCCGTAGATCATGTACCGTATACGAGATGTATTGGTGATCGCTAGCCGTAGACTCCTCTAAAACAGCCCAGTCCGAGATCACCGCAGCTATCCGTTGAGTAGCAAAGGTGAGGTCAATAATTGACCCACGTGTGCCCAGGTCAATAATTGACCCACGTGTGCCCACCCTACGGAAAGTTGTAGTGTTTCCCTTATTCATAATGACAAGATCTAGACTTGCCATCATGTCCAAGAGCTCAGTACCGCGCGTGTCGGTCCATTCCATGCCCCAATCGATGGATTTCGCATTGAAATCACCACCTATCACGATTTCTCCCTCAAGATTGTGAATAACTCTTTCGAGTTCATTCACCCTCTTTCGGAAGTCAGCGATAGGCTCGTTGGGAGTGAAATAGCACGACACGAAGGTGATCGCTGGCGTAACTACCCATACAATACCATCCCTGGATCCACTGTCTCTCACGGAAACAGACCCTAGGTCCGGAATCCAAATTGCCGCTGTGCCCGAGGGGTCACAGAACCAATTTGGTCCAGACGCTGAATGGTATTGCTCTGAAACCAGAACAATATCCATTCTGCGGTCTTGATTCCGTGCTAGAAGTAGATCCAGCGATGTTCTGCACCGTTGTAGATTCGCCTGCAGCACCTTAGCCATTTTTCTGAGAAGTGCATCGCCTCGAACCGATTATGTGATCAACAGATCGCCCGTCTCCTACTGCCGCACAGAGGTGGCAGCGCGGTGGATTGGGGCAGGTCTTGGCCTGGTGGTCCGCCTGGCCGCAACGCCAGCAAAGACTCGACCGATCAACCTCCGCCTTACATGATCTGGTCGAGTGACCAAGATCATGGCAGCGAAAGCATCGATCAAGCCGTTCCCAGCGGCGGATACGGCAGACCAACCAGCCCACTTTGACCTTTCCCAAGGCCTCTAAGGCAGCGGCGACCGCGCATCTTGCCTCAATGAAGGCACGGACAGCTCCCCATTTATTGGGTTTTGTGATGTTAATTTTCAGCTCGTCCGCACCTTCATTGTTGCTCCGACGCAAGGCCGCCCTCACCTCGTCGACTGTTGTTGCAGCGTCCAGCCCATCGATAACCACTGTAGTGGTTGGGACGAGATGGCGCACCGCAACAACTCCACCAGCCGCCTCGGTGATCTTCTTATCGAGAGCAGAGCGATCTTTAACAGATCCCTCGAACTCGATAAGAAGACCGCCTTTCCTGGCTGTCCTTATCGACCTTACACTAGTAGCAAGATCCTCCGGGGAAAGTTTCGATCGCAATGCTCTCAAAACTTCTCCAGACGATCTTGACTCACCTGGTGTGATCAGCACGGCCTCCGCCCGTTGTCGCCTCTTCCGCTGCTTGTCCTCCTTAGATGCTGTGGTCCGTGTCGTCCCTGGTCCTGTCGATGTCTTTGCTGGTCCTGGTCCCGTCGATCCACTGCCCGCTGCTTTCGCAGCCTTCTCCTTTTTCTTCCTCTTCCTCTTCTTCCGTTTCCCTTCCACAACGGTGAAATCTTCGTCACCTACCTTTTTGTCAAAGGTTTCCTTCTCCTTCCTCTTTTTCTGCTCCCGTTCACCCTCCTCGGGCGATGCCAACGGGCGCTTCCCTTTCGGGGCCTCGTTATGGCGGGGAGTGTTGCCTCTGGCTGTGGCTTCAGAATAGGTGGGCACTATTTGCTCTTCAGGCCCTTTTGGTGGGCTCGAGTGCTCTAGCTCCATCCGTTCTGAAGCTTTTTTATTTTTCTTCTTCGGGGTCTCGGTTTGCCGTGCCAGTAGTAGTAGTAGTAGTAGTAGTAGTAGTAGTAGTAGTAGTAGTAGTAGTAGTAGTAGTAGTAGTAGTAGTAGTAGTAGTAGTAGTAGTAGTAGTAGTAGTAGTAGTAGTAGTAGTAGTAGTAGTAGTAGTAGTAGTAGTAGTAGTAGTAGTAGTAGTAGTAGTAGTAGTAGTAGTAGTAGTAGTAGTAGTAGTAGTAGTAGTAGTAGTAGTAGTAGTAGTAGTAGTAGTAGTAGTAGTAGTAGTAGTAGTAGTAGTAGTAGTAGTAGTAGTAGTAGTAGTAGTAGTAGTAGTAGTAGTAGTAGTAGTAGTAGTAGTAGTAGTAGTAGTAGTAGTAGTAGTAGTAGTAGTAGTAGTAGTAGTAGTAGTAGTAGTAGTAGTAGTAGTAGTAGTAGTAGTAGTAGTAGTAGTAGTAGTAGTAGTAGTAGTAGTAGTAGTAGTAGTAGTAGTAGTAGTAGTAGTAGTAGTAGTAGTAGTAGTAGTAGTAGTAGTAGTAGTAGTAGTAGTAGTAGTAGTAGTAGTAGTAGTAGTAGTAGTAGTAGTAGTAGTAGTAGTAGTAGTAGTAGTAGTAGTAGTAGTAGTAGTAGTAGTAGTAGTAGTAGTAGTAGTAGTAGTAGTAGTAGTAGTAGTAGTAGTAGTAGTAGTAGTAGTAGTAGTAGTAGTAGTAGTAGTAGTAGTAGTAGTAGTAGTAGTAGTAGTAGTAGTAGTAGTAGTAGTAGTAGTAGTAGTAGTAGTAGTAGTAGTAGTAGTAGTAGTAGTAGTAGTAGTAGTAGTAGTAGTAGTAGTAGTAGTAGTAGTAGTAGTAGTAGTAGTAGTAGTAGTAGTAGTAGTAGTAGTAGTAGTAGTAGTAGTAGTAGTAGTAGTAGTAGTAGTAGTAGTAGTAGTAGTAGTAGTAGTAGTAGTAGTAGTAGTAGTAGTAGTAGTAGTAGTAGTAGTAGTAGTAGTAGTAGTAGTAGTAGTAGTAGTAGTAGTAGTAGTAGTAGTAGTAGTAGTAGTAGTAGTAGTAGTAGTAGTAGTAGTAGTAGTAGTAGTAGTAGTAGTAGTAGTAGTAGTAGTAGTAGTAGTAGTAGTAGTAGTAGTAGTAGTAGTAGTAGTAGTAGTAGTAGTAGTAGTAGTAGTAGTAGTAGTAGTAGTAGTAGTAGTAGTAGTAGTAGTAGTAGTAGTAGTAGTAGTAGTAGTAGTAGTAGTAGTAGTAGTAGTAGTAGTAGTAGTAGTAGTAGTAGTAGTAGTAGTAGTAGTAGTAGTAGTAGTAGTAGTAGTAGTAGTAGTAGTAGTAGTAGTAGTAGTAGTAGTAGTAGTAGTAGTAGTAGTAGTAGTAGTAGTAGTAGTAGTAGTAGTAGTAGTAGTAGTAGTAGTAGTAGTAGTAGTAGTAGTAGTAGTAGTAGTAGTAGTAGTAGTAGTAGTAGTAGTAGTAGTAGTAGTAGTAGTAGTAGTAGTAGTAGTAGTAGTAGTAGTAGTAGTAGTAGTAGTAGTAGTAGTAGTAGTAGTAGTAGTAGTAGTAGTAGTAGTAGTAGTAGTAGTAGTAGTAGTAGTAGTAGTAGTAGTAGTAGTAGTAGTAGTAGTAGTAGTAGTAGTAGTAGTAGTAGTAGTAGTAGTAGTAGTAGTAGTAGTAGTAGTAGTAGTAGTAGTAGTAGTAGTAGTAGTAGTAGTAGTAGTAGTAGTAGTAGTAGTAGTAGTAGTAGTAGTAGTAGTAGTAGTAGTAGTAGTAGTAGTAGTAGTAGTAGTAGTAGTAGTAGTAGTAGTAGTAGTAGTAGTAGTAGTAGTAGTAGTAGTAGTAGTAGTAGTAGTAGTAGTAGTAGTAGTAGTAGTAGTAGTAGTAGTAGTAGTAGTAGTAGTAGTAGTAGTAGTAGTAGTAGTAGTAGTAGTAGTAGTAGTAGTAGTAGTAGTAGTAGTAGTAGTAGTAGTAGTAGTAGTAGTAGTAGTAGTAGTAGTAGTAGTAGTAGTAGTAGTAGTAGTAGTAGTAGTAGTAGTAGTAGTAGTAGTAGTAGTAGTAGTAGTAGTAGTAGTAGTAGTAGTAGTAGTAGTAGTAGTAGTAGTAGTAGTAGTAGTAGTAGTAGTAGTAGTAGTAGTAGTAGTAGTAGTAGTAGTAGTAGTAGTAGTAGTAGTAGTAGTAGTAGTAGTAGTAGTAGTAGTAGTAGTAGTAGTAGTAGTAGTAGTAGTAGTAGTAGTAGTAGTAGTAGTAGTAGTAGTAGTAGTAGTAGTAGTAGTAGTAGTAGTAGTAGTAGTAGTAGTAGTAGTAGTAGTAGTAGTAGTAGTAGTAGTAGTAGTAGTAGTAGTAGTAGTAGTAGTAGTAGTAGTAGTAGTAGTAGTAGTAGTAGTAGTAGTAGTAGTAGTAGTAGTAGTAGTAGTAGTAGTAGTAGTAGTAGTAGTAGTAGTAGTAGTAGTAGTAGTAGTAGTAGTAGTAGTAGTAGTAGTAGTAGTAGTAGTAGTAGTAGTAGTAGTAGTAGTAGTAGTAGTAGTAGTAGTAGTAGTAGTAGTAGTAGTAGTAGTAGTAGTAGTAGTAGTAGTAGTAGTAGTAGTAGTAGTAGTAGTAGTAGTAGTAGTAGTAGTAGTAGTAGTAGTAGTAGTAGTAGTAGTAGTAGTAGTAGTAGTAGTAGTAGTAGTAGTAGTAGTAGTAGTAGTAGTAGTAGTAGTAGTAGTAGTAGTAGTAGTAGTAGTAGTAGTAGTAGTAGTAGTAGTAGTAGTAGTAGTAGTAGTAGTAGTAGTAGTAGTAGTAGTAGTAGTAGTAGTAGTAGTAGTAGTAGTAGTAGTAGTAGTAGTAGTAGTAGTAGTAGTAGTAGTAGTAGTAGTAGTAGTAGTAGTAGTAGTAGTAGTAGTAGTAGTAGTAGTAGTAGTAGTAGTAGTAGTAGTAGTAGTAGTAGTAGTAGTAGTAGTAGTAGTAGTAGTAGTAGTAGTAGTAGTAGTAGTAGTAGTAGTAGTAGTAGTAGTAGTAGTAGTAGTAGTAGTAGTAGTAGTAGTAGTAGTAGTAGTAGTAGTAGTAGTAGTAGTAGTAGTAGTAGTAGTAGTAGTAGTAGTAGTAGTAGTAGTAGTAGTAGTAGTAGTAGTAGTAGTAGTAGTAGTAGTAGTAGTAGTAGTAGTAGTAGTAGTAGTTTTTTTTTTTTTTTTTTTTTTTTTTTTTTTTTTTTTTTGGAAGAGGGTGAGGGAAAAATGCTATCACGCACCGTAGAAGGCAATACCCATATGAAAAGCATAAACTGCTCTTCATATGCGTATTGCCCTCCGTGTGCCGGGCTCTTCCCCCAAGGATGTATCATTAAGATAACTGTATCCCTGGGGGCCCTACCGGCTAAAAACCTCACTCCCTTCCTTCTTCGGACCTAGCACTGCGGGACCGCGCAAGCATTACTTCGCAGTACTAGTCCTCCTCTTCTTCTCCCCGTCGCTCTCTTTTCTGATCACTTCTATTCGATTTCTTCTCTCTTTTTTTCTTTTAACACTTCTCGGGCGTAAGTCGTCATGGTCTTAAAATTGTCTGCCGTCGCCAACATCCAAGGTATCACCAGGTCAGCGGCATTTGGCACCTCTTTCTCCTCCTGAAAGCGCAGCCGTATTTCAGACCAACGCTGACAGAAAAAGAAAGTGTGCTCGGCAGAGTCGACAACTTGCGGACAGTATTGGCAATAAGGATCGGTTCGGATCCCCATGCGATACAAATACTCATTAAACTGGCCATGACCGGACAGAAATTGGGAAAGATAGTAATCTACCTCTCCTTCTCTCCGTGTAATCCAATCACGGACTCGTTTAATGAGCCTGTATGTCCAACGTCCCGTTTCCGCAGATTCCCATCGCTCTTGCCAGAGTTTCAGGGTCTCCTCGCGTTCTCGAACCTTAACTTTTTCCAACGGTTCTTCCCCAGCCCGACGGGCATCCCAGATGCGCTTCCTCTCGAACCCCAAAAGGTCGATTGGAATCACACCCGCGATGACCATCACGGCTGCTTCCGAAACCGTACGGTAAGCACAAGCTACCCTCAGCGCACCTCTTCGTTGAACGGATGCCAGTCGTCGACGATAACTTTCTACTTTGAGTGACTCACACCAGATTTCTGCTCCGTAGAGCATTATCGAGTTTGAGACGCTCATGAGAACTCGTCTACGGCTGCTCCTCGGTCCTCCGACGTTAGGCATCAACCGAGAAAGACTCGCTACCAACGTTGTCGCTTTTTTAGCCGCACTGACAATCTGATCGCGAAACGTGAGTTTCGTATCGATCGTCACCCCAAGGTATTTCAAAGAACTCCCACTCTCGACGTGTTGATCCACGACGAGAGCACGGAAAGGACTCGGAAACCACCTCTGGGCTGTGAGTACTATAACCTCAGTTTTCGCTTTCACTAATGCCATACCATGGTCATTTAGCCAAGCGTCCACTTTGGTCGCGACCAGGCTTGCTAATCTTTGCGCACTCTCGTAAGAACGCGCAAGGATTAGTGCCGCCACATCGTCAGCAAACCCCTCCAGTATCACCTCACTCGGTAGGTCTAGACGTAGAAGTGCGTCATAAAGGATGATCCAGAGTTCTGGTCCTAAGACAGAACCCTGAGCCGCTCCTCCACTCAGCTTCTTCATCATCTCGCCAAAGGTAGTCTCATAGATCAGAAAACGATCACGTAAGTAATCGTCAATGATCCGAATGAGATACTCGGACAGACCTAATTTCCGAAGCGCTTTCATTATATCCGGCCATCGTGCCGAATTGAATGCATTTTTGACATCAAATGTCATCATAATGCATACTGGACGGGATCGATGATTTCCCGTCCAAGCTCTTCTAGCAAATGAAAGCGCTTCTGAAATAGCACCGATTGTGCTGCGACCAGGCCGAAAACCATGTTGGTTTTCCGCTAGACCACCGGCATTCGCAACTTCAATTCTCAGCCGATTTCGAATTAACGATTCGAAAATTTTTCCAGCTACGTCCAGCATGCAAAGTGGCCTGTAAGACGAAGGAGTATAGGGCGGACCCTTTCCTTTGTCTAACAGGACTAACCTTTGCAGCTTCCATCGTGCAGGAAAAACTCCAACCGAAATGCAGCAGTTGTAAGTACTCAAAAGCAGTTGTTCGTGCTGAGGGAGGAGGGCCTTATAAACCTCGACGGGGATACCGTCGGGGCCCGGGGCCTTTCCTCCTTTGAGATTTCTTACAACCAGCCGCAGTTCAGCTGCTGAGAACGGTGGGCACTCGTCATCGGGTATAGTCCAAACAGGACTGTCCCGATCTTCGCGCTCCGGAAACAGGACATTAACAATCTCCTGCATCGCATTCGGCTCCATAGGAGATACTGGACTGCGACCCTCGAATTTTCGAGTAACAATCTGGTAGCCAAGGCCCCATAGATCATTATCTACTTCTTCGCAGACCGCCTTCCAGCATCGCCCTTTGCTCTCCTTGATTGCCATAACCAGTCGCTTCTTCGCCGCCTTGTACTCTTCGTTCTTCTGCTGCCCAGTATCACGCTTTCGCGTCCTGAGTGCTTGCCTCCGAAGACGCAAACACTCAGCCCTGAGCAGCGCAATCTCATCAGTCCACCAGTAAGCCGGTTTCCTGCGTGAGCTTGCGGAACGTCGAGGCATGGCAGCGTCGCAGCCTGAGACGACAGCCTTCATCGTACGGTCAACAATCATCTCCACATCTTCGCGCGTCTCAGCAGATATAGGGGGAAAGGTCTCAACGCTGTCTGAGACCGCTTTTTGTAAAGCACTCTCATCCAGCCTCGAAACCGTCCAACCTACCCGCTTCATTGAACGCTGGCACACTATCGCAGGGTTTCCCCGTAGATCATGTACCGTATACGAGATGTATTGGTGATCGCTAGCCGTAGACTCCTCTAAAACAGCCCAGTCCGAGATCACCGCAGCTATCCGTTGAGTAGCAAAGGTGAGGTCAATAATTGACCCACGTGTGCCCACCCTACGGAAAGTTGTAGTGTTTCCCTTATTCATAATGACAAGATCTAGACTTGCCATCATGTCCAAGAGCTCAGTACCGCGCGTGTCGATAATGACAAGATCTAGACTTGCCATCATGTCCAAGAGCTCAGTACCGCGCGTGTCGGTCCATTCCATGCCCCAATCGATGGATTTCGCATTGAAATCACCACCTATCACGATTTCTCCCTCAAGATTGTGAATAACTCTTTCGAGTTCATTCACCCTCTTTCGGAAGTCAGCGATAGGCTCGTTGGGAGTGAAATAGCACGACACGAAGGTGATCGCTGGCGTAACTACCCATACAATACCATCCCTGGATCCACTGTCTCTCACGGAAACAGACCCTAGGTCCGGAATCCAAATTGCCGCTGTGCCCGAGGGGTCACAGAACCAATTTGGTCCAGACGCTGAATGGTATTGCTCTGAAACCAGAACAATATCCATTCTGCGGTCTTGTTTCCGTGCTAGAAGGAGATCCAGCGATGTTCTGCACCGTTGTAGATTCGCCTGCAGCACCTTAGCCATTTTTCTGAGAAGTGCATCGCCTCGAACCGATTATGTGATCAACAGATCGCCCGTCTCCTACTGCCGCACAGAGGTGGCAGCGCGGTGGATTGGGGCAGGTCTTGGCCTGGTGGTCCGCCTGGCCGCAACGCCAGCAAAGACTCGACCGATCAACCTCCGCCTTACATGATCTGGTCGAGTGACCAAGATCATGGCAGCGAAAGCATCGATCAAGCCGTTCCCAGCGGCGGATACGGCAGACCAACCAGCCCACTTTGACCTTTCCCAAGGCCTCTAAGGCAGCGGCGACCGCGCATCTTGCCTCAATGAAGGCACGGACAGCTCCCCATTTATTGGGTTTTGTGATGTTAATTTTCAGCTCGTCCGCACCTTCATTGTTGCTCCGACGCAAGGCCGCCCTCACCTCGTCGACTGTTGTTGCAGCGTCCAGCCCATCGATAACCACTGTAGTGGTTGGGACGAGATGGCGCACCGCAACAACTCCACCAGCCGCCTCGGTGATCTTCTTATCGAGAGCAGAGCGATCTTTAACAGATCCCTCGAACTCGATAAGAAGACCGCCTTTCCTGGCTGTCCTTATCGACCTTACACTAGTAGCAAGATCCTCCGGGGAAAGTTTCGATCGCAATGCTCTCAAAACTTCTCCAGACGATCTTGACTCACCTGGTGTGATCAGCACGGCCTCCGCCCGTTGTCGCCTCTTCCGCTGCTTGTCCTCCTTAGATGCTGTGGTCCGTGTCGTCCCTGGTCCTGTCGATGCCATCGCTGGTCCTGGTCCCGTCGATCCACTGCCCGCTGCTTTCGCAGCCTTTTCCTTTTTCTTTCTCTTCCTCTTCTTCCGTTTCCCTTCCACAACGGTGAAATCTTCGTCACCTACCTTTTTGTCAAAGGTTTCCTTCTCCTTCCTCTTTTTCTGCTCCCGTTCACCCTCCTCGGGCGATGCCAACGGGCGCTTCCCTTTCGGGGCCTCGTTATGGCGGGGAGTGTTGCCTCTGGCTGTGGCTTCAGAATAGGTGGGCACTATTTGCTCTTCAGGCCCTTTTGGTGGGCTCGAGTGCTCTAGCTCCATCCGTTCTGAAGCTTTTTTATTTTTCTTCTTCGGGGTCTCGGTTTGCCGTGCCAGTAGTAGTAGTAGTAGTAGTAGTAGTAGTAGTAGTAGTAGTAGTAGTAGTAGTAGTAGTAGTAGTAGTAGTAGTAGTAGTAGTAGTAGTAGTAGTAGTAGTAGTAGTAGTAGTAGTAGTAGTAGTAGTAGTAGTAGTAGTAGTAGTAGTAGTAGTAGTAGTAGTAGTAGTAGTAGTAGTAGTAGTAGTAGTAGTAGTAGTAGTAGTAGTAGTAGTAGTAGTAGTAGTAGTAGTAGTAGTAGTAGTAGTAGTAGTAGTAGTAGTAGTAGTAGTAGTAGTAGTAGTAGTAGTAGTAGTAGTAGTAGTAGTAGTAGTAGTAGTAGTAGTAGTAGTAGTAGTAGTAGTAGTAGTAGTAGTAGTAGTAGTAGTAGTAGTAGTAGTAGTAGTAGTAGTAGTAGTAGTAGTAGTAGTAGTAGTAGTAGTAGTAGTAGTAGTAGTAGTAGTAGTAGTAGTAGTAGTAGTAGTAGTAGTAGTAGTAGTAGTAGTAGTAGTAGTAGTAGTAGTAGTAGTAGTAGTAGTAGTAGTAGTAGTAGTAGTAGTAGTAGTAGTAGTAGTAGTAGTAGTAGTAGTAGTAGTAGTAGTAGTAGTAGTAGTAGTAGTAGTAGTAGTAGTAGTAGTAGTAGTAGTAGTAGTAGTAGTAGTAGTAGTAGTAGTAGTAGTAGTAGTAGTAGTAGTAGTAGTAGTAGTAGTAGTAGTAGTAGTAGTAGTAGTAGTAGTAGTAGTAGTAGTAGTAGTAGTAGTAGTAGTAGTAGTAGTAGTAGTAGTAGTAGTAGTAGTAGTAGTAGTAGTAGTAGTAGTAGTAGTAGTAGTAGTAGTAGTAGTAGTAGTAGTAGTAGTAGTAGTAGTAGTAGTAGTAGTAGTAGTAGTAGTAGTAGTAGTAGTAGTAGTAGTAGTAGTAGTAGTAGTAGTAGTAGTAGTAGTAGTAGTAGTAGTAGTAGTAGTAGTAGTAGTAGTAGTAGTAGTAGTAGTAGTAGTAGTAGTAGTAGTAGTAGTAGTAGTAGTAGTAGTAGTAGTAGTAGTAGTAGTAGTAGTAGTAGTAGTAGTAGTAGTAGTAGTAGTAGTAGTAGTAGTAGTAGTAGTAGTAGTAGTAGTAGTAGTAGTAGTAGTAGTAGTAGTAGTAGTAGTAGTAGTAGTAGTAGTAGTAGTAGTAGTAGTAGTAGTAGTAGTAGTAGTAGTAGTAGTAGTAGTAGTAGTAGTAGTAGTAGTAGTAGTAGTAGTAGTAGTAGTAGTAGTAGTAGTAGTAGTAGTAGTAGTAGTAGTAGTAGTAGTAGTAGTAGTAGTAGTAGTAGTAGTAGTAGTAGTAGTAGTAGTAGTAGTAGTAGTAGTAGTAGTAGTAGTAGTAGTAGTAGTAGTAGTAGTAGTAGTAGTAGTAGTAGTAGTAGTAGTAGTAGTAGTAGTGTAGTAGTAGTAGTAGTAGTAGTAGTAGTAGTAGTAGTAGTAGTAGTAGTAGTAGTAGTAGTAGTAGTAGTAGTAGTAGTAGTAGTAGTAGTAGTAGTAGTAGTA
>OZ024713.1:7824798-7864798 GCA_964016945.1 Microplitis deprimator
TGGAATCACACCCGCGATGACCATCACGGCTGCTTCCGAAACCGTACGGTAAGCACAAGCTACCCTCAGCGCACCTCTTCGTTGAACGGATGCCAGTCGTCGACGATAACTTTCTGCTTTGAGTGACTCACACCAGATTTCTGCTCCGTAGAGCATTATCGAGTTTGAGACGCTCATGAGAACTCGTCTACGGCTGCTCCTCGGTCCTCCGACGTTAGGCATCAACCGAGAAAGACTCGCTACCAACGTTGTCGCTTTTTTAGCCGCACTGACAATCTGATCGCGAAACGTGAGTTTCGTATCGATCGTCACCCCAAGGTATTTCAAAGAACTCCCACTCTCGACGTGTTGATCCACGACGAGAGCACGGAAAGGACTCGGAAACCACCTCTGGGCTGTGAGTACTATAACCTCAGTTTTCGCTTTCGCTAATGCCATACCATGGTCATTTAGCCAAGCGTCCACTTTGGTTGCGACCAGGCTTGCTAATCTTTGCGCACTCTCGTAAGAACGCGCAAGGATTAGTGCCGCCACATCGTCAGCAAACCCCTCCAGTATCACCTCACTCGGTAGGTCTAGACGTAGAAGTGCGTCATAAAGGATGATCCAGAGTTCTGGTCCTAAGACAGAACCCTGAGCCGCTCCTCCACTCAGCTTCTTCATCATCTCGCCAAAGGTAGTCTCATAGATCAAAAAACGATCACGTAAGTAATCGTCAATGATCCGAATGAGATACTCGGACAGACCTAATTTCCGAAGCGCTTTCATTATATCCGGCCATCGTGCCGAATTGAATGCATTCTTGACATCAAAAGTCATCATAATGCATACTGGACGGGATCGATGATTTCCCGTCCAAGCTCTTCTAGCAAATGAAAGCGCTTCCGAAATAGCACCGATTGTGCTGCGACCAGGCCGAAAACCATGTTGGTTTTCCGCTAGACCACCAGCATTTGCAACTTCAATTCTCAGCCGATTTCGAATTAACGATTCGAAAATTTTTCCAGCTACGTCCAGCATGCAAAGTGGCCTGTAGGACGAAGGAGTATAGGGCGGACCCTTTCCTTTGTCTAACAGGACTAACCTTTGCAGCTTCCATCGTGCAGGAAAAACTCCAACCGAAATGCAGCAGTTGTAAGTACTCAAAAGCAGTTGTTCGTGCTGAGGGAGGAGGGCCTTATAAACCTCGACGGGGATACCGTCGGGGCCCGGGGCCTTTCCTCCTTTGAGATTTCTTACAACCAGCCGCAGTTCAGCTGCTGAGAACGGTGGGCACTCGTCATCGGGTATAGTCCAAACAGGACTGTCCCGATCTTCGCGCTCCGGAAACAGGACATTAACAATCTCCTGCATCGCATTCGGTTCCATAGGAGATACTGGACTGCGACCCTCGAATTTTCGAGTAACAATCTGGTAGCCAAGGCCCCATAGATCATTATCTACTTCTTCGCAGACCGCCTTCCAGCATCGCCCTTTGCTCTCCTTGATCGCCATAACCAGTCGCTTCTTCGCCGCCTTGTACTCTTCGTTCTTCTGCTGCCCAGTATCACGCTTTCGCGTCCTGAGTGCTTGCCTCCGAAGACGCAAACACTCAGCCCTGAGCAGCGCAATCTCATCAGTCCACCAGTAAGCCGGTTTCCTGCGTGAGCTTGCGGAACGTCGAGGCATGGCAGCGTCGCAGCCTGAGACGACAGCCTTCATCGTACGGTCAACAATCATCTCCACATCTTCGCGCGTCTCAGCAGATATAGGGGGAAAGGTCTCAACGCTGTCTGAGACCGCTTTTTGTAAAGCACTCTCATCCAGCCTCGAAACCGTCCAACCTACCCGCTTCATTGAACGCTGGCACACTATCGCAGGGTTTCCCCGTAGATCATGTACCGTATACGAGATGTATTGGTGATCGCTAGCCGTAAACTCCTCTAAAACAGCCCAGTCCGAGATCACCGCAGCTATCCGTTGAGTAGCAAAGGTGAGGTCAATAATTGACCCACGTGTGCCCACCCTACGGAAAGTTGTAGTGTTTCCCTTATTCATAATGACAAGATCTAGACTTGCCATCATGTCCAAGAGCTCAGTACCGCGCGTGTCGGTCCATTCCATGCCCCAATCGATGGATTTCGCATTGAAATCACCACCTATCACGATTTCTCCCTCAAGATTGTGAATAACTCTTTCGAGTTCATTCACCCTCTTTCGGAAGTCAGCGATAGGCTCGTTGGGAGTGAAATAGCACGACACGAAGGTGATCGCTGGCGTAACTACCCATACAATACCATCCCTGGATCCACTGTCTCTCACGGAAACAGACCCTAGGTCCGGAATCCAAATTGCCGCTGTGCCCGAGGGGTCACAGAACCAATTTGGTCCAGACGCTGAATGGTATTGCTCTGAAACCAGAACAATATCCATTCTGCGGTCTTGTTTCCGTGCTAGAAGTAGATCCAGCGATGTTCTGCACCGTTGTAGATTCGCCTGCAGTACCTTAGCCATTTTTCTGAGAAGTGCATCGCCTCGAACCGATTATGTGTTCAACAGATCGCCCGTCTCCTACTGCCGCACAGAGGTGGCAGCGCGGTGGATTGGGGCAGGGGTCCGCCTGGCCGCAACGCCAGCAAAGACTCGATCGATCAACCTCCGCCTTACATGATCTGGTCGAGTGACCAAGATCATGGCAGCGAAAGCATCGATCGAGCCGTTCCCAGCGGCGGATTCGGCAGACCAACCAGCCCACTTTGACCTTTCCCAAGGCCTCTAAGGCAGCGGCGACCGCGCATCTTGCCTCAATGAAGGCACGGACAGCTCCCCATTTATTGGGTTTTGTGATATTAATTTTCAGCTCGTCCGCACCTTCATTGTTGCTCCGACGCAAGGCCGCCCTCACCTCGTCGACTGTTGTTGCAGCGTCCAGCCCATCGATAACCACTGTAGTGGTTGGGACGAGATGGCGCACCGCAACAACTCCACCAGCCGCCTCGGTGATCTTCTTATCGAGAGCAGAGCGATCTTTAACAGATCCCTCGAACTCGATAAGAAGACCGCCTTTCCTGGCTGTCCTTATCGACCTTACACTAGTAGCAAGATCCTCCGGGGAAAGTTTCGATCGCAATGCTCTCAAAACTTCTCCAGACGATCTTGACTCACCTGGTGTGATCAGCACGGCCTCCGCCCGTTGTCGCCTCTTCCGCTGCTTGTCCTCCTTAGGTGCTGTGGTCCGTGTCGTCCCTGGTCCTGTCGATGCCTTCGCTGGTCCTGGTCCCGTCGATCCACTGCCCGCTGCTTTCGCAGCCTTTTCCTTTTTCTTCCTCTTTCTCTTCTTTCGCTTCCCTTCCACAACGGTGAAAACTTCGTCACCTACCTTTTTGTCCAAGGTTTCCTTCTCCTTCCTCTTTTTCTGTTCCCGTTCACCCTCCTCGGGCGATGCCAACGGGCGCTTTCCTTTCGGGGCCTCGTTATGACGGGGAGTGTTGCCTCTGGCTGTGGCTTCAGAATAGGTGGGCATTATTGATTCCTCAGGCCCTTTTGGTGGGCTCGAGTGGTCTAGCTCCATCCGTTCTGAAGCTTTTTTACTTTTCTTCTTCGGGGTCTCGATTTGCCGTGCCTCCCTCAGAAGTAGTTCTCGGCGCTGCAATTCTTGAAATAGGTGCTCCCGTTCCTTCAGCTCTGTAGTTGCCAACTTTCTCTGAGCATCCTTCCAGGCTTTGCGGTGGACAAGTAACTGCGTTAATATCAACGCAGCTTCTTTCACACCAGCAGTAACTTCAGATGCCACCGTTCTCTTCCTAGTAATCGTCCTCAGGGTCTCTTTGAGGACTTCCCGAATTTCCTCGAGTCCAGAGTCTTCCTGGGAAATCTCCGCATCTCGCATTGTGAGAAACTCGTTCCCACAGCTCCTAGTGGCCTTCACTAGGCCTTCACCTTCACTTGGCGTGTCGACGGTTGTGTTACCCTTGGCCAAGTGATCAACCAAGGGCGTCGAGCAGTCGCTGGATGTAGTCGACCGCGCAGGTGCTGCTAACCCACCTGACGCTGCCGCGGCTGAGGTATCCCTCCTCTGCCCCGTAAACGAATTACTATTATTCTGCTGTTCCATCATAATAAGAAATTCACCACTTGAACATCACACCCGTCTCTGTTTTTAAGGAGTATAGCTTCTCCTGAGTGGTCCGCGGTGAGCCTTTTTTAGGTCACACACCAGTCGTTAAACCGGTAGCAACCCTCTATGGAACTCACTAACCCAAACTTTCCTCCACGCGAAAAATCATCAAAGATGATATCGTCTAGGAGTAATCGTAAGGGCCATTCCCCTATCCGCCACCCGGGGACGCGCTCGGTTGGACTCAAACCCTGATGATGACATGAGATGGTAGACTCCTTCACTCTTTCGGAGAATGATGTCGCCATCATTATCCCGAAAGACCGAAGAGAGTCACCCTCATCATCACCATCAACCTCCGAGTAGTAGTAGTAGTAGTAGTAGTAGTAGTAGTAGTAGTAGTAGTAGTAGTAGTAGTAGTAGTAGTAGTAGTAGTAGTAGTAGTAGTAGTAGTAGTAGTAGTAGTAGTAGTAGTAGTAGTAGTAGTAGTAGTAGTAGTAGTAGTAGTAGTAGTAGTAGTAGTAGTAGTAGTAGTAGTAGTAGTAGTAGTAGTAGTAGTAGTAGTAGTAGTAGTAGTAGTAGTAGTAGTAGTAGTAGTAGTAGTAGTAGTAGTAGTAGTAGTAGTAGTAGTAGTAGTAGTAGTAGTAGTAGTAGTAGTAGTAGTAGTAGTAGTAGTAGTAGTAGTAGTAGTAGTAGTAGTAGTAGTAGTAGTAGTAGTAGTAGTAGTAGTAGTAGTAGTAGTAGTAGTAGTAGTAGTAGTAGTAGTAGTAGTAGTAGTAGTAGTAGTAGTAGTAGTAGTAGTAGTAGTAGTAGTAGTAGTAGTAGTAGTAGTAGTAGTAGTAGTAGTAGTAGTAGTAGTAGTAGTAGTAGTAGTAGTAGTAGTAGTAGTAGTAGTAGTAGTAGTAGTAGTAGTAGTAGTAGTAGTAGTAGTAGTAGTAGTAGTAGTAGTAGTAGTAGTAGTAGTAGTAGTAGTAGTAGTAGTAGTAGTAGTAGTAGTAGTAGTAGTAGTAGTAGTAGTAGTAGTAGTAGTAGTAGTAGTAGTAGTAGTAGTAGTAGTAGTAGTAGTAGTAGTAGTAGTAGTAGTAGTAGTAGTAGTAGTAGTAGTAGTAGTAGTAGTAGTAGTAGTAGTAGTAGTAGTAGTAGTAGTAGTAGTAGTAGTAGTAGTAGTAGTAGTAGTAGTAGTAGTAGTAGTAGTAGTAGTAGTAGTAGTAGTAGTAGTAGTAGTAGTAGTAGTAGTAGTAGTAGTAGTAGTTTTTTTTTTTTTTTTTTTTTTTTTTTTTTTTTTTTTTTTTTTTTTTTTTTTTTTTTTTTTTTTGGAAGAGGGTGAGGGAAAAATGCTATCACGCACCGTAGAAGGCAATACCCATATGAAAAGCATAAACTGCTCTTCATATGCGTATTGCCCTCCGTGTGCCGGGCTCTTCCCCCAAGGATGTATCATTAAGATAACTGTATCCCTGGGGGCCCTACCGGCTAAAAACCTCACTCCCTTCCTTCTTCGGACCTAGTACTGCGGGACCGCGCAAGCATTACTTCGCAGTACTAGTCCTCCTCTTCTTCTCTCCGTCGCTCTCTTTCCTGATCATTTCTATACAATTTCTTCTTTCTTTTTTTCTCTCAACACTTCTCGGGCGTAAGTCGTCATGGTCTTAAAATTGTCTGCCGTCGCCAACATCCAAGGTATCACCAGGTCAGCGGCATTTGGCACTTCTTTCTCCTCCTGAAAGCGCAGCCGTATTTCAGACCAACGCTGACAGAAAAAGAAAGTGTGCTCGGCAGAGTCGACAACTTGCGGACAGTATTGGCAATAAGGATCGGTTCGGATCCCCATGCGATACAAATACTCATTAAACTGGCCATGACCGGACAGAAATTGGGAAAGATAGTAATCTACCTCTCCTTCTCTCCGTGTAATCCAATCACGGACTCGTTTAATGAGCCTGTATGTCCAACGTCCCGTTTCCGCAGATTCCCATCGCTCTTGCCAGAGTTTCAGGGTCTCCTCGCGTTCTCGAACCTTAACTTTTTCCAACGGTTCTTCCCCAGCCCGACGGGCATCCCAGATGCGCTTCCTCTCGAACCCCAAAAGGTCGATTGGAATCACACCCGCGATGACCATCACGGCTGCTTCCGAAACCGTACGGTAAGCACAAGCTACCCTCAGCGCACCTCTTCGTTGAACGGATGCCAGTCGTCGACGATAACTTTCTGCTTTGAGTGACTCACACCAGATTTCTGCTCCGTAGAGCATTATCGAGTTTGAGACGCTCATGAGAACTCGTCTACGGCTGCTCCTCGGTCCTCCGACGTTAGGCATCAACCGAGAAAGACTCGCTACCAACGTTGTCGCTTTTTTAGCCGCACTGACAATCTGATCGCGAAACGTGAGTTTCGTATCGATCGTCACCCCAAGGTATTTCAAAGAACTCCCACTCTCGACGTGTTGATCCACGACGAGAGCACGGAAAGGACTCGGAAACCACCTCTGGGCTGTGAGTACTATAACCTCAGTTTTCGCTTTCGCTAATGCCATACCATGGTCATTTAGCCAAGCGTCCACTTTGGTTGCGACCAGGCTTGCTAATCTTTGCGCACTCTCGTAAGAACGCGCAAGGATTAGTGCCGCCACATCGTCAGCAAACCCCTCCAGTATCACCTCACTCGGTAGGTCTAGACGTAGAAGTGCGTCATAAAGGATGATCCAGAGTTCTGGTCCTAAGACAGAACCCTGAGCCGCTCCTCCACTCAGCTTCTTCATCATCTCGCCAAAGGTAGTCTCATAGATCAAAAAACGATCACGTAAGTAATCGTCAATGATCCGAATGAGATACTCGGACAGACCTAATTTCCGAAGCGCTTTCATTATATCCGGCCATCGTGCCGAATTGAATGCATTCTTGACATCAAAAGTCATCATAATGCATACTGGACGGGATCGATGATTTCCCGTCCAAGCTCTTCTAGCAAATGAAAGCGCTTCCGAAATAGCACCGATTGTGCTGCGACCAGGCCGAAAACCATGTTGGTTTTCCGCTAGACCACCAGCATTTGCAACTTCAATTCTCAGCCGATTTCGAATTAACGATTCGAAAATTTTTCCAGCTACGTCCAGCATGCAAAGTGGCCTGTAGGACGAAGGAGTATAGGGCGGACCCTTTCCTTTGTCTAACAGGACTAACCTTTGCAGCTTCCATCGTGCAGGAAAAACTCCAACCGAAATGCAGCAGTTGTAAGTACTCAAAAGCAGTTGTTCGTGCTGAGGGAGGAGGGCCTTATAAACCTCGACGGGGATACCGTCGGGGCCCGGGGCCTTTCCTCCTTTGAGATTTCTTACAACCAGCCGCAGTTCAGCTGCTGAGAACGGTGGGCACTCGTCATCGGGTATAGTCCAAACAGGACTGTCCCGATCTTCGCGCTCCGGAAACAGGACATTAACAATCTCCTGCATCGCATTCGGTTCCATAGGAGATACTGGACTGCGACCCTCGAATTTTCGAGTAACAATCTGGTAGCCAAGGCCCCATAGATCATTATCTACTTCTTCGCAGACCGCCTTCCAGCATCGCCCTTTGCTCTCCTTGATCGCCATAACCAGTCGCTTCTTCGCCGCCTTGTACTCTTCGTTCTTCTGCTGCCCAGTATCACGCTTTCGCGTCCTGAGTGCTTGCCTCCGAAGACGCAAACACTCAGCCCTGAGCAGCGCAATCTCATCAGTCCACCAGTAAGCCGGTTTCCTGCGTGAGCTTGCGGAACGTCGAGGCATGGCAGCGTCGCAGCCTGAGACGACAGCCTTCATCGTACGGTCAACAATCATCTCCACATCTTCGCGCGTCTCAGCAGATATAGGGGGAAAGGTCTCAACGCTGTCTGAGACCGCTTTTTGTAAAGCACTCTCATCCAGCCTCGAAACCGTCCAACCTACCCGCTTCATTGAACGCTGGCACACTATCGCAGGGTTTCCCCGTAGATCATGTACCGTATACGAGATGTATTGGTGATCGCTAGCCGTAAACTCCTCTAAAACAGCCCAGTCCGAGATCACCGCAGCTATCCGTTGAGTAGCAAAGGTGAGGTCAATAATTGACCCACGTGTGCCCACCCTACGGAAAGTTGTAGTGTTTCCCTTATTCATAATGACAAGATCTAGACTTGCCATCATGTCCAAGAGCTCAGTACCGCGCGTGTCGGTCCATTCCATGCCCCAATCGATGGATTTCGCATTGAAATCACCACCTATCACGATTTCTCCCTCAAGATTGTGAATAACTCTTTCGAGTTCATTCACCCTCTTTCGGAAGTCAGCGATAGGCTCGTTGGGAGTGAAATAGCACGACACGAAGGTGATCGCTGGCGTAACTACCCATACAATACCATCCCTGGATCCACTGTCTCTCACGGAAACAGACCCTAGGTCCGGAATCCAAATTGCCGCTGTGCCCGAGGGGTCACAGAACCAATTTGGTCCAGACGCTGAATGGTATTGCTCTGAAACCAGAACAATATCCATTCTGCGGTCTTGTTTCCGTGCTAGAAGTAGATCCAGCGATGTTCTGCACCGTTGTAGATTCGCCTGCAGTACCTTAGCCATTTTTCTGAGAAGTGCATCGCCTCGAACCGATTATGTGTTCAACAGATCGCCCGTCTCCTACTGCCGCACAGAGGTGGCAGCGCGGTGGATTGGGGCAGGTCTTGGCCTGGTGGTCCGCCTGGCCGCAACGCCAGCAAAGACTCGATCGATCAACCTCCGCCTTACATGATCTGGTCGAGTGACCAAGATCATGGCAGCGAAAGCATCGATCGAGCCGTTCCCAGCGGCGGATTCGGCAGACCAACCAGCCCACTTTGACCTTTCCCAAGGCCTCTAAGGCAGCGGCGACCGCGCATCTTGCCTCAATGAAGGCACGGACAGCTCCCCATTTATTGGGTTTTGTGATATTAATTTTCAGCTCGTCCGCACCTTCATTGTTGCTCCGACGCAAGGCCGCCCTCACCTCGTCGACTGTTGTTGCAGCGTCCAGCCCATCGATAACCACTGTAGTGGTTGGGACGAGATGGCGCACCGCAACAACTCCACCAGCCGCCTCGGTGATCTTCTTATCGAGAGCAGAGCGATCTTTAACAGATCCCTCGAACTCGATAAGAAGACCGCCTTTCCTGGCTGTCCTTATCGACCTTACACTAGTAGCAAGATCCTCCGGGGAAAGTTTCGATCGCAATGCTCTCAAAACTTCTCCAGACGATCTTGACTCACCTGGTGTGATCAGCACGGCCTCCGCCCGTTGTCGCCTCTTCCGCTGCTTGTCCTCCTTAGGTGCTGTGGTCCGTGTCGTCCCTGGTCCTGTCGATGCCTTCGCTGGTCCTGGTCCCGTCGATCCACTGCCCGCTGCTTTCGCAGCCTTTTCCTTTTTCTTCCTCTTTCTCTTCTTTCGCTTCCCTTCCACAACGGTGAAAACTTCGTCACCTACCTTTTTGTCCAAGGTTTCCTTCTCCTTCCTCTTTTTCTGTTCCCGTTCACCCTCCTCGGGCGATGCCAACGGGCGCTTTCCTTTCGGGGCCTCGTTATGACGGGGAGTGTTGCCTCTGGCTGTGGCTTCAGAATAGGTGGGCATTATTGATTCCTCAGGCCCTTTTGGTGGGCTCGAGTGGTCTAGCTCCATCCGTTCT
The DNA here is from genome assembly GCA_964016945.1 of Microplitis deprimator. Classification (NCBI taxonomy): domain Eukaryota; kingdom Metazoa; phylum Arthropoda; class Insecta; order Hymenoptera; family Braconidae; genus Microplitis; species Microplitis deprimator. The sequence continues at coordinate 7,834,559 of OZ024713.1, forward strand.
GAAGCTTTTTTACTTTTCTTCTTCGGGGTCTCGATTTGCCGTGCCTCCCTCAGAAGTAGTTCTCGGCGCTGCAATTCTTGAAATAGGTGCTCCCGTTCCTTCAGCTCTGTAGTTGCCAACTTTCTCTGAGCATCCTTCCAGGCTTTGCGGTGGACAAGTAACTGCGTTAATATCAACGCAGCTTCTTTCACACCAGCAGTAACTTCAGATGCCACCGTTCTCTTCCTAGTAATCGTCCTCAGGGTCTCTTTGAGGACTTCCCGAATTTCCTCGAGTCCAGAGTCTTCCTGGGAAATCTCCGCATCTCGCATTGTGAGAAACTCGTTCCCACAGCTCCTAGTGGCCTTCACTAGGCCTTCACTTGGCGTGTCGACGGTTGTGTTACCCTTGGCCAAGTGATCAACCAAGGGCGTCGAGCAGTCGCTGGATGTAGTCGACCGCGCAGGTGCTGCTAACCCACCTGACGCTGCCGCGGCTGAGGTATCCCTCCTCTGCCCCGTAAACGAATTACTATTATTCTGCTGTTCCATCATAATAAGAAATTCACCACTTGAACATCACACCCGTCTCTGTTTTTAAGGAGTATAGCTTCTCCTGAGTGGTCCGCGGTGAGCCTTTTTTAGGTCACACACCAGTCGTTAAACCGGTAGCAACCCTCTATGGAACTCACTAACCCAAACTTTCCTCCACGCGAAAAATCATCAAAGATGATATCGTCTAGGAGTAATCGTAAGGGCCATTCCCCTATCCGCCACCCGGGGACGCGCTCGGTTGGACTCAAACCCTGATGATGACATGAGATGGTAGACTCCTTCACTCTTTCGGAGAATGATGTCGCCATCATTATCCCGAAAGACCGAAGAGAGTCACCCTCATCATCACCATCAACCTCCGAGTAGTAGTAGTAGTAGTAGTAGTAGTAGTAGTAGTAGTAGTAGTAGTAGTAGTAGTAGTAGTAGTAGTAGTAGTAGTAGTAGTAGTAGTAGTAGTAGTAGTAGTAGTAGTAGTAGTAGTAGTAGTAGTAGTAGTAGTAGTAGTAGTAGTAGTAGTAGTAGTAGTAGTAGTAGTAGTAGTAGTAGTAGTAGTAGTAGTAGTAGTAGTAGTAGTAGTAGTAGTAGTAGTAGTAGTAGTAGTAGTAGTAGTAGTAGTAGTAGTAGTAGTAGTAGTAGTAGTAGTAGTAGTAGTAGTAGTAGTAGTAGTAGTAGTAGTAGTAGTAGTAGTAGTAGTAGTAGTAGTAGTAGTAGTAGTAGTAGTAGTAGTAGTAGTAGTAGTAGTAGTAGTAGTAGTAGTAGTAGTAGTAGTAGTAGTAGTAGTAGTAGTAGTAGTAGTAGTAGTAGTAGTAGTAGTAGTAGTAGTAGTAGTAGTAGTAGTAGTAGTAGTAGTAGTAGTAGTAGTAGTAGTAGTAGTAGTAGTAGTAGTAGTAGTAGTAGTAGTAGTAGTAGTAGTAGTAGTAGTAGTAGTAGTAGTAGTAGTAGTAGTAGTAGTAGTAGTAGTAGTAGTAGTAGTAGTAGTAGTAGTAGTAGTAGTAGTAGTAGTAGTAGTAGTAGTAGTAGTAGTAGTAGTAGTAGTAGTAGTAGTAGTAGTAGTAGTAGTAGTAGTAGTAGTAGTAGTAGTAGTAGTAGTAGTAGTAGTAGTAGTAGTAGTAGTAGTAGTAGTAGTAGTAGTAGTAGTAGTAGTAGTAGTAGTAGTAGTAGTAGTAGTAGTAGTAGTAGTAGTAGTAGTAGTAGTAGTAGTAGTAGTAGTAGTAGTAGTAGTAGTAGTAGTAGTAGTAGTAGTAGTAGTAGTAGTAGTAGTAGTAGTAGTAGTAGTAGTAGTAGTAGTAGTAGTAGTAGTAGTAGTAGTAGTAGTAGTAGTAGTAGTAGTAGTAGTAGTAGTAGTAGTAGTAGTAGTAGTAGTAGTAGTAGTAGTAGTAGTAGTAGTAGTAGTAGTAGTAGTAGTAGTAGTAGTAGTAGTAGTAGTAGTAGTAGTAGTAGTAGTAGTAGTAGTAGTAGTAGTAGTAGTAGTAGTAGTAGTAGTAGTAGTAGTAGTAGTAGTAGTAGTAGTAGTAGTAGTAGTAGTAGTAGTAGTAGTAGTAGTAGTAGTAGTAGTAGTAGTAGTAGTAGTAGTAGTAGTAGTAGTAGTAGTAGTAGTAGTAGTAGTAGTAGTAGTAGTAGTAGTAGTAGTAGTAGTAGTAGTAGTAGTAGTAGTAGTAGTAGTAGTAGTAGTAGTAGTAGTAGTAGTAGTAGTAGTAGTAGTAGTAGTAGTAGTAGTAGTAGTAGTAGTAGTAGTAGTAGTAGTAGTAGTAGTAGTAGTAGTAGTAGTAGTAGTAGTAGTAGTAGTAGTAGTAGTAGTAGTAGTAGTAGTAGTAGTAGTAGTAGTAGTAGTAGTAGTAGTAGTAGTAGTAGTAGTAGTAGTAGTAGTAGTAGTAGTAGTAGTAGTAGTAGTAGTAGTAGTAGTAGTAGTAGTAGTAGTAGTAGTAGTAGTAGTAGTAGTAGTAGTAGTAGTAGTAGTAGTAGTAGTAGTAGTAGTAGTAGTAGTAGTAGTAGTAGTAGTAGTAGTAGTAGTAGTAGTAGTAGTAGTAGTAGTAGTAGTAGTAGTAGTAGTAGTAGTAGTAGTAGTAGTAGTAGTAGTAGTAGTAGTAGTAGTAGTAGTAGTAGTAGTAGTAGTAGTAGTAGTAGTAGTAGTAGTAGTAGTAGTAGTAGTAGTAGTAGTAGTAGTAGTAGTAGTAGTAGTAGTAGTAGTAGTAGTAGTAGTAGTAGTAGTAGTAGTAGTAGTAGTAGTAGTAGTAGTAGTAGTAGTAGTAGTAGTAGTAGTAGTAGTAGTAGTAGTAGTAGTAGTAGTAGTAGTAGTAGTAGTAGTAGTAGTAGTAGTAGTAGTAGTAGTAGTAGTAGTAGTAGGTAGTAGTAGTAGTAGTAGTAGTAGTAGTAGTAGTAGTAGTAGTAGTAGTAGTAGTAGTAGTAGTAGTAGTAGTAGTAGTAGTAGTAGTAGTAGTAGTAGTAGTAGTAGTAGTAGTAGTAGTAGTAGTAGTAGTAGTAGTAGTAGTAGTAGTAGTAGTAGTAGTAGTAGTAGTAGTAGTAGTAGTAGTAGTAGTAGTAGTAGTAGTAGTAGTAGTAGTAGTAGTAGTAGTAGTAGTAGTAGTAGTAGTAGTAGTAGTAGTAGTAGTAGTAGTAGTAGTAGTAGTAGTAGTAGTAGTAGTAGTAGTAGTAGTAGTAGTAGTAGTAGTAGTAGTAGTAGTAGTAGTAGTAGTAGTAGTAGTAGTAGTAGTAGTAGTAGTAGTAGTAGTAGTAGTAGTAGTAGTAGTAGTAGTAGTAGTAGTAGTAGTAGTAGTAGTAGTAGTAGTAGTAGTAGTAGTAGTAGTAGTAGTAGTAGTAGTAGTAGTAGTAGTAGTAGTAGTAGTAGTAGTAGTAGTAGTAGTAGTAGTAGTAGTAGTAGTAGTAGTAGTAGTAGTAGTAGTAGTAGTAGTAGTAGTAGTAGTAGTAGTAGTAGTAGTAGTAGTAGTAGTAGTAGTAGTAGTAGTAGTAGTAGTAGTAGTAGTAGTAGTAGTAGTAGTAGTAGTAGTAGTAGTAGTAGTAGTAGTAGTAGTAGTAGTAGTAGTAGTAGTAGTAGTAGTAGTAGTAGTAGTAGTAGTAGTAGTAGTAGTAGTAGTAGTAGTAGTAGTAGTAGTAGTAGTAGTAGTAGTAGTAGTAGTAGTAGTAGTAGTAGTAGTAGTAGTAGTAGTAGTAGTAGTAGTAGTAGTAGTAGTAGTAGTAGTAGTAGTAGTAGTAGTAGTAGTAGTAGTAGTAGTAGTAGTAGTAGTAGTAGTAGTAGTAGTAGTAGTAGTAGTAGTAGTAGTAGTAGTAGTAGTAGTAGTAGTAGTAGTAGTAGTAGTAGTAGTAGTAGTAGTAGTAGTAGTAGTAGTAGTAGTAGTAGTAGTAGTAGTAGTAGTAGTAGTAGTAGTAGTAGTAGTAGTAGTAGTAGTAGTAGTAGTAGTAGTAGTAGTAGTAGTAGTAGTAGTAGTAGTAGTAGTAGTAGTAGTAGTAGTAGTAGTAGTAGTAGTAGTAGTAGTAGTAGTAGTAGTAGTAGTAGTAGTAGTAGTAGTAGTAGTAGTAGTAGTAGTAGTAGTAGTAGTAGTAGTAGTAGTAGTAGTAGTAGTAGTAGTAGTAGTAGTAGTAGTAGTAGTAGTAGTAGTAGTAGTAGTAGTAGTAGTAGTAGTAGTAGTAGTAGTAGTAGTAGTAGTAGTAGTAGTAGTAGTAGTAGTAGTAGTAGTAGTAGTAGTAGTAGTAGTAGTAGTAGTAGTAGTAGTAGTAGTAGTAGTAGTAGTAGTAGTAGTAGTAGTAGTAGTAGTAGTAGTAGTAGTAGTAGTAGTAGTAGTAGTAGTAGTAGTAGTAGTAGTAGTAGTAGTAGTAGTAGTAGTAGTAGTAGTAGTAGTAGTAGTAGTAGTAGTAGTAGTAGTAGTAGTAGTAGTAGTAGTAGTAGTAGTAGTAGTAGTAGTAGTAGTAGTAGTAGTAGTAGTAGTAGTAGTAGTAGTAGTAGTAGTAGTAGTAGTAGTAGTAGTAGTAGTAGTAGTAGTAGTAGTAGTAGTAGTAGTAGTAGTAGTAGTAGTAGTAGTAGTAGTAGTAGTAGTAGTAGTAGTAGTAGTAGTAGTAGTAGTAGTAGTAGTAGTAGTAGTAGTAGTAGTAGTAGTAGTAGTAGTAGTAGTAGTAGTAGTAGTAGTAGTAGTAGTAGTAGTAGTAGTAGTAGTAGTAGTAGTAGTAGTAGTAGTAGTAGTAGTAGTAGTAGTAGTAGTAGTAGTAGTAGTAGTAGTAGTAGTAGTAGTAGTAGTAGTAGTAGTAGTAGTAGTAGTAGTAGTAGTAGTAGTAGTAGTAGTAGTAGTAGTAGTAGTAGTAGTAGTAGTAGTAGTAGTAGTAGTAGTAGTAGTAGTAGTAGTAGTAGTAGTAGTAGTAGTAGTAGTAGTAGTAGTAGTAGTAGTAGTAGTAGTAGTAGTAGTAGTAGTAGTAGTAGTAGTAGTAGTAGTAGTAGTAGTAGTAGTAGTAGTAGTAGTAGTAGTAGTAGTAGTAGTAGTAGTAGTAGTAGTAGTAGTAGTAGTAGTAGTAGTAGTAGTAGTAGTAGTAGTAGTAGTAGTAGTAGTAGTAGTAGTAGTAGTAGTAGTAGTAGTAGTAGTAGTAGTAGTAGTAGTAGTAGTAGTAGTAGTAGTAGTAGTAGTAGTAGTAGTAGTAGTAGTAGTAGTAGTAGTAGTAGTAGTAGTAGTAGTAGTAGTAGTAGTAGTAGTAGTAGTAGTAGTAGTAGTAGTAGTAGTAGTAGTAGTAGTAGTAGTAGTAGTAGTAGTTTTTTTTTTTTTTTTTTTTTTTTTTTTTTTTTTTGGAAGAGGGTGAGGGAAAAATGCTATCACGCACCGTAGAGGTAATACCCATATGAAAAGCATAAACTGCTCTTCATATGCGTATTGCCCTCCGTGTGCCGGGCTCTTCCCCCAAGGATGTATCATTAAGATAACTGTATCCCTGGGGGCCCTACCGGCTAAAAACCTCACTCCCTTCCTTCTTCGGACCTAGTACTGCGGGACCGCGCAAGCATTACTTCGCAGTACTAGTCCTCCTCTTCTTCTCCCCGTCGCTCTCTTTTCTGATCACTTCTATTCGATTTCTTCTCTCTTTTTTTCTTTTAACACTTCTCGGGCGTAAGTCGTCATGGTCTTAAAATTGTCTGCCGTCGCCAACATCCAAGGTATCACCAGGTCAGCGGCATTTGGCACCTCTTTCTCCTCCTGAAAGCGCAGCCGTATTTCAGACCAACGCTGACAGAAAAAGAAAGTGTGCTCGGCAGAGTCGACAACTTGCGGACAGTATTGGCAATAAGGATCGGTTCGGATCCCCATGCGATACAAATACTCATTAAACTGGCCATGACCGGACAGAAATTGGGAAAGATAGTAATCTACCTCTCCTTCTCTCCGTGTAATCCAATCACGGACTCGTTTAATGAGCCTGTATGTCCAACGTCCCGTTTCCGCAGATTCCCATCGCTCTTGCCAGAGTTTCAGGGTCTCCTCGCGTTCTCGAACCTTAACTTTTTCCAACGGTTCTTCCCCAGCCCGACGGGCATCCCAGATGCGCTTCCTCTCGAACCCCAAAAGGTCGATTGGAATCACACCCGCGATGACCATCACGGCTGCTTCCGAAACCGTACGGTAAGCACAAGCTACCCTCAGCGCACCTCTTCGTTGAACGGATGCCAGTCGTCGACGATAACTTTCTACTTTGAGTGACTCACACCAGATTTCTGCTCCGTAGAGCATTATCGAGTTTGAGACGCTCATGAGAACTCGTCTACGGCTGCTCCTCGGTCCTCCGACGTTAGGCATCAACCGAGAAAGACTCGCTACCAACGTTGTCGCTTTTTTAGCCGCACTGACAATCTGATCGCGAAACGTGAGTTTCGTATCGATCGTCACCCCAAGGTATTTCAAAGAACTCCCACTCTCGACGTGTTGATCCACGACGAGAGCACGGAAAGGACTCGGAAACCACCTCTGGGCTGTGAGTACTATAACCTCAGTTTTCGCTTTCGCTAATGCCATACCATGGTCATTTAGCCAAGCGTCCACTTTGGTCGCGACCAGGCTTGCTAATCTTTGCGCACTCTCGTAAGAACGCGCAAGGATTAGTGCCGCCACATCGTCAGCAAACCCCTCCAGTATCACCTCACTCGGTAGGTCTAGACGTAGAAGTGCGTCATAAAGGATGATCCAGAGTTCTGGTCCTAAGACAGAACCCTGAGCCGCTCCTCCACTCAGCTTCTTCATCATCTCGCCAAAGGTAGTCTCATAGATCAGAAAACGATCACGTAAGTAATCGTCAATGATCCGAATGAGATACTCGGACAGACCTAATTTCCGAAGCGCTTTCATTATATCCGGCCATCGTGCCGAATTGAATGCATTTTTGACATCAAATGTCATCATAATGCATACTGGACGGGATCGATGATTTCCCGTCCAAGCTCTTCTAGCAAATGAAAGCGCTTCCGAAATAGCACCGATTGTGCTGCGACCAGGCCGAAAACCATGTTGGTTTTCCGCTAGACCACCGGCATTCGCAACTTCAATTCTCAGCCGATTTCGAATTAACGATTCGAAAATTTTTCCAGCTACGTCCAGCATGCAAAGTGGCCTGTAAGACGAAGGAGTATAGGGCGGACCCTTTCCTTTGTCTAACGGGACTAACCTTTGCAGCTTCCATCGTGCAGGAAAAACTCCAACCGAAATGCAGCAGTTGTAAGTACTCAAAAGCAGTTGTTCGTGCTGAGGGAGGAGGGCCTTATAAACCTCGACGGGGATACCGTCGGGGCCCGGGGCCTTTCCTCCTTTGAGATTTCTTACAACCAGCCGCAGTTCAGCTGCTGAGAACGGTGGGCACTCGTCATCGGGTATAGTCCAAACAGGACTGTCCCGATCTTCGCGCTCCGGAAACAGGACATTAACAATCTCCTGCATCGCATTCGGCTCCATAGGAGATACTGGACTGCGACCCTCGAATTTTCGAGTAACAATCTGGTAGCCAAGGCCCCATAGATCATTATCTACTTCTTCGCAGACCGCCTTCCAGCATCGCCCTTTGCTCTCCTTGATTGCCATAACCAGTCGCTTCTTCGCCGCCTTGTACTCTTCGTTCTTCTGCTGCCCAGTATCACGCTTTCGCGTCCTGAGTGCTTGCCTCCGAAGACGCAAACACTCAGCCCTGAGCAGCGCAATCTCATCAGTCCACCAGTAAGCCGGTTTCCTGCGTGAGCTTGCGGAACGTCGAGGCATGGCAGCGTCGCAGCCTGAGACGACAGCCTTCATCGTACGGTCAACAATCATCTCCACATCTTCGCGCGTCTCAGCAGATATAGGGGGAAAGGTCTCAACGCTGTCTGAGACCGCTTTTTGTAAAGCACTCTCATCCAGCCTCGAAACCGTCCAACCTACCCGCTTCATTGAACGCTGGCACACTATCGCAGGGTTTCCCCGTAGATCATGTACCGTATACGAGATGTATTGGTGATCGCTAGCCGTAAACTCCTCTAAAACAGCCCAGTCCGAGATCACCGCAGCTATCCGTTGAGTAGCAAAGGTGAGGTCAATAATTGACCCACGTGTGCCCACCCTACGGAAAGTTGTAGTGTTTCCCTTATTCATAATGACAAGATCTAGACTTGCCATCATGTCCAAGAGCTCAGTACCGCGCGTGTCGGTCCATTCCATGCCCCAATCGATGGATTTCGCATTGAAATCACCACCTATCACGATTTCTCCCTCAAGATTGTGAATAACTCTTTCGAGTTCATTCACCCTCTTTCGGAAGTCAGCGATAGGCTCGTTGGGAGTGAAATAGCACGACACGAAGGTGATCGCTGGCGTAACTACCCATACAATACCATCCCTGGATCCACTGTCTCTCACGGAAACAGACCCTAGGTCCGGAATCCAAATTGCCGCTGTGCCCGAGGGGTCACAGAACCAATTTGGTCCAGACGCTGAATGGTATTGCTCTGAAACCAGAACAATATCCATTCTGCGGTCTTGTTTCCGTGCTAGAAGTAGATCCAGCGATGTTCTGCACCGTTGTAGATTCGCCTGCAGCACCTTAGCCATTTTTCTGAGAAGTGCATCGCCTCGAACCGATTATGTGATCAACAGATCGCCCGTCTCCTACTGCCGCACAGAGGTGGCAAGTAGTAGTAGTAGTAGTAGTAGTAGTAGTAGTAGTAGTAGTAGTAGTAGTAGTAGTAGTAGTAGTAGTAGTAGTAGTAGTAGTAGTAGTAGTAGTAGTAGTAGTAGTAGTAGTAGTAGTAGTAGTAGTAGTAGTAGTAGTAGTAGTAGTAGTAGTAGTAGTAGTAGTAGTAGTAGTAGTAGTAGTAGTAGTAGTAGTAGTAGTAGTAGTAGTAGTAGTAGTAGTAGTAGTAGTAGTAGTAGTAGTAGTAGTAGTAGTAGTAGTAGTAGTAGTAGTAGTAGTAGTAGTAGTAGTAGTAGTAGTAGTAGTAGTAGTAGTAGTAGTAGTAGTAGTAGTAGTAGTAGTAGTAGTAGTAGTAGTAGTAGTAGTAGTAGTAGTAGTAGTAGTAGTAGTAGTAGTAGTAGTAGTAGTAGTAGTAGTAGTAGTAGTAGTAGTAGTAGTAGTAGTAGTAGTAGTAGTAGTAGGTAGTAGTAGTAGTAGTAGTAGTAGTAGTAGTAGTAGTAGTAGTAGTAGTAGTAGTAGTAGTAGTAGTAGTAGTAGTAGTAGTAGTAGTAGTAGTAGTAGTAGTAGTAGTAGTAGTAGTAGTAGTAGTAGTAGTAGTAGTAGTAGTAGTAGTAGTAGTAGTAGTAGTAGTAGTAGTAGTAGTAGTAGTAGTAGTAGTAGTAGTAGTAGTAGTAGTAGTAGTAGTAGTAGTAGTAGTAGTAGTAGTAGTAGTAGTAGTAGTAGTAGTAGTAGTAGTAGTAGTAGTAGTAGTAGTAGTAGTAGTAGTAGTAGTAGTAGTAGTAGTAGTAGTAGTAGTAGTAGTAGTAGTAGTAGTAGTAGTAGTAGTAGTAGTAGTAGTTTTTTTTTTTTTTTTTTTTTTTTTTTTTTTTTTGGAAGAGGGTGAGGGAAAAATGCTATCACGCACCGTAGAAGGTAATACCCATATGAAAAGCATAAACTGCTCTTCATATGCGTATTGCCCTCCGTGTGCCGGGCTCTTCCCCCAAGGATGTATCATTAAGATAACTGTATCCCTGGGGGCCCTACCGGCTAAAAACCTCACTCCCTTCCTTCTTCGGACCTAGTACTGCGGGACCGCGCAAGCATTACTTCGCAGTACTAGTCCTCCTCTTCTTCTCCCCGTCGCTCTCTTTTCTGATCACTTCTATTCGATTTCTTCTCTCTTTTTTTCTTTTAACACTTCTCGGGCGTAAGTCGTCATGGTCTTAAAATTGTCTGCCGTCGCCAACATCCAAGGTATCACCAGGTCAGCGGCATTTGGCACCTCTTTCTCCTCCTGAAAGCGCAGCCGTATTTCAGACCAACGCTGACAGAAAAAGAAAGTGTGCTCGGCAGAGTCGACAACTTGCGGACAGTATTGGCAATAAGGATCGGTTCGGATCCCCATGCGATACAAATACTCATTAAACTGGCCATGACCGGACAGAAATTGGGAAAGATAGTAATCTACCTCTCCTTCTCTCCGTGTAATCCAATCACGGACTCGTTTAATGAGCCTGTATGTCCAACGTCCCGTTTCCGCAGATTCCCATCGCTCTTGCCAGAGTTTCAGGGTCTCCTCGCGTTCTCGAACCTTAACTTTTTCCAACGGTTCTTCCCCAGCCCGACGGGCATCCCAGATGCGCTTCCTCTCGAACCCCAAAAGGTCGATTGGAATCACACCCGCGATGACCATCACGGCTGCTTCCGAAACCGTACGGTAAGCACAAGCTACCCTCAGCGCACCTCTTCGTTGAACGGATGCCAGTCGTCGACGATAACTTTCTACTTTGAGTGACTCACACCAGATTTCTGCTCCGTAGAGCATTATCGAGTTTGAGACGCTCATGAGAACTCGTCTACGGCTGCTCCTCGGTCCTCCGACGTTAGGCATCAACCGAGAAAGACTCGCTACCAACGTTGTCGCTTTTTTAGCCGCACTGACAATCTGATCGCGAAACGTGAGTTTCGTATCGATCGTCACCCCAAGGTATTTCAAAGAACTCCCACTCTCGACGTGTTGATCCACGACGAGAGCACGGAAAGGACTCGGAAACCACCTCTGGGCTGTGAGTACTATAACCTCAGTTTTCGCTTTCGCTAATGCCATACCATGGTCATTTAGCCAAGCGTCCACTTTGGTCGCGACCAGGCTTGCTAATCTTTGCGCACTCTCGTAAGAACGCGCAAGGATTAGTGCCGCCACATCGTCAGCAAACCCCTCCAGTATCACCTCACTCGGTAGGTCTAGACGTAGAAGTGCGTCATAAAGGATGATCCAGAGTTCTGGTCCTAAGACAGAACCCTGAGCCGCTCCTCCACTCAGCTTCTTCATCATCTCGCCAAAGGTAGTCTCATAGATCAGAAAACGATCACGTAAGTAATCGTCAATGATCCGAATGAGATACTCGGACAGACCTAATTTCCGAAGCGCTTTCATTATATCCGGCCATCGTGCCGAATTGAATGCATTTTTGACATCAAATGTCATCATAATGCATACTGGACGGGATCGATGATTTCCCGTCCAAGCTCTTCTAGCAAATGAAAGCGCTTCCGAAATAGCACCGATTGTGCTGCGACCAGGCCGAAAACCATGTTGGTTTTCCGCTAGACCACCGGCATTCGCAACTTCAATTCTCAGCCGATTTCGAATTAACGATTCGAAAATTTTTCCAGCTACGTCCAGCATGCAAAGTGGCCTGTAAGACGAAGGAGTATAGGGCGGACCCTTTCCTTTGTCTAACGGGACTAACCTTTGCAGCTTCCATCGTGCAGGAAAAACTCCAACCGAAATGCAGCAGTTGTAAGTACTCAAAAGCAGTTGTTCGTGCTGAGGGAGGAGGGCCTTATAAACCTCGACGGGGATACCGTCGGGGCCCGGGGCCTTTCCTCCTTTGAGATTTCTTACAACCAGCCGCAGTTCAGCTGCTGAGAACGGTGGGCACTCGTCATCGGGTATAGTCCAAACAGGACTGTCCCGATCTTCGCGCTCCGGAAACAGGACATTAACAATCTCCTGCATCGCATTCGGCTCCATAGGAGATACTGGACTGCGACCCTCGAATTTTCGAGTAACAATCTGGTAGCCAAGGCCCCATAGATCATTATCTACTTCTTCGCAGACCGCCTTCCAGCATCGCCCTTTGCTCTCCTTGATTGCCATAACCAGTCGCTTCTTCGCCGCCTTGTACTCTTCGTTCTTCTGCTGCCCAGTATCACGCTTTCGCGTCCTGAGTGCTTGCCTCCGAAGACGCAAACACTCAGCCCTGAGCAGCGCAATCTCATCAGTCCACCAGTAAGCCGGTTTCCTGCGTGAGCTTGCGGAACGTCGAGGCATGGCAGCGTCGCAGCCTGAGACGACAGCCTTCATCGTACGGTCAACAATCATCTCCACATCTTCGCGCGTCTCAGCAGATATAGGGGGAAAGGTCTCAACGCTGTCTGAGACCGCTTTTTGTAAAGCACTCTCATCCAGCCTCGAAACCGTCCAACCTACCCGCTTCATTGAACGCTGGCACACTATCGCAGGGTTTCCCCGTAGATCATGTACCGTATACGAGATGTATTGGTGATCGCTAGCCGTAAACTCCTCTAAAACAGCCCAGTCCGAGATCACCGCAGCTATCCGTTGAGTAGCAAAGGTGAGGTCAATAATTGACCCACGTGTGCCCACCCTACGGAAAGTTGTAGTGTTTCCCTTATTCATAATGACAAGATCTAGACTTGCCATCATGTCCAAGAGCTCAGTACCGCGCGTGTCGGTCCATTCCATGCCCCAATCGATGGATTTCGCATTGAAATCACCACCTATCACGATTTCTCCCTCAAGATTGTGAATAACTCTTTCGAGTTCATTCACCCTCTTTCGGAAGTCAGCGATAGGCTCGTTGGGAGTGAAATAGCACGACACGAAGGTGATCGCTGGCGTAACTACCCATACAATACCATCCCTGGATCCACTGTCTCTCACGGAAACAGACCCTAGGTCCGGAATCCAAATTGCCGCTGTGCCCGAGGGGTCACAGAACCAATTTGGTCCAGACGCTGAATGGTATTGCTCTGAAACCAGAACAATATCCATTCTGCGGTCTTGTTTCCGTGCTAGAAGTAGATCCAGCGATGTTCTGCACCGTTGTAGATTCGCCTGCAGCACCTTAGCCATTTTTCTGAGAAGCACCTTAGCCATTTTTCTGAGAAGTGCATCGCCTCGAACCGATTATGTGATCAACAGATCGCCCGTCTCCTACTGCCGCACAGAGGTGGCAGCGCGGTGGATTGGGGCAGGTCTTGGCCTGGTGGTCCGCCTGGCCGCAACGCCAGCAAAGACTCGACCGATCAACCTCCGCCTTACATGATCTGGTCGAGTGACCAAGATCATGGCAGCGAAAGCATCGATCAAGCCGTTCCCAGCGGCGGATACGGCAGACCAACCAGCCCACTTTGACCTTTCCCAAGGCCTCTAAGGCAGCGGCGACCGCGCATCTTGCCTCAATGAAGGCACGGACAGCTCCCCATTTATTGGGTTTTGTGATGTTAATTTTCAGCTCGTCCGCACCTTCATTGTTGCTCCGACGCAAGGCCGCCCTCACCTCGTCGACTGTTGTTGCAGCGTCCAGCCCATCGATAACCACTGTAGTGGTTGGGACGAGATGGCGCACCGCAACAACTCCACCAGCCGCCTCGGTGATCTTCTTATCGAGAGCAGAGCGATCTTTAACAGATCCCTCGAACTCGATAAGAAGACCGCCTTTCCTGGCTGTCCTTATCGACCTTACACTAGTAGCAAGATCCTCCGGGGAAAGTTTCGATCGCAATGCTCTCAAAACTTCTCCAGACGATCTTGACTCACCTGGTGTGATCAGCACGGCCTCCGCCCGTTGTCGCCTCTTCCGCTGCTTGTCCTCCTTAGATGCTGTGGTCCGTGTCGTCCCTGGTCCTGTCGATGTCTTTGCTGGTCCTGGTCCCGTCGATCCACTGCCCGCTGCTTTCGCAGCCTTTTCCTTTTTCTTCCTCTTCCTCTTCTTCCGTTTCCCTTCCACAACGGTGAAATCTTCGTCACCTACCTTTTTGTCAAAGGTTTCCTTCTCCTTCCTCTTTTTCTGCTCCCGTTCACCCTCCTCGGGCGATGCCAACGGGCGCTTCCCTTTCGGGGCCTCGTTATGGCGGGGAGTGTTGCCTCTGGCTGTGGCTTCAGAATAGGTGGGCACTATTTGCTCTTCAGGCCCTTTTGGTGGGCTCGAGTGCTCTAGCTCCATCCGTTCTGAAGCTTTTTTATTTTTCTTCTTCGGGGTCTCGGTTTGCCGTGCCTCCCTCAGAAGTAGTTCCCGTCGCTGCAGTTCTTGTAACAGGTGCTCCCGCTCCTTCAGCTCTGTAGCTGCCAACTTTCGCTGAGCATCCTTCCAGGCTTTGCGGTGGACAAGTAACTGCGTTAATATCAACGCAGCTTCCTTCACACCAGCAGTAACTTCGGATGCCACCGTTCTTTTCCTGGTAATAGTCCTCAGGGTCTCTTTGAGGACTTCCCGGATTTCCTCGAGTCCAGAATCTTCCTGGGAAATCTCCGCATCTCGCATTGTGAGAAACTCGTTCCCACAGCTCCTAGTGGCCTTCACTAGGCCTTCACTTGGCGTGTCGACGGTTGTGTAACCCTTGGCCAAGTGATCAACCAAGGGCGTCGAGCAGTCGCTGGATGTAGTCGACCGCGCAGGTGCTGCTAACCCACCTGACGCTGCCGCGGCTGAGGTATCCCTCCTCTGCCCCGTAAACGAATTACTATTATTCTGTTGTTGCATCATAATGAGAAATTCACCACTTTAAACATCACACCCGTCTCTGTTTTTAAGGAGTATAGCTTCTCCTGAGTGGTCCGCGGTGAGCCTTTTTCAGGTCACACACCAGTCGTTAAACCGGTAGCAACCCTCTATGGAACTCACTAACCCAAACTTTCCTCCACGCGAAAAATCATCAAAGATGATATCGTCTAGGAGTAATCGTAAGGGCCATTCCCCTATCCGCCACCCGGGGACGCGCTCGGTTGGACTCAAACCCTGATGATGACATGAGATGGTAGACTCCTTCACTCTTCCGGAGAATGATGTCGCCATCATTATCCCGAAAGACCGAAGAGAGTCACCCTCATCATCACCATCAACCTCCGAGAGTAGTAGTAGTAGTAGTAGTAGTAGTAGTAGTAGTAGTAGTAGTAGTAGTAGTAGTAGTAGTAGTAGTAGTAGTAGTAGTAGTAGTAGTAGTAGTAGTAGTAGTAGTAGTAGTAGTAGTAGTAGTAGTAGTAGTAGTAGTAGTAGTAGTAGTAGTAGTAGTAGTAGTAGTAGTAGTAGTAGTAGTAGTAGTAGTAGTAGTAGTAGTAGTAGTAGTAGTAGTAGTAGTAGTAGTAGTAGTAGTAGTAGTAGTAGTAGTAGTAGTAGTAGTAGTAGTAGTAGTAGTAGTAGTAGTAGTAGTAGTAGTAGTAGTAGTAGTAGTAGTAGTAGTAGTAGTAGTAGTAGTAGTAGTAGTAGTAGTAGTAGTAGTAGTAGTAGTAGTAGTAGTAGTAGTAGTAGTAGTAGTAGTAGTAGTAGTAGTAGTAGTAGTAGTAGTAGTAGTAGTAGTAGTAGTAGTAGTAGTAGTAGTAGTAGTAGTAGTAGTAGTAGTAGTAGTAGTAGTAGTAGTAGTAGTAGTAGTAGTAGTAGTAGTAGTAGTAGTAGTAGTAGTAGTAGTAGTAGTAGTAGTAGTAGTAGTAGTAGTAGTAGTAGTAGTAGTAGTAGTAGTAGTAGTAGTAGTAGTAGTAGTAGTAGTAGTAGTAGTAGTAGTAGTAGTAGTAGTAGTAGTAGTAGTAGTAGTAGTAGTAGTAGTAGTAGTAGTAGTAGTAGTAGTAGTAGTAGTAGTAGTAGTAGTAGTAGTAGTAGTAGTAGTAGTAGTAGTAGTAGTAGTAGTAGTAGTAGTAGTAGTAGTAGTAGTAGTAGTAGTAGTAGTAGTAGTAGTAGTAGTAGTAGTAGTAGTAGTAGTAGTAGTAGTAGTAGTTTTTTTTTTTTTTTTTTTTTTTTTTTTTTTTTTTTTTTTGGAAGAGGGTGAGGGAAAAATGCTATCACGCACCGTAGAAGGCAATACCCATATGAAAAGCATAAACTGCTCTTCATATGCGTATTGCCCTCCGTGTGCCGGGCTCTTCCCCCAAGGATGTATCATTAAGATAACTGTATCCCTGGGGGCCCTACCGGCTAAAAACCTCACTCCCTTCCTTCTTCGGACCTAGTACTGCGGGACCGCGCAAGCATTACTTCGCAGTACTAGTCCTCCTCTTCTTCTCTCCGTCGCTCTCTTTCCTGATCATTTCTATTCGATTTCTTCTCTCTTTTTTTCTCTCAACACTTCTCGGGCGTAAGTCGTCATGGTCTTAAAATTGTCTGCCGTCGCCAACATCCAAGGTATCACCAGGTCAGCGGCATTTGGCACTTCTTTCTCCTCCTGAAAGCGCAGCCGTATTTCAGACCAACGCTGACAGAAAAAGAAAGTGTGCTCGGCAGAGTCGACAACTTGCGGACAGTATTGGCAATAAGGATCGGTTCGGATCCCCATGCGATACAAATACTCATTAAACTGGCCATGACCGGACAGAAATTGGGAAAGATAGTAATCTACCTCTCCTTCTCTCCGTGTAATCCAATCACGGACTCGTTTAATGAGCCTGTATGTCCAACGTCCCGTTTCCGCAGATTCCCATCGCTCTTGCCAGAGTTTCAGGGTCTCCTCGCGTTCTCGAACCTTAACTTTTTCCAACGGTTCTTCCCCAGCCCGACGGGCATCCCAGATGCGCTTCCTCTCGAACCCCAAAAGGTCGATTGGAATCACACCCGCGATGACCATCACCGCTGCTTCCGAAACCGTACGGTAAGCACAAGCTACCCTCAGCGCACCTCTTCGTTGAACGGATGCCAGTAGTAGTAGTAGTAGTAGTAGTAGTAGTAGTAGTAGTAGTAGTAGTAGTAGTAGTAGTAGTAGTACTAGTAGTAGTAGTAGTAGTAGTAGTAGTAGTAGTAGTAGTAGTAGTAGTAGTAGTAGTAGTAGTAGTAGTAGTAGTAGTAGTAGTAGTAGTAGTAGTAGTAGTAGTAGTAGTAGTAGTAGTAGTAGTAGTAGTAGTAGTAGTAGTAGTAGTAGTAGTAGTAGTAGTAGTAGTAGTAGTAGTAGTAGTAGTAGTAGTAGTAGTAGTAGTAGTAGTAGTAGTAGTAGTAGTAGTAGTAGTAGTAGTAGTAGTAGTAGTAGTAGTAGTAGTAGTAGTAGTAGTAGTAGTAGTAGTAGTAGTAGTAGTAGTAGTAGTAGTAGTAGTAGTAGTAGTAGTAGTAGTAGTAGTAGTTTTTTTTTTTTTTTTTTTTTTTTTTTTTTTTTTGGAAGAGGGTGAGGGAAAAATGCTATCACGCACCGTAGAAGGCAATACCCATATGAAAAGCATAAACTGCTCCTCATATGCATATTGCCCTCCGTGTGCCGGGCTCTTCCCCCAAGGATGTATCATTAAGATAACTGTATCTCTGGGGGCCCTACCGGCTAAAAACCTCACTCCCTTCCTTCTTCGGACCTAGTACTGCGGGACCGCGCAAGCATTACTTCGCAGTACTAGTCCTCCTCTTCTTCTCTCCGTCGCTCTCTTTTTTGATCACTTCTATTCGATTTCTTCTCTCTTTTTTTCTCTCAACAATTCTCGGGCGTAAGTCGTCATGGTCTTAAAATTGTCTGCCGTCGCCAACATCCAAGGTATCACCAGGTCAGCGGCATTTGGCACTTCTTTCTCCTCCTGAAAGCGCAGCCGTATTTCAGACCAACGCTGACAGAAAAAGAAAGTGTGCTCGGCAGAGTCGACAACTTGCGGACAGTATTGGCAATAAGGATCGGTTCGGATCCCCATGCGATACAAATACTCATTAAACTGGCCATGACCGGACAGAAATTGGGAAAGATAGTAATCTACCTCTCCTTCTCTCCGTGTAATCCAATCACGGACTCGTTTAATGAGCCTGTATGTCCAACGTCCCGTTTCCGCAGATTCCCATCGCTCTTGCCAGAGTTTCAGGGTCTCCTCGCGTTCTCGAACCTTAACTTTTTCCAACGGTTCTTCCCCAGCCCGACGGGCATCCCAGATGCGCTTCCTCTCGAACCCCAAAAGGTCGATTGGAATCACACCCGCGATGACCATCACGGCTGCTTCCGAAACCGTACGGTAAGCACAAGCTACCCTCAGCGCACCTCTTCGTTGAACGGATGCCAGTCGTCGACGATAGCTTTCTACTTTGAGTGACTCACACCAGATTTCTGCTCCGTAGAGCATTATCGAGTTTGAGACGCTCATGAGAACTCGTCTACGGCTGCTCCTCGGTCCTCCGACGTTAGGCATCAACCGAGAAAGACTCGCTACCAACGTTGTCGCTTTTTTAGCCGCACTGACAATCTGATCGCGAAACGTGAGTTTCGTATCGATCGTCACCCCAAGGTATTTCAAAGAACTCCCACTCTCGACGTGTTGATCCACGACGAGAGCACGGAAAGGACTCGGAAACCACCTCTGGGCTGTGAGTACTATAACCTCAGTTTTCGCTTTCGCTAATGCCATACCATGGTCATTTAGCCAAGCGTCCACTTTGGTCGCGACCAGGCTTGCTAATCTTTGCGCACTCTCGTAAGAACGCGCAAGGATTAGTGCCGCCACATCGTCAGCAAACCCCTCCAGTATCACCTCACTCGGTAGGTCTAGACGTAGAAGTGCGTCATAAAGGATGATCCAGAGTTCTGGTCCTAAGACAGAACCCTGAGCCGCTCCTCCACTCAGCTTCTTCATCATCTCGCCAAAGGTAGTCTCATAGATCAAAAAACGATCACGTAAGTAATCGTCAATGATCCGAATGAGATACTCGGACAGACCTAATTTCCGAAGCGCTTTCATTATATCCGGCCATCGTGCCGAATTGAATGCATTTTTGACATCAAATGTCATCATAATGCATACTGGACGGGATCGATGATTTCCCGTCCAAGCTCTTCTAGCAAATGAAAGCGCTTCCGAAATAGCACCGATTGTGCTGCGACCAGGCCGAAAACCATGTTGGTTTTCCGCTAGACCACCGGCATTCGCAACTTCAATTCTCAGCCGATTTCGAATTAACGATTCGAAAATTTTTCCAGCTACGTCCAGCATGCAAAGTGGCCTGTAAGACGAAGGAGTATAGGGCGGACCCTTTCCTTTGTCTAACAGGACTAACCTTTGCAGCTTCCATCGTGCAGGAAAAACTCCAACCGAAATGCAGCAGTTGTAAGTACTCAAAAGCAGTTGTTCGTGCTGAGGGAGGAGGGCCTTATAAACCTCGACGGGGATACCGTCGGGGCCCGGGGCCTTTCCTCCTTTGAGATTTCTTACAACCAGCCGCAGTTCAGCTGCTGAGAACGGTGGGCACTCGTCATCGGGTATAGTCCAAACAGGACTGTCCCGATCTTCGCGCTCCGGAAACAGGACATTAACAATCTCCTGCATCGCATTCGGCTCCATAGGAGATACTGGACTGCGACCCTCGAATTTTCGAGTAACAATCTGGTAGCCAAGGCCCCATAGATCATTATCTACTTCTTCGCAGACCGCCTTCCAGCATCGCCCTTTGCTCTCCTTGATTGCCATAACCAGTCGCTTCTTCGCCGCCTTGTACTCTTCGTTCTTCTGCTGCCCAGTATCACGCTTTCGCGTCCTGAGTGCTTGCCTCCGAAGACGCAAACACTCAGCCCTGAGCAGCGCAATCTCATCAGTCCACCAGTAAGCCGGTTTCCTGCGTGAGCTTGCGGAACGTCGAGGCATGGCAGCGTCGCAGCCTGAGACGACAGCCTTCATCGTACGGTCAACAATCATCTCCACATCTTCGCGCGTCTCAGCAGATATAGGGGGAAAGATCTCAACGCTGTCTGAGACCGCTTTTTGTAAAGCACTCTCATCCAGCCTCGAAACCGTCCAACCTACCCGCTTCATTGAACGCTGGCACACTATCGCAGGGTTTCCCCGTAGATCATGTACCGTATACGAGATGTATTGGTGATCGCTAGCCGTAAACTCCTCTAAAACAGCCCAGTCCGAGATCACCGCAGCTATCCGTTGAGTAGCAAAGGTGAGGTCAATAATTGACCCACGTGTGCCCACCCTACGGAAAGTTGTAGTGTTTCCCTTATTCATAATGACAAGATCTAGACTTGCCATCATGTCCAAGAGCTCAGTACCGCGCGTGTCGGTCCATTCCATGCCCCAATCGATGGATTTCGCATTGAAATCACCACCTATCACGATTTCTCCCTCAAGATTGTGAATAACTCTTTCGAGTTCATTCACCCTCTTTCGGAAGTCAGCGATAGGCTCGTTGGGAGTGAAATAGCACGACACGAAGGTGATCGCTGGCGTAACTACCCATACAATACCATCCCTGGATCCACTGTCTCTCACGGAAACAGACCCTAGGTCCGGAATCCAAATTGCCGCTGTGCCCGAGGGGTCACAGAACCAATTTGGTCCAGACGCTGAATGGTATTGCTCTGAAACCAGAACAATATCCATTCTGCGGTCTTGTTTCCGTGCTAGAAGTAGATCCAGCGATGTTCTGCACCGTTGTAGATTCGCCTGCAGCACCTTAGCCATTTTTCTGAGAAGTGCATCGCCTCGAACCGATTATGTGATCAACAGATCGCCCGTCTCCTACTGCCGCACAGAGGTGGCAAGTAGTAGTAGTAGTAGTAGTAGTAGTAGTAGTAGTAGTAGTAGTAGTAGTAGTAGTAGTAGTAGTAGTAGTAGTAGTAGTAGTAGTAGTAGTAGTAGTAGTAGTAGTAGTAGTAGTAGTAGTAGTAGTAGTAGTAGTAGTAGTAGTAGTAGTAGTAGTAGTAGTAGTAGTAGTAGTAGTAGTAGTAGTAGTAGTAGTAGTAGTAGTAGTAGTAGTAGTAGTAGTAGTAGTAGTAGTAGTAGTAGTAGTAGTAGTAGTAGTAGTAGTAGTAGTAGTAGTAGTAGTAGTAGTAGTAGTAGTAGTAGTAGTAGTAGTAGTAGTAGTAGTAGTAGTAGTAGTAGTAGTAGTAGTAGTAGTAGTAGTAGTAGTAGTAGTAGTAGTAGTAGTAGTAGTAGTAGTAGTAGTAGTAGTAGTAGTAGTAGTAGTAGTAGTAGTAGTAGTAGTAGTAGTAGTAGTAGTAGTAGTAGTAGTAGTAGTAGTAGTAGTAGTAGTAGTAGTAGTAGTAGTAGTAGTAGTAGTAGTAGTAGTAGTAGTAGTAGTAGTAGTAGTAGTAGTAGTAGTAGTAGTAGTAGTAGTAGTAGTAGTAGTAGTAGTAGTAGTAGTAGTAGTAGTAGTAGTAGTAGTAGTAGTAGTAGTAGTAGTAGTAGTAGTAGTAGTAGTAGTAGTAGTAGTAGTAGTAGTAGTAGTAGTAGTAGTAGTAGTAGTAGTAGTAGTAGTAGTAGTAGTAGTAGTAGTAGTAGTAGTAGTAGTAGTAGTAGTAGTAGTAGTAGTAGTAGTAGTAGTAGTAGTAGTAGTAGTAGTAGTAGTAGTAGTAGTAGTAGTAGTAGTAGTAGTAGTAGTAGTAGTAGTAGTAGTAGTAGTAGTAGTAGTAGTAGTAGTAGTAGTAGTAGTAGTAGTAGTAGTAGTAGTAGTAGTAGTAGTAGTAGTAGTAGTAGTAGTAGTAGTAGTAGTAGTAGTAGTAGTAGTAGTAGTAGTAGTAGTAGTAGTAGTAGTAGTAGTAGTAGTAGTAGTAGTAGTAGTAGTAGTAGTAGTAGTAGTAGTAGTAGTAGTAGTAGTAGTAGTAGTAGTAGTAGTAGTAGTAGTAGTAGTAGTAGTAGTAGTAGTAGTAGTAGTAGTAGTAGTAGTAGTAGTAGTAGTAGTAGTAGTAGTAGTAGTAGTAGTAGTAGTAGTAGTAGTAGTAGTAGTAGTAGTAGTAGTAGTAGTAGTAGTAGTAGTAGTAGTAGTAGTAGTAGTAGTAGTAGTAGTAGTAGTAGTAGTAGTAGTAGTAGTAGTAGTAGTAGTAGTAGTAGTAGTAGTAGTAGTAGTAGTAGTAGTAGTAGTAGTAGTAGTAGTAGTAGTAGTAGTAGTAGTAGTAGTAGTAGTAGTAGTAGTAGTAGTAGTAGTAGTAGTAGTAGTAGTAGTAGTAGTAGTAGTAGTAGTAGTAGTAGTAGTAGTAGTAGTAGTAGTAGTAGTAGTAGTAGTAGTAGTAGTAGTAGTAGTAGTAGTAGTAGTAGTAGTAGTAGTAGTAGTAGTAGTAGTAGTAGTAGTAGTAGTAGTAGTAGTAGTAGTAGTAGTAGTAGTAGTAGTAGTAGTAGTAGTAGTAGTAGTAGTAGTAGTAGTAGTAGTAGTAGTAGTAGTAGTAGTAGTAGTAGTAGTAGTAGTAGTAGTAGTAGTAGTAGTAGTAGTAGTAGTAGTAGTAGTAGTAGTAGTAGTAGTAGTAGTAGTAGTAGTAGTAGTAGTAGTAGTAGTAGTAGTAGTAGTAGTAGTAGTAGTAGTAGTAGTAGTAGTAGTAGTAGTAGTAGTAGTAGTAGTAGTAGTAGTAGTAGTAGTAGTAGTAGTAGTAGTAGTAGTAGTAGTAGTAGTAGTAGTAGTAGTAGTAGTAGTAGTAGTAGTAGTAGTAGTAGTAGTAGTAGTAGTAGTAGTAGTAGTAGTAGTAGTAGTAGTAGTAGTAGTAGTAGTAGTAGTAGTAGTAGTAGTAGTAGTAGTAGTAGTAGTAGTAGTAGTAGTAGTAGTAGTAGTAGTAGTAGTAGTAGTAGTAGTAGTAGTAGTAGTAGTAGTAGTAGTAGTAGTAGTAGTAGTAGTAGTAGTAGTAGTAGTAGTAGTAGTAGTAGTAGTAGTAGTAGTAGTAGTAGTAGTAGTAGTAGTAGTAGTAGTAGTAGTAGTAGTAGTAGTAGTAGTAGTAGTAGTAGTAGTAGTAGTAGTAGTAGTAGTAGTAGTAGTAGTAGTAGTAGTAGTAGTAGTAGTAGTAGTAGTAGTAGTAGTAGTAGTAGTAGTAGTAGTAGTAGTAGTAGTAGTAGTAGTAGTAGTAGTAGTAGTAGTAGTAGTAGTAGTAGTAGTAGTAGTAGTAGTAGTAGTAGTAGTAGTAGTAGTAGTAGTAGTAGTAGTAGTAGTAGTAGTAGTAGTAGTAGTAGTAGTAGTAGTAGTAGTAGTAGTAGTAGTAGTAGTAGTTTTTTTTTTTTTTTTTTTTTTTTTTTTTTTTTTTTTTTTGGAAGAGGGTGAGGGAAAAATGCTATCACGCACCGTAGAAGGCAATACCCATATGAAAAGCATAAACTGCTCTTCATATGCGTATTGCCCTCCGTGTGCCGGGCTCTTCCCCCAAGGATGTATCATTAAGATAACTGTATCCCTGGGGGCCCTACCGGCTAAAAACCTCACTCCCTTCCTTCTTCGGACCTAGTACTGCGGGACCGCGCAAGCATTACTTCGCAGTACTAGTCCTCCTCTTCTTCTCCCCGTCGCTCTCTTTTTTGATCACTTCTATTCGATTTCTTCTCTCTTTTTTTCTCTCAACAATTCTCGGGCGTAAGTCGTCATGGTCTTAAAATTGTCTGCCGTCGCCAACATCCAAGGTATCACCAGGTCAGCGGCATTTGGCACTTCTTTCTCCTCCTGAAAGCGCAGCCGTATTTCAGACCAACGCTGACAGAAAAAGAAAGTGTGCTCGGCAGAGTCGACAACTTGCGGACAGTATTGGCAATAAGGATCGGTTCGGATCCCCATGCGATACAAATACTCATTAAACTGGCCATGACCGGACAGAAATTGGGAAAGATAGTAATCTACCTCTCCTTCTCTCCGTGTAATCCAATCACGGACTCGTTTAATGAGCCTGTATGTCCAACGTCCCGTTTCCGCAGATTCCCATCGCTCTTGCCAGAGTTTCAGGGTCTCCTCGCGTTCTCGAACCTTAACTTTTTCCAACGGTTCTTCCCCAGCCCGACGGGCATCCCAGATGCGCTTCCTCTCGAACCCCAAAAGGTCGATTGGAATCACACACGCGATGACCATCACCGCTGCTTCCGAAACCGTACGGTAAGCACAAGCTACCCTCAGCGCACCTCTTCGTTGAACGGATGCCAGTCGTCGACGATAACTTTCTACTTTGAGTGACTCACACCAGATTTCCGCTCCGTAGAGCATTATCGAGTTTGAGACGCTCATGAGAACTCGTCTACGGCTGCTCCTCGGTCCTCCGACGTTAGGCATCAACCGAGAAAGACTCGCTACCAACGTTGTCGCTTTTTTAGCCGCACTGACAATCTGATCGCGAAACGTGAGTTTCGTATCGATCGTCACCCCAAGGTATTTCAAAGAACTCCCACTCTCGACGTGTTGATCCACGACGAGAGCACGGAAAGGACTCGGAAACCACCTCTGGGCTGTGAGTACTATAACCTCAGTTTTCGCTTTCGCTAATGCCATACCATGGTCATTTAGCCAAGCGTCCACTTTGGTCGCGACCAGGCTTGCTAATCTTTGCGCACTCTCGTAAGAACGCGCAAGGATTAGTGCCGCCACATCGTCAGCAAACCCCTCCAGTATCACCTCACTCGGTAGGTCTAGACGTAGAAGTGCGTCATAAAGGATGATCCAGAGTTCTGGTCCTAAGACAGAACCCTGAGCCGCTCCTCCACTCAGCTTCTTCATCATCTCGCCAAAGGTAGTCTCATAGATCAAAAAACGATCACGTAAGTAATCGTCAATGATCCGAATGAGATACTCGGACAGACCTAATTTCCGAAGCGCTTTCATTATATCCGGCCATCGTGCCGAATTGAATGCATTTTTGACATCAAATGTCATCATAATGCATACTGGACGGGATCGATGATTTCCCGTCCAAGCTCTTCTAGCAAATGAAAGCGCTTCCGAAATAGCACCGATTGTGCTGCGACCAGGCCGAAAACCATGTTGGTTTTCCGCTAGACCACCGGCATTCGCAACTTCAATTCTCAGCCGATTTCGAATTAACGATTCGAAAATTTTTCCAGCTACGTCCAGCATGCAAAGTGGCCTGTAAGACGAAGGAGTATAGGGCGGACCCTTTCCTTTGTCTAACAGGACTAACCTTTGCAGCTTCCATCGTGCAGGAAAAACTCCAACCGAAATGCAGCAGTTGTAAGTACTCAAAAGCAGTTGTTCGTGCTGAGGGAGGAGGGCCTTATAAACCTCGACGGGGATACCGTCGGGGCCCGGGGCCTTTCCTCCTTTGAGATTTCTTACAACCAGCCGCAGTTCAGCTGCTGAGAACGGTGGGCACTCGTCATCGGGTATAGTCCAAACAGGACTGTCCCGATCTTCGCGCTCCGGAAACAGGACATTAACAATCTCCTGCATCGCATTCGGCTCCATAGGAGATACTGGACTGCGACCCTCGAATTTTCGAGTAACAATCTGGTAGCCAAGGCCCCATAGATCATTATCTACTTCTTCGCAGACCGCCTTCCAGCATCGCCCTTTGCTCTCCTTGATTGCCATAACCAGTCGCTTCTTCGCCGCCTTGTACTCTTCGTTCTTCTGCTGCCCAGTATCACGCTTTCGCGTCCTGAGTGCTTGCCTCCGAAGACGCAAACACTCAGCCCTGAGCAGCGCAATCTCATCAGTCCACCAGTAAGCCGGTTTCCTGCGTGAGCTTGCGGAACGTCGAGGCATGGCAGCGTCGCAGCCTGAGACGACAGCCTTCATCGTACGGTCAACAATCATCTCCACATCTTCGCGCGTCTCAGCAGATATAGGGGGAAAGGTCTCAACGCTGTCTGAGACCGCTTTTTGTAAAGCACTCTCATCCAGCCTCGAAACCGTCCAACCTACCCGCTTCATTGAACGCTGGCACACTATCGCAGGGTTTCCCCGTAGATCATGTACCGTATACGAGATGTATTGGTGATCGCTAGCCGTAAACTCCTCTAAAACAGCCCAGTCCGAGATCACCGCAGCTATCCGTTGAGTAGCAAAGGTGAGGTCAATAATTGACCCACGTGTGCCCACCCTACGGAAAGTTGTAGTGTTTCCCTTATTCATAATGACAAGATCTAGACTTGCCATCATGTCCAAGAGCTCAGTACCGCGCGTGTCGGTCCATTCCATGCCCCAATCGATGGATTTCGCATTGAAATCACCACCTATCACGATTTCTCCCTCAAGATTGTGAATAACTCTTTCGAGTTCATTCACCCTCTTTCGGAAGTCAGCGATAGGCTCGTTGGGAGTGAAATAGCACGACACGAAGGTGATCGCTGGCGTAACTACCCATACAATACCATCCCTGGATCCACTGTCTCTCACGGAAACAGACCCTAGGTCCGGAATCCAAATTGCCGCTGTGCCCGAGGGGTCACAGAACCAATTTGGTCCAGACGCTGAATGGTATTGCTCTGAAACCAGAACAATATCCATTCTGCGGTCTTGTTTCCGTGCTAGAAGTAGATCCAGCGATGTTCTGCACCGTTGTAGATTCGCCTGCAGCACCTTAGCCATTTTTCTGAGAAGTGCATCGCCTCGAACCGATTATGTGATCAACAGATCGCCCGTCTCCTACTGCCGCACAGAGGTGGCAGCGCGGTGGATTGGGGCAGGTCTTGGCCTGGTGGTCCGCCTGGCCGCAACGCCAGCAAAGACTCGACCGATCAACCTCCGCCTTACATGATCTGGTCGAGTGACCAAGATCATGGCAGCGAAAGCATCGATCAAGCCGTTCCCAGCGGCGGATACGGCAGACCAACCAGCCCACTTTGACCTTTCCCAAGGCCTCTAAGGCAGCGGCGACCGCGCATCTTGCCTCAATGAAGGCACGGACAGCTCCCCATTTATTGGGTTTTGTGATGTTAATTTTCAGCTCGTCCGCACCTTCATTGTTGCTCCGACGCAAGGCCGCCCTCACCTCGTCGACTGTTGTTGCAGCGTCCAGCCCATCGATAACCACTGTAGTGGTTGGGACGAGATGGCGCACCGCAACAACTCCACCAGCCGCCTCGGTGATCTTCTTATCGAGAGCAGAGCGATCTTTAACAGATCCCTCGAACTCGATAAGAAGACCGCCTTTCCTGGCTGTCCTTATCGACCTTACACTAGTAGCAAGATCCTCCGGGGAAAGTTTCGATCGCAATGCTCTCAAAACTTCTCCAGACGATCTTGACTCACCTGGTGTGATCAGCACGGCCTCCGCCCGTTGTCGCCTCTTCCGCTGCTTGTCCTCCTTAGATGCTGTGGTCCGTGTCGTCCCTGGTCCTGTCGATGTCTTTGCTGGTCCTGGTCCCGTCGATCCACTGCCCGCTGCTTTCGCAGCCTTTTCCTTTTTCTTCCTCTTCCTCTTCTTCCGTTTCCCTTCCACAACGGTGAAATCTTCGTCACCTACCTTTTTGTCAAAGGTTTCCTTCTCCTTCCTCTTTTTCTGCTCCCGTTCACCCTCCTCGGGCGATGCCAACGGGCGCTTCCCTTTCGGGGCCTCGTTATGGCGGGGAGTGTTGCCTCTGGCTGTGGCTTCAGAATAGGTGGGCACTATTTGCTCTTCAGGCCCTTTTGGTGGGCTCGAGTGCTCTAGCTCCATCCGTTCTGAAGCTTTTTTATTTTTCTTCTTCGGGGTCTCGGTTTGCCGTGCCTCCCTCAGAAGTAGTTCCCGTCGCTGCAGTTCTTGTAACAGGTGCTCCCGCTCCTTCAGCTCTGTAGCTGCCAACTTTCGCTGAGCATCCTTCCAGGCTTTGCGGTGGACAAGTAACTGCGTTAATATCAACGCAGCTTCCTTCACACCAGCAGTAACTTCGGATGCCACCGTTCTTTTCCTGGTAATAGTCCTCAGGGTCTCTTTGAGGACTTCCCGGATTTCCTCGAGTCCAGAATCTTCCTGGGAAATCTCCGCATCTCGCATTGTGAGAAACTCGTTCCCACAGCTCCTAGTGGCCTTCACTAGGCCTTCACTTGGCGTGTCGACGGTTGTGTAACCCTTGGCCAAGTGATCAACCAAGGGCGTCGAGCAGTCGCTGGATGTAGTCGACCGCGCAGGTGCTGCTAACCCACCTGACGCTGCCGCGGCTGAGGTATCCCTCCTCTGCCCCGTAAACGAATTACTATTATTCTGTTGTTGCATCATAATGAGAAATTCACCACTTTAAACATCACACCCGTCTCTGTTTTTAAGGAGTGCCTTTTTCAGGTCACACACCAGTCGTTAAACCGGTAGCAACCCTCTATGGAACTCACTAACCCAAACTTTCCTCCACGCGAAAAATCATCAAAGATGATATCGTCTAGGAGTAATCGTAAGGGCCATTCCCCTATCCGCCACCCGGGGACGCGCTCGGTTGGACTCAAACCCTGATGATGACATGAGATGGTAGACTCCTTCACTCTTCCGGAGAATGATGTCGCCATCATTATCCCGAAAGACCGAAGAGAGTCACCCTCATCATCACCATCAACCTCCGAGAGTAGTAGTAGTAGTAGTAGTAGTAGTAGTAGTAGTAGTAGTAGTAGTAGTAGTAGTAGTAGTAGTAGTAGTAGTAGTAGTAGTAGTAGTAGTAGTAGTAGTAGTAGTAGTAGTAGTAGTAGTAGTAGTAGTAGTAGTAGTAGTAGTAGTAGTAGTAGTAGTAGTAGTAGTAGTAGTAGTAGTAGTAGTAGTAGTAGTAGTAGTAGTAGTAGTAGTAGTAGTAGTAGTAGTAGTAGTAGTAGTAGTAGTAGTAGTAGTAGTAGTAGTAGTAGTAGTAGTAGTAGTAGTAGTAGTAGTAGTAGTAGTAGTAGTAGTAGTAGTAGTAGTAGTAGTAGTAGTAGTAGTAGTAGTAGTAGTAGTAGTAGTAGTAGTAGTAGTAGTAGTAGTAGTAGTAGTAGTAGTAGTAGTAGTAGTAGTAGTAGTAGTAGTAGTAGTAGTAGTAGTAGTAGTAGTAGTAGTAGTAGTAGTAGTAGTAGTAGTAGTAGTAGTAGTAGTAGTAGTAGTAGTAGTAGTAGTAGTAGTAGTAGTAGTAGTAGTAGTAGTAGTAGTAGTAGTAGTAGTAGTAGTAGTAGTAGTAGTAGTAGTAGTAGTAGTAGTAGTAGTAGTAGTAGTAGTAGTAGTAGTAGTAGTAGTAGTAGTAGTAGTAGTAGTAGTAGTAGTAGTAGTAGTAGTAGTAGTAGTAGTAGTAGTAGTAGTAGTAGTAGTAGTAGTAGTAGTAGTAGTAGTAGTAGTAGTAGTAGTAGTAGTAGTAGTAGTAGTAGTAGTAGTAGTAGTAGTAGTAGTAGTAGTAGTAGTAGTAGTAGTAGTAGTAGTAGTAGTAGTAGTAGTAGTAGTAGTAGTAGTAGTAGTAGTAGTAGTAGTAGTAGTAGTAGTAGTAGTAGTAGTAGTAGTAGTAGTAGTAGTAGTAGTAGTAGTAGTAGTAGTAGTAGTAGTAGTAGTAGTAGTAGTAGTAGTAGTAGTAGTAGTAGTAGTAGTAGTAGTAGTAGTAGTAGTAGTAGTAGTAGTAGTAGTAGTAGTAGTAGTAGTAGTAGTAGTAGTAGTAGTAGTAGTAGTAGTAGTAGTAGTAGTAGTAGTAGTAGTAGTAGTAGTAGTAGTAGTAGTAGTAGTAGTAGTAGTAGTAGTAGTAGTAGTAGTAGTAGTAGTAGTAGTAGTAGTAGTAGTAGTAGTAGTAGTAGTAGTAGTAGTAGTAGTAGTAGTAGTAGTAGTAGTAGTAGTAGTAGTAGTAGTAGTAGTAGTAGTAGTAGTAGTAGTAGTAGTAGTAGTAGTAGTAGTAGTAGTAGTAGTAGTAGTAGTAGTAGTAGTAGTAGTAGTAGTAGTAGTAGTAGTAGTAGTAGTAGTAGTAGTAGTAGTAGTAGTAGTAGTAGTAGTAGTAGTAGTAGTAGTAGTAGTAGTAGTAGTAGTAGTAGTAGTAGTAGTAGTAGTAGTAGTAGTAGTAGTAGTAGTAGTAGTAGTAGTAGTAGTAGTAGTAGTAGTAGTAGTAGTAGTAGTAGTAGTAGTAGTAGTAGTAGTAGTAGTAGTAGTAGTAGTAGTAGTAGTAGTAGTAGTAGTAGTAGTAGTAGTAGTAGTAGTAGTAGTAGTAGTAGTAGTAGTAGTAGTAGTAGTAGTAGTAGTAGTAGTAGTAGTAGTAGTAGTAGTAGTAGTAGTAGTAGTAGTAGTAGTAGTAGTAGTAGTAGTAGTAGTAGTAGTAGTAGTAGTAGTAGTAGTAGTAGTAGTAGTAGTAGTAGTAGTAGTAGTAGTAGTAGTAGTAGTAGTAGTAGTAGTAGTAGTAGTAGTAGTAGTAGTAGTAGTAGTAGTAGTAGTAGTAGTAGTAGTAGTAGTAGTAGTAGTAGTAGTAGTAGTAGTAGTAGTAGTAGTAGTAGTAGTAGTAGTAGTAGTAGTAGTAGTAGTAGTAGTAGTAGTAGTAGTAGTAGTAGTAGTAGTAGTAGTAGTAGTAGTAGTAGTAGTAGTAGTAGTAGTAGTAGTAGTAGTAGTAGTAGTAGTAGTAGTAGTAGTAGTAGTAGTAGTAGTAGTAGTAGTAGTAGTAGTAGTAGTAGTAGTAGTAGTAGTAGTAGTAGTAGTAGTAGTAGTAGTAGTAGTAGTAGTAGTAGTAGTAGTAGTAGTAGTAGTAGTAGTAGTAGTAGTAGTAGTAGTAGTAGTAGTAGTAGTAGTAGTAGTAGTAGTAGTAGTAGTA
>OZ024713.1:7867298-7879798 GCA_964016945.1 Microplitis deprimator
TATCATTAAGATAACTGTATCCCTGGGGGCCCTACCGGCTAAAAACCTCACTCCCTTCCTTCTTCGGACCTAGTACTGCGGGACCGCGCAAGCATTACTTCGCAGTACTAGTCCTCCTCTTCTTCTCCCCGTCGCTCTCTTTTCTGATCACTTCTATTCGATTTCTTCTCTCTTTTTTTCTTTTAACACTTCTCGGGCGTAAGTCGTCATGGTCTTAAAATTGTCTGCCGTCGCCAACATCCAAGGTATCACCAGGTCAGCGGCATTTGGCACCTCTTTCTCCTCCTGAAAGCGCAGCCGTATTTCAGACCAACGCTGACAGAAAAAGAAAGTGTGCTCGGCAGAGTCGACAACTTGCGGACAGTATTGGCAATAAGGATCGGTTCGGATCCCCATGCGATACAAATACTCATTAAACTGGCCATGACCGGACAGAAATTGGGAAAGATAGTAATCTACCTCTCCTTCTCTCCGTGTAATCCAATCACGGACTCGTTTAATGAGCCTGTATGTCCAACGTCCCGTTTCCGCAGATTCCCATCGCTCTTGCCAGAGTTTCAGGGTCTCCTCGCGTTCTCGAACCTTAACTTTTTCCAACGGTTCTTCCCCAGCCCGACGGGCATCCCAGATGCGCTTCCTCTCGAACCCCAAAAGGTCGATTGGAATCACACCCGCGATGACCATCACCGCTGCTTCCGAAACCGTACGGTAAGCACAAGCTACCCTCAGCGCACCTCTTCGTTGAACGGATGCCAGTCGTCGACGATAACTTTCTACTTTGAGTGACTCACACCAGATTTCCGCTCCGTAGAGCATTATCGAGTTTGAGACGCTCATGAGAACTCGTCTACGGCTGCTCCTCGGTCCTCCGACGTTAGGCATCAACCGAGAAAGACTCGCTACCAACGTTGTCGCTTTTTTAGCCGCACTGACAATCTGATCGCGAAACGTGAGTTTCGTATCGATCGTCACCCCAAGGTATTTCAAAGAACTCCCACTCTCGACGTGTTGATCCACGACGAGAGCACGGAAAGGACTCGGAAACCACCTCTGGGCTGTGAGTACTATAACCTCAGTTTTCGCTTTCGCTAATGCCATACCATGGTCATTTAGCCAAGCGTCCACTTTGGTCGCGACCAGGCTTGCTAATCTTTGCGCACTCTCGTAAGAACGCGCAAGGATTAGTGCCGCCACATCGTCAGCAAACCCCTCCAGTATCACCTCACTCGGTAGGTCTAGACGTAGAAGTGCGTCATAAAGGATGATCCAGAGTTCTGGTCCTAAGACAGAACCCTGAGCCGCTCCTCCACTCAGCTTCTTCATCATCTCGCCAAAGGTAGTCTCATAGATCAAAAAACGATCACGTAAGTAATCGTCAATGATCCGAATGAGATACTCGGACAGACCTAATTTCCGAAGCGCTTTCATTATATCCGGCCATCGTGCCGAATTGAATGCATTTTTGACATCAAATGTCATCATAATGCATACTGGACGGGATCGATGATTTCCCGTCCAAGCTCTTCTAGCAAATGAAAGCGCTTCCGAAATAGCACCGATTGTGCTGCGACCAGGCCGAAAACCATGTTGGTTTTCCGCTAGACCACCGGCATTCGCAACTTCAATTCTCAGCCGATTTCGAATTAACGATTCGAAAATTTTTCCAGCTACGTCCAGCATGCAAAGTGGCCTGTAAGACGAAGGAGTATAGGGCGGACCCTTTCCTTTGTCTAACAGGACTAACCTTTGCAGCTTCCATCGTGCAGGAAAAACTCCAACCGAAATGCAGCAGTTGTAAGTACTCAAAAGCAGTTGTTCGTGCTGAGGGAGGAGGGCCTTATAAACCTCGACGGGGATACCGTCGGGGCCCGGGGCCTTTCCTCCTTTGAGATTTCTTACAACCAGCCGCAGTTCAGCTGCTGAGAACGGTGGGCACTCGTCATCGGGTATAGTCCAAACAGGACTGTCCCGATCTTCGCGCTCCGGAAACAGGACATTAACAATCTCCTGCATCGCATTCGGCTCCATAGGAGATACTGGACTGCGACCCTCGAATTTTCGAGTAACAATCTGGTAGCCAAGGCCCCATAGATCATTATCTACTTCTTCGCAGACCGCCTTCCAGCATCGCCCTTTGCTCTCCTTGATTGCCATAACCAGTCGCTTCTTCGCCGCCTTGTACTCTTCGTTCTTCTGCTGCCCAGTATCACGCTTTCGCGTCCTGAGTGCTTGCCTCCGAAGACGCAAACACTCAGCCCTGAGCAGCGCAATCTCATCAGTCCACCAGTAAGCCGGTTTCCTGCGTGAGCTTGCGGAACGTCGAGGCATGGCAGCGTCGCAGCCTGAGACGACAGCCTTCATCGTACGGTCAACAATCATCTCCACATCTTCGCGCGTCTCAGCAGATATAGGGGGAAAGGTCTCAACGCTGTCTGAGACCGCTTTTTGTAAAGCACTCTCATCCAGCCTCGAAACCGTCCAACCTACCCGCTTCATTGAACGCTGGCACACTATCGCAGGGTTTCCCCGTAGATCATGTACCGTATACGAGATGTATTGGTGATCGCTAGCCGTAAACTCCTCTAAAACAGCCCAGTCCGAGATCACCGCAGCTATCCGTTGAGTAGCAAAGGTGAGGTCAATAATTGACCCACGTGTGCCCACCCTACGGAAAGTTGTAGTGTTTCCCTTATTCATAATGACAAGATCTAGACTTGCCATCATGTCCAAGAGCTCAGTACCGCGCGTGTCGGTCCATTCCATGCCCCAATCGATGGATTTCGCATTGAAATCACCACCTATCACGATTTCTCCCTCAAGATTGTGAATAACTCTTTCGAGTTCATTCACCCTCTTTCGGAAGTCAGCGATAGGCTCGTTGGGAGTGAAATAGCACGACACGAAGGTGATCGCTGGCGTAACTACCCATACAATACCATCCCTGGATCCACTGTCTCTCACGGAAACAGACCCTAGGTCCGGAATCCAAATTGCCGCTGTGCCCGAGGGGTCACAGAACCAATTTGGTCCAGACGCTGAATGGTATTGCTCTGAAACCAGAACAATATCCATTCTGCGGTCTTGTTTCCGTGCTAGAAGTAGATCCAGCGATGTTCTGCACCGTTGTAGATTCGCCTGCAGCACCTTAGCCATTTTTCTGAGAAGTGCATCGCCTCGAACCGATTATGTGATCAACAGATCGCCCGTCTCCTACTGCCGCACAGAGGTGGCAGCGCGGTGGATTGGGGCAGGTCTTGGCCTGGTGGTCCGCCTGGCCGCAACGCCAGCAAAGACTCGACCGATCAACCTCCGCCTTACATGATCTGGTCGAGTGACCAAGATCATGGCAGCGAAAGCATCGATCAAGCCGTTCCCAGCGGCGGATACGGCAGACCAACCAGCCCACTTTGACCTTTCCCAAGGCCTCTAAGGCAGCGGCGACCGCGCATCTTGCCTCAATGAAGGCACGGACAGCTCCCCATTTATTGGGTTTTGTGATGTTAATTTTCAGCTCGTCCGCACCTTCATTGTTGCTCCGACGCAAGGCCGCCCTCACCTCGTCGACTGTTGTTGCAGCGTCCAGCCCATCGATAACCACTGTAGTGGTTGGGACGAGATGGCGCACCGCAACAACTCCACCAGCCGCCTCGGTGATCTTCTTATCGAGAGCAGAGCGATCTTTAACAGATCCCTCGAACTCGATAAGAAGACCGCCTTTCCTGGCTGTCCTTATCGACCTTACACTAGTAGCAAGATCCTCCGGGGAAAGTTTCGATCGCAATGCTCTCAAAACTTCTCCAGACGATCTTGACTCACCTGGTGTGATCAGCACGGCCTCCGCCCGTTGTCGCCTCTTCCGCTGCTTGTCCTCCTTAGATGCTGTGGTCCGTGTCGTCCCTGGTCCTGTCGATGTCTTTGCTGGTCCTGGTCCCGTCGATCCACTGCCCGCTGCTTTCGCAGCCTTTTCCTTTTTCTTCCTCTTCCTCTTCTTCCGTTTCCCTTCCACAACGGTGAAATCTTCGTCACCTACCTTTTTGTCAAAGGTTTCCTTCTCCTTCCTCTTTTTCTGCTCCCGTTCACCCTCCTCGGGCGATGCCAACGGGCGCTTCCCTTTCGGGGCCTCGTTATGGCGGGGAGTGTTGCCTCTGGCTGTGGCTTCAGAATAGGTGGGCACTATTTGCTCTTCAGGCCCTTTTGGTGGGCTCGAGTGCTCTAGCTCCATCCGTTCTGAAGCTTTTTTATTTTTCTTCTTCGGGGTCTCGGTTTGCCGTGCCTCCCTCAGAAGTAGTTCCCGTCGCTGCAGTTCTTGTAACAGGTGCTCCCGCTCCTTCAGCTCTGTAGCTGCCAACTTTCGCTGAGCATCCTTCCAGGCTTTGCGGTGGACAAGTAACTGCGTTAATATCAACGCAGCTTCCTTCACACCAGCAGTAACTTCGGATGCCACCGTTCTTT
This sequence comes from Microplitis deprimator, assembly GCA_964016945.1. Classification (NCBI taxonomy): domain Eukaryota; kingdom Metazoa; phylum Arthropoda; class Insecta; order Hymenoptera; family Braconidae; genus Microplitis; species Microplitis deprimator. The sequence continues at coordinate 7,871,751 of OZ024713.1, forward strand.
TCCTGGTAATAGTCCTCAGGGTCTCTTTGAGGACTTCCCGGATTTCCTCGAGTCCAGAATCTTCCTGGGAAATCTCCGCATCTCGCATTGTGAGAAACTCGTTCCCACAGCTCCTAGTGGCCTTCACTAGGCCTTCACTTGGCGTGTCGACGGTTGTGTAACCCTTGGCCAAGTGATCAACCAAGGGCGTCGAGCAGTCGCTGGATGTAGTCGACCGCGCAGGTGCTGCTAACCCACCTGACGCTGCCGCGGCTGAGGTATCCCTCCTCTGCCCCGTAAACGAATTACTATTATTCTGTTGTTGCATCATAATGAGAAATTCACCACTTTAAACATCACACCCGTCTCTGTTTTTAAGGAGTATAGCTTCTCCTGAGTGGTCCGCGGTGAGCCTTTTTCAGGTCACACACCAGTCGTTAAACCGGTAGCAACCCTCTATGGAACTCACTAACCCAAACTTTCCTCCACGCGAAAAATCATCAAAGATGATATCGTCTAGGAGTAATCGTAAGGGCCATTCCCCTATCCGCCACCCGGGGACGCGCTCGGTTGGACTCAAACCCTGATGATGACATGAGATGGTAGACTCCTTCACTCTTCCGGAGAATGATGTCGCCATCATTATCCCGAAAGACCGAAGAGAGTCACCCTCATCATCACCATCAACCTCCGAGAGTAGTAGTAGTAGTAGTAGTAGTAGTAGTAGTAGTAGTAGTAGTAGTAGTAGTAGTAGTAGTTTTTTTTTTTTTTTTTTTTTTTTTTTTTTTTTTGGAAGAGGGTGAGGGAAAAATGCTATCACGCACCGTAGAAGGCAATACCCATATGAAAAGCATAAACTGCTCTTCATATGCGTATTGCCCTCCGTGTGCCGGGCTCTTCCCCCAAGGATGTATCATTAAGATAACTGTATCCCTGGGGGCCCTACCGGCTAAAAACCTCACTCCCTTCCTTCTTCGGACCTAGTACTGCGGGACCGCGCAAGCATTACTTCGCAGTACTAGTCCTCCTCTTCTTCTCCCCGTCGCTCTCTTTTTTGATCACTTCTATTCGATTTCTTCTCTCTTTTTTTCTCTCAACAATTTTCGGGCGTAAGTCGTCATGGTCTTAAAATTGTCTGCCGTCGCCAACATCCAAGGTATCACCAGGTCAGCGGCATTTGGCACTTCTTTCTCCTCCTGAAAGCGCAGCCGTATTTCAGACCAACGCTGACAGAAAAAGAAAGTGTGCTCGGCAGAGTCGACAACTTGCGGACAGTATTGGCAATAAGGATCGGTTCGGATCCCCATGCGATACAAATACTCATTAAACTGTCCATGACCGGACAGAAATTGGGAAAGATAGTAATCTACCTCTCCTTCTCTCCGTGTAATCCAATCACGGACTCGTTTAATGAGCCTGTATGTCCAACGTCCCGTTTCCGCAGATTCCCATCGCTCTTGCCAGAGTTTCAGGGTCTCCTCGCGTTCTCGAACCTTAACTTTTTCCAACGGTTCTTCCCCAGCCCGACGGGCATCCCAGATGCGCTTCCTCTCGAACCCCAAAAGGTCGATTGGAATCACACCCGCGATGACCATCACGGCTGCTTCCGAAACCGTACGGTAAGCACAAGCTACCCTCAGCGCACCTCTTCGTTGAACGGATGCCAGTCGTCGACGATAACTTTCTACTTTGAGTGACTCACACCAGATTTCTGCTCCGTAGAGCATTATCGAGTTTGAGACGCTCATGAGAACTCGTCTACGGCTGCTCCTCGGTCCTCCGACGTTAGGCATCAACCGAGAAAGACTCGCTACCAACGTTGTCGCTTTTTTAGCCGCACTGACAATCTGATCGCGAAACGTGAGTTTCGTATCGATCGTCACCCCAAGGTATTTCAAAGAACTCCCACTCTCGACGTGTTGATCCACGACGAGAGCACGGAAAGGACTCGGAAACCACCTCTGGGCTGTGAGTACTATAACCTCAGTTTTCGCTTTCGCTAATGCCATACCATGGTCATTTAGCCAAGCGTCCACTTTGGTCGCGACCAGGCTTGCTAATCTTTGCGCACTCTCGTAAGAACGCGCAAGGATTAGTGCCGCCACATCGTCAGCAAACCCCTCCAGTATCACCTCACTCGGTAGGTCTAGACGTAGAAGTGCGTCATAAAGGATGATCCAGAGTTCTGGTCCTAAGACAGAACCCTGAGCCGCTCCTCCACTCAGCTTCTTCATCATCTCGCCAAAGGTAGTCTCATAGATCAGAAAACGATCACGTAAGTAATCGTCAATGATCCGAATGAGATACTCGGACAGACCTAATTTCCGAAGCGCTTTCATTATATCCGGCCATCGTGCCGAATTGAATGCATTTTTGACATCAAATGTCATCATAATGCATACTGGACGGGATCGATGATTTCCCGTCCAAGCTCTTCTAGCAAATGAAAGCGCTTCCGAAATAGCACCGATTGTGCTGCGACCAGGCCGAAAACCATGTTGGTTTTCCGCTAGACCACCGGCATTCGCAACTTCAATTCTCAGCCGATTTCGAATTAACGATTCGAAAATTTTTCCAGCTACGTCCAGCATGCAAAGTGGCCTGTAAGACGAAGGAGTATAGGGCGGACCCTTTCCTTTGTCTAACAGGACTAACCTTTGCAGCTTCCATCGTGCAGGAAAAACTCCAACCGAAATGCAGCAGTTGTAAGTACTCAAAAGCAGTTGTTCGTGCTGAGGGAGGAGGGCCTTATAAACCTCGACGGGGATACCGTCGGGGCCCGGGGCCTTTCCTCCTTTGAGATTTCTTACAACCAGCCGCAGTTCAGCTGCTGAGAACGGTGGGCACTCGTCATCGGGTATAGTCCAAACAGGACTGTCCCGATCTTCGCGCTCCGGAAACAGGACATTAACAATCTCCTGCATCGCATTCGGCTCCATAGGAGATACTGGACTGCGACCCTCGAATTTTCGAGTAACAATCTGGTAGCCAAGGCCCCATAGATCATTATCTACTTCTTCGCAGACCGCCTTCCAGCATCGCCCTTTGCTCTCCTTGATTGCCATAACCAGTCGCTTCTTCGCCGCCTTGTACTCTTCGTTCTTCTGCTGCCCAGTATCACGCTTTCGCGTCCTGAGTGCTTGCCTCCGAAGACGCAAACACTCAGCCCTGAGCAGCGCAATCTCATCAGTCCACCAGTAAGCCGGTTTCCTGCGTGAGCTTGCGGAACGTCGAGGCATGGCAGCGTCGCAGCCTGAGACGACAGCCTTCATCGTACGGTCAACAATCATCTCCACATCTTCGCGCGTCTCAGCAGATATAGGGGGAAAGGTCTCAACGCTGTCTGAGACCGCTTTTTGTAAAGCACTCTCATCCAGCCTCGAAACCGTCCAACCTACCCGCTTCATTGAACGCTGGCACACTATCGCAGGGTTTCCCCGTAGATCATGTACCGTATACGAGATGTATTGGTGATCGCTAGCCGTAAACTCCTCTAAAACAGCCCAGTCCGAGATCACCGCAGCTATCCGTTGAGTAGCAAAGGTGAGGTCAATAATTGACCCACGTGTGCCCACCCTACGGAAAGTTGTAGTGTTTCCCTTATTCATAATGACAAGATCTAGACTTGCCATCATGTCCAAGAGCTCAGTACCGCGCGTGTCGGTCCATTCCATGCCCCAATCGATGGATTTCGCATTGAAATCACCACCTATCACGATTTCTCCCTCAAGATTGTGAATAACTCTTTCGAGTTCATTCACCCTCTTTCGGAAGTCAGCGATAGGCTCGTTGGGAGTGAAATAGCACGACACGAAGGTGATCGCTGGCGTAACTACCCATACAATACCATCCCTGGATCCACTGTCTCTCACGGAAACAGACCCTAGGTCCGGAATCCAAATTGCCGCTGTGCCCGAGGGGTCACAGAACCAATTTGGTCCAGACGCTGAATGGTATTGCTCTGAAACCAGAACAATATCCATTCTGCGGTCTTGTTTCCGTGCTAGAAGTAGATCCAGCGATGTTCTGCACCGTTGTAGATTCGCCTGCAGCACCTTAGCCATTTTTCTGAGAAGTGCATCGCCTCGAACCGATTATGTGATCAACAGATCGCCCGTCTCCTACTGCCGCACAGAGGTGGCAGCGCGGTGGATTGGGGCAGGTCTTGGCCTGGTGGTCCGCCTGGCCGCAACGCCAGCAAAGACTCGACCGATCAACCTCCGCCTTACATGATCTGGTCGAGTGACCAAGATCATGGCAGCGAAAGCATCGATCAAGCCGTTCCCAGCGGCGGATACGGCAGACCAACCAGCCCACTTTGACCTTTCCCAAGGCCTCTAAGGCAGCGGCGACCGCGCATCTTGCCTCAATGAAGGCACGGACAGCTCCCCATTTATTGGGTTTTGTGATGTTAATTTTCAGCTCGTCCGCACCTTCATTGTTGCTCCGACGCAAGGCCGCCCTCACCTCGTCGACTGTTGTTGCAGCGTCCAGCCCATCGATAACCACTGTAGTGGTTGGGACGAGATGGCGCACCGCAACAACTCCACCAGCCGCCTCGGTGATCTTCTTATCGAGAGCAGAGCGATCTTTAACAGATCCCTCGAACTCGATAAGAAGACCGCCTTTCCTGGCTGTCCTTATCGACCTTACACTAGTAGCAAGATCCTCCGGGGAAAGTTTCGATCGCAATGCTCTCAAAACTTCTCCAGACGATCTTGACTCACCTGGTGTGATCAGCACGGCCTCCGCCCGTTGTCGCCTCTTCCGCTGCTTGTCCTCCTTAGATGCTGTGGTCCGTGTCGTCCCTGGTCCTGTCGATGTCTTTGCTGGTCCTGGTCCCGTCGATCCACTGCCCGCTGCTTTCGCAGCCTTTTCCTTTTTCTTCCTCTTCCTCTTCTTCCGTTTCCCTTCCACAACGGTGAAATCTTCGTCACCTACCTTTTTGTCAAAGGTTTCCTTCTCCTTCCTCTTTTTCTGCTCCCGTTCACCCTCCTCGGGCGATGCCAACGGGCGCTTCCCTTTCGGGGCCTCGTTATGGCGGGGAGTGTTGCCTCTGGCTGTGGCTTCAGAATAGGTGGGCACTATTTGCTCTTCAGGCCCTTTTGGTGGGCTCGAGTGCTCTAGCTCCATCCGTTCTGAAGCTTTTTTATTTTTCTTCTTCGGGGTCTCGGTTTGCCGTGCCTCCCTCAGAAGTAGTTCCCGTCGCTGCAGTTCTTGTAACAGGTGCTCCCGCTCCTTCAGCTCTGTAGCTGCCAACTTTCGCTGAGCATCCTTCCAGGCTTTGCGGTGGACAAGTAACTGCGTTAATATCAACGCAGCTTCCTTCACACCAGCAGTAACTTCGGATGCCACCGTTCTTTTCCTGGTAATAGTCCTCAGGGTCTCTTTGAGGACTTCCCGGATTTCCTCGAGTCCAGAATCTTCCTGGGAAATCTCCGCATCTCGCATTGTGAGAAACTCGTTCCCACAGCTCCTAGTGGCCTTCACTAGGCCTTCACTTGGCGTGTCGACGGTTGTGTAACCCTTGGCCAAGTGATCAACCAAGGGCGTCGAGCAGTCGCTGGATGTAGTCGACCGCGCAGGTGCTGCTAACCCACCTGACGCTGCCGCGGCTGAGGTATCCCTCCTCTGCCCCGTAAACGAATTACTATTATTCTGTTGTTGCATCATAATGAGAAATTCACCACTTTAAACATCACACCCGTCTCTGTTTTTAAGGAGTATAGCTTCTCCTGAGTGGTCCGCGGTGAGCCTTTTTCAGGTCACACACCAGTCGTTAAACCGGTAGCAACCCTCTATGGAACTCACTAACCCAAACTTTCCTCCACGCGAAAAATCATCAAAGATGATATCGTCTAGGAGTAATCGTAAGGGCCATTCCCCTATCCGCCACCCGGGGACGCGCTCGGTTGGACTCAAACCCTGATGATGACATGAGATGGTAGACTCCTTCACTCTTCCGGAGAATGATGTCGCCATCATTATCCCGAAAGACCGAAGAGAGTCACCCTCATCATCACCATCAACCTCCGAGAGTAGTAGTAGTAGTAGTAGTAGTAGTAGTAGTAGTAGTAGTAGTAGTAGTAGTAGTAGTAGTTTTTTTTTTTTTTTTTTTTTTTTTTTTTTTTTTTTTTTTTTTTTTTTTTTTTTTTTTTGGAAGAGGGTGAGGGAAAAATGCTATCACGCACCGTAGAAGGCAATACCCATATGAAAAGCATAAACTGCTCTTCATATGCGTATTGCCCTCCGTGTGCCGGGCTCTTCCCCCAAGGATGTATCATTAAGATAACTGTATCCCTGGGGGCCCTACCGGCTAAAAACCTCACTCCCTTCCTTCTTCGGACCTAGTACTGCGGGACCGCGCAAGCATTACTTCGCAGTACTAGTCCTCCTCTTCTTCTCCCCGTCGCTCTCTTTTTTGATCACTTCTATTCGATTTCTTCTCTCTTTTTTTCTCTCAACAATTTTCGGGCGTAAGTCGTCATGGTCTTAAAATTGTCTGCCGTCGCCAACATCCAAGGTATCACCAGGTCAGCGGCATTTGGCACTTCTTTCTCCTCCTGAAAGCGCAGCCGTATTTCAGACCAACGCTGACAGAAAAAGAAAGTGTGCTCGGCAGAGTCGACAACTTGCGGACAGTATTGGCAATAAGGATCGGTTCGGATCCCCATGCGATACAAATACTCATTAAACTGTCCATGACCGGACAGAAATTGGGAAAGATAGTAATCTACCTCTCCTTCTCTCCGTGTAATCCAATCACGGACTCGTTTAATGAGCCTGTATGTCCAACGTCCCGTTTCCGCAGATTCCCATCGCTCTTGCCAGAGTTTCAGGGTCTCCTCGCGTTCTCGAACCTTAACTTTTTCCAACGGTTCTTCCCCAGCCCGACGGGCATCCCAGATGCGCTTCCTCTCGAACCCCAAAAGGTCGATTGGAATCACACCCGCGATGACCATCACGGCTGCTTCCGAAACCGTACGGTAAGCACAAGCTACCCTCAGCGCACCTCTTCGTTGAACGGATGCCAGTCGTCGACGATAACTTTCTACTTTGAGTGACTCACACCAGATTTCTGCTCCGTAGAGCATTATCGAGTTTGAGACGCTCATGAGAACTCGTCTACGGCTGCTCCTCGGTCCTCCGACGTTAGGCATCAACCGAGAAAGACTCGCTACCAACGTTGTCGCTTTTTTAGCCGCACTGACAATCTGATCGCGAAACGTGAGTTTCGTATCGATCGTCACCCCAAGGTATTTCAAAGAACTCCCACTCTCGACGTGTTGATCCACGACGAGAGCACGGAAAGGACTCGGAAACCACCTCTGGGCTGTGAGTACTATAACCTCAGTTTTCGCTTTCGCTAATGCCATACCATGGTCATTTAGCCAAGCGTCCACTTTGGTCGCGACCAGGCTTGCTAATCTTTGCGCACTCTCGTAAGAACGCGCAAGGATTAGTGCCGCCACATCGTCAGCAAACCCCTCCAGTATCACCTCACTCGGTAGGTCTAGACGTAGAAGTGCGTCATAAAGGATGATCCAGAGTTCTGGTCCTAAGACAGAACCCTGAGCCGCTCCTCCACTCAGCTTCTTCATCATCTCGCCAAAGGTAGTCTCATAGATCAGAAAACGATCACGTAAGTAATCGTCAATGATCCGAATGAGATACTCGGACAGACCTAATTTCCGAAGCGCTTTCATTATATCCGGCCATCGTGCCGAATTGAATGCATTTTTGACATCAAATGTCATCATAATGCATACTGGACGGGATCGATGATTTCCCGTCCAAGCTCTTCTAGCAAATGAAAGCGCTTCCGAAATAGCACCGATTGTGCTGCGACCAGGCCGAAAACCATGTTGGTTTTCCGCTAGACCACCGGCATTCGCAACTTCAATTCTCAGCCGATTTCGAATTAACGATTCGAAAATTTTTCCAGCTACGTCCAGCATGCAAAGTGGCCTGTAAGACGAAGGAGTATAGGGCGGACCCTTTCCTTTGTCTAACAGGACTAACCTTTGCAGCTTCCATCGTGCAGGAAAAACTCCAACCGAAATGCAGCA
>OZ024713.1:7884798-7889798 GCA_964016945.1 Microplitis deprimator
CGCAACTTCAATTCTCAGCCGATTTCGAATTAACGATTCGAGAATTTTTCCAGCTACGTCCAGCATGCAAAGTGGCCTGTAGGACGAAGGAGTATAGGGCGGACCCTTTCCTTTGTCTAACAGGACTAACCTTTGCAGCTTCCATCGTGCAGGAAAAACTCCAACCGAAATGCAGCAGTTGTAAGTACTCAAAAGCAGTTGTTCGTGCTGAGGGAGGAGGGCCTTATAAACCTCGACGGGGATACCGTCGGGGCCCGGGGCCTTTCCTCCTTTGAGATTTCTTACAACCAGCCGCAGTTCAGCTGCTGAGAAAGGTGGGCACTCGTCATCGGGTATAGTCCAAACAGGACTGTCCCGATCTTCGCGCTCCGGAAACAGGACATTAACAATCTCCTGCATCGCATTCGGTTCCATAGGAGATACTGGACTGCGACCCTCGAATTTTCGAGTAACAATCTGGTAGCCAAGGCCCCATAGATCATTATCTACTTCTTCGCAGACCGCCTTCCAGCATCGCCCTTTGCTCTCCTTGATCGCCATAACCAGTCGCTTCTTCGCCGCCTTGTACTCTTCGTTCTTCTGCTGCCCAGTATCACGCTTTCGCGTCCTGAGTGCTTGCCTCCGAAGACGCAAACACTCAGCCCTGAGCAGCGCAATCTCATCAGTCCACCAGTAAGCCGGTTTCCTGCGTGAGCTTGCGGAACGTCGAGGCATGGCAGCGTCGCAGCCTGAGACGACAGCCTTCATCGTACGGTCAACAATCATCTCCACATCTTCGCGCGTCTCAGCAGATATAGGGGGAAAGGTCTCAACGCTGTCTGAGACCGCTTTTTGTAAAGCACTCTCATCCAGCCTCGAAACCATCCAACCTACCCGCTTCATTGAACGCTGGCACACTATCGCAGGGTTTCCCCGTAGATCATGTACCGTATACGAGATGTATTGGTGATCGCTAGCCGTAAACTCCTCTAAAACAGCCCAGTCCGAGATCACCGCAGCTATCCGTTGAGTAGCAAAGGTGAGGTCAATAATTGACCCACGTGTGCCCACCCTACGGAAAGTAGTAGTGTTTCCCTTATTCATAATGACAAGATCTAGACTTGCCATCATGTCCAAGAGCTCAGTACCGCGCGTGTCGGTCCATTCCATGCCCCAATCGATGGATTTCGCATTGAAATCACCACCTATCACGATTTCTCCCTCAAGATTGTGAATAACTCTTTCGAGTTCATTCACCCTCTTTCGGAAGTCAGCGATAGGCTCGTTGGGAGTGAAATAGCACGACACGAAGGTGATCGCTGGCGTAACTACCCATACAATACCATCCCTGGATCCACTGTCTCTCACGGAAACAGACCCTAGGTCCGGAATCCAAACTGCCGCTGTGCCCGAGGGGTCACAGAACCAATTTGGTCCAGACGCTGAATAGTATTGCTCTGAAACCAGAACAATATCCATTCTGCGGTCTTGTTTCCGTGCTAGAAGTAGATCCAGCGATGTTCTGCACCGTTGTAGATTCGCCTGCAGCACCTTAGCCATTTTTCTGAGAAGTGCATCGCCTCGAACCGATTATGTGATCAACAGATCGCCCGTCTCCTACTGCCGCACAGAGGTGGCAGCGCGGTGGATTGGGGCAGGTCTTGGCCTGGTGGTCCGCCTGGCCGCAACGCCAGCAAAGACTCGACCGATCAACCTCCGCCTTACATGATCTGGTCGAGTGACCAAGATCATGGCAGCGAAAGCATCGATCAAGCCGTTCCCAGCGGCGGATACGGCAGACCAACCAGCCCACTTTGACCTTTCCCAAGGCCTCTAAGGCAGCGGCGACCGCGCATCTTGCCTCAATGAAGGCACGGACAGCTCCCCATTTATTGGGTTTTGTGATGTTAATTTTCAGCTCGTCTGTACCTTCATTGTTGCTCCGACGCAAGGCCGCCCTCACCTCGTCGACTGTTGTTGCAGCGTCCAGCCCATCGATAACCACTGTAGTGGTTGGGACGAGATGGCGCACCGCAACAACTCCACCAGCCGCCTCGGTGATCTTCTTATCGAGAGCAGAGCGATCTTTAACAGATCCCTCGAACTCAATAAGAAGACCGCCTTTCCTGGCTGTCCTTATTGATCTTACACTAGTAGTAAGATCCTCCGGGGAAAGTTTCGATCGCAATGCTCTCAAAACTTCTCCAGACGATCTTGACTCACCTGGTGTGATCAGCACGGCCTCCGCCCGTTGTCGCCTCTTCCGCTGCTTGTCCTCCTTAGATGCTGTGGTCCGTGTCGTCCCTGGTCCTGTCGATGCCTTCGCTGGTCCTGGTCCCGTCGATCCACTGCCCATCGTTGCTGCAGCTTCCTCTTCTTTCCTCCGTTTCTTTTTCTTTTTCCTCCTCTTTTCCACGATAATGAATGGAGTATCGTTTGACTTTTGAGGTTCAATCTCCTTTTCCTTCTTCTTTTTCTTCTCTCTTCCTCCCTCTTCGGGCGAAGACAAGGGGCGCTTCCCTATCGAGGCATCAGTGCCAAGGGAAGTGATGCTTCGAGCCGTTACCTCGGAGTAAGAGAGAACGGAACCTTCTTCCGGCCCTTTTGGTGGGCTGAAGTGGGCTTCCTTCTTCTTGGTAGCTACCTTTCTTTTAGGCGTGTTCACTTGAGATGCCTTTTTTAACATCTCTTCAGAAAGTTTTAACTCCTTAGTGAGCCGCTCCCTCTCCTTAATTTCCGCAAGCGCCATCTTCCTCTGGGCATCCTTCCAGGACTTTCGATGTATCAGAAGCTTCGTAAGAATCAGCGAAGCTTCTTTGACACCTGTTGTCACTTCGGTGGCCACGGTCCTCTTCTTTGTGATAGTCCGAAGGGTCTCCTTCAGTACTTCTATTAGTTCCTGAAGGCCGGAATCCTCCATGGCAATCGCCGCGTCTCTTGTCGCGAGATTGACCGCCATCAAATTTCCAGGAGCTGTAACCTGGCTTTCACTTGTCGTGTCGACAGTACGGTTACCCTTGGCCAAGTGGTCCACCAAGGGCGTCGAGCAGTCGCTGGATGTAGTCGACCGCGCAGGTGCTGCTAACCCACCTGACGCTGCCGCGGCTGAGGTATCCCTCCTCTGCCCCGTAAACGAATTACTATTATTCTGTTGTTGCATCATAATGAGAAATTCACCACTTTAAACATCACACCCGTCTCTGTTTTTAAGGAGTATAGCTTCTCCTGAGTGGTCCGCGGTGAGCCTTTTTCAGGTCACACACCAGTCGTTAAACCGGTAGCAACCCTCTATGGAACTCACTAACCCAAACTTTCCTCCACGCGAAAAATCATCAAAGATGATATCGTCTAGGAGTAATCGTAAGGGCCATTCCCCTATCCGCCACCCGGGGACGCGCTCGGTTGGACTCAAACCCTGATGATGACATGAGATGGTAGACTCCTTCACTCTTCCGGAGAATGATGTCGCCATCATTATCCCGAAAGACCGAAGAGAGTCACCCTCATCATCACCATCAACCTCCGAGAGTAGTAGTAGTAGTAGTAGTAGTAGTAGTAGTAGTAGTAGTAGTAGTAGTAGTAGTAGTAGTAGTAGTAGTAGTAGTAGTAGTAGTAGTAGTAGTAGTAGTAGTAGTAGTAGTAGTAGTAGTAGTAGTAGTAGTAGTAGTAGTAGTAGTAGTAGTAGTAGTAGTAGTAGTAGTAGTAGTAGTAGTAGTAGTAGTAGTAGTAGTAGTAGTAGTAGTAGTAGTAGTAGTAGTAGTAGTAGTAGTAGTAGTAGTAGTAGTAGTAGTAGTAGTAGTAGTAGTAGTAGTAGTAGTAGTAGTAGTAGTAGTAGTAGTAGTAGTAGTAGTAGTAGTAGTAGTAGTAGTAGTAGTAGTAGTAGTAGTAGTAGTAGTAGTAGTAGTAGTAGTAGTAGTAGTAGTAGTAGTAGTAGTAGTAGTAGTAGTAGTAGTAGTAGTAGTAGTAGTAGTAGTAGTAGTAGTAGTAGTAGTAGTAGTAGTAGTAGTAGTAGTAGTAGTAGTAGTAGTAGTAGTAGTAGTAGTAGTAGTAGTAGTAGTAGTAGTAGTAGTAGTAGTAGTAGTAGTAGTAGTAGTAGTAGTAGTAGTAGTAGTAGTAGTAGTAGTAGTAGTAGTAGTAGTAGTAGTAGTAGTAGTAGTAGTAGTAGTAGTAGTAGTAGTAGTAGTAGTAGTAGTAGTAGTAGTAGTAGTAGTAGTAGTAGTAGTAGTAGTAGTAGTAGTAGTAGTAGTAGTAGTAGTAGTAGTAGTAGTAGTAGTAGTAGTAGTAGTAGTAGTAGTAGTAGTAGTAGTAGTAGTAGTAGTAGTAGTAGTAGTAGTAGTAGTAGTAGTAGTAGTAGTAGTAGTAGTAGTAGTAGTAGTAGTAGTAGTAGTAGTAGTAGTAGTAGTAGTAGTAGTAGTAGTAGTAGTAGTAGTAGTAGTAGTAGTAGTAGTAGTAGTAGTAGTAGTAGTAGTAGTAGTAGTAGTAGTAGTAGTAGTAGTAGTAGTAGTAGTAGTAGTAGTAGTAGTAGTAGTAGTAGTAGTAGTAGTAGTAGTAGTAGTAGTAGTAGTAGTAGTAGTAGTAGTAGTAGTAGTAGTAGTAGTAGTAGTAGTAGTAGTAGTAGTAGTAGTAGTAGTAGTAGTAGTAGTAGTAGTAGTAGTAGTAGTAGTAGTAGTAGTAGTAGTAGTAGTAGTAGTAGTAGTAGTAGTAGTAGTAGTAGTAGTAGTAGTAGTAGTAGTAGTAGTAGTAGTAGTAGTAGTAGTAGTAGTAGTAGTAGTAGTAGTAGTAGTAGTAGTAGTAGTAGTAGTAGTAGTAGTAGTAGTAGTAGTAGTAGTAGTAGTAGTAGTAGTAGTAGTAGTAGTAGTAGTAGTAGTAGTAGTAGTAGTAGTAGTAGTAGTAGTAGTAGTAGTAGTAGTAGTAGTAGTAGTAGTAGTAGTAGTAGTAGTAGTAGTAGTAGTAGTAGTAGTAGTAGTAGTAGTAGTAGTAGTAGTAGTAGTAGTAGTAGTAGTAGTAGTAGTAGTAGTAGT
>OZ024713.1:7892298-7897298 GCA_964016945.1 Microplitis deprimator
GCAGATTCCCATCGCTCTTGCCAGAGTTTCAGGGTCTCCTCGCGTTCTCGAACCTTAACTTTTTCCAACGGTTCTTCCCCAGCCCGACGGGCATCCCAGATGCGCTTCCTCTCGAACCCCAAAAGGTCGATTGGAATCACACCCGCGATGACCATCACCGCTGCTTCCGAAACCGTACGGTAAGCACAAGCTACCCTCAGCGCACCTCTTCGTTGAACGGATGCCAGTCGTCGACGATAACTTTCTACTTTGAGTGACTCACACCAGATTTCCGCTCCGTAGAGCATTATCGAGTTTGAGACGCTCATGAGAACTCGTCTACGGCTGCTCCTCGGTCCTCCGACGTTAGGCATCAACCGAGAAAGACTCGCTACCAACGTTGTCGCTTTTTTAGCCGCACTGACAATCTGATCGCGAAACGTGAGTTTCGTATCGATCGTCACCCCAAGGTATTTCAAAGAACTCCCACTCTCGACGTGTTGATCCACGACGAGAGCACGGAAAGGACTCGGAAACCACCTCTGGGCTGTGAGTACTATAACCTCAGTTTTCGCTTTCGCTAATGCCATACCATGGTCATTTAGCCAAGCGTCCACTTTGGTCGCGACCAGGCTTGCTAATCTTTGCGCACTCTCGTAAGAACGCGCAAGGATTAGTGCCGCCACATCGTCAGCAAACCCCTCCAGTATCACCTCACTCGGTAGGTCTAGACGTAGAAGTGCGTCATAAAGGATGATCCAGAGTTCTGGTCCTAAGACAGAACCCTGAGCCGCTCCTCCACTCAGCTTCTTCATCATCTCGCCAAAGGTAGTCTCATAGATCAAAAAACGATCACGTAAGTAATCGTCAATGATCCGAATGAGATACTCGGACAGACCTAATTTCCGAAGCGCTTTCATTATATCCGGCCATCGTGCCGAATTGAATGCATTTTTGACATCAAATGTCATCATAATGCATACTGGACGGGATCGATGATTTCCCGTCCAAGCTCTTCTAGCAAATGAAAGCGCTTCCGAAATAGCACCGATTGTGCTGCGACCAGGCCGAAAACCATGTTGGTTTTCCGCTAGACCACCGGCATTCGCAACTTCAATTCTCAGCCGATTTCGAATTAACGATTCGAAAATTTTTCCAGCTACGTCCAGCATGCAAAGTGGCCTGTAAGACGAAGGAGTATAGGGCGGACCCTTTCCTTTGTCTAACAGGACTAACCTTTGCAGCTTCCATCGTGCAGGAAAAACTCCAACCGAAATGCAGCAGTTGTAAGTACTCAAAAGCAGTTGTTCGTGCTGAGGGAGGAGGGCCTTATAAACCTCGACGGGGATACCGTCGGGGCCCGGGGCCTTTCCTCCTTTGAGATTTCTTACAACCAGCCGCAGTTCAGCTGCTGAGAACGGTGGGCACTCGTCATCGGGTATAGTCCAAACAGGACTGTCCCGATCTTCGCGCTCCGGAAACAGGACATTAACAATCTCCTGCATCGCATTCGGCTCCATAGGAGATACTGGACTGCGACCCTCGAATTTTCGAGTAACAATCTGGTAGCCAAGGCCCCATAGATCATTATCTACTTCTTCGCAGACCGCCTTCCAGCATCGCCCTTTGCTCTCCTTGATTGCCATAACCAGTCGCTTCTTCGCCGCCTTGTACTCTTCGTTCTTCTGCTGCCCAGTATCACGCTTTCGCGTCCTGAGTGCTTGCCTCCGAAGACGCAAACACTCAGCCCTGAGCAGCGCAATCTCATCAGTCCACCAGTAAGCCGGTTTCCTGCGTGAGCTTGCGGAACGTCGAGGCATGGCAGCGTCGCAGCCTGAGACGACAGCCTTCATCGTACGGTCAACAATCATCTCCACATCTTCGCGCGTCTCAGCAGATATAGGGGGAAAGGTCTCAACGCTGTCTGAGACCGCTTTTTGTAAAGCACTCTCATCCAGCCTCGAAACCGTCCAACCTACCCGCTTCATTGAACGCTGGCACACTATCGCAGGGTTTCCCCGTAGATCATGTACCGTATACGAGATGTATTGGTGATCGCTAGCCGTAAACTCCTCTAAAACAGCCCAGTCCGAGATCACCGCAGCTATCCGTTGAGTAGCAAAGGTGAGGTCAATAATTGACCCACGTGTGCCCACCCTACGGAAAGTTGTAGTGTTTCCCTTATTCATAATGACAAGATCTAGACTTGCCATCATGTCCAAGAGCTCAGTACCGCGCGTGTCGGTCCATTCCATGCCCCAATCGATGGATTTCGCATTGAAATCACCACCTATCACGATTTCTCCCTCAAGATTGTGAATAACTCTTTCGAGTTCATTCACCCTCTTTCGGAAGTCAGCGATAGGCTCGTTGGGAGTGAAATAGCACGACACGAAGGTGATCGCTGGCGTAACTACCCATACAATACCATCCCTGGATCCACTGTCTCTCACGGAAACAGACCCTAGGTCCGGAATCCAAATTGCCGCTGTGCCCGAGGGGTCACAGAACCAATTTGGTCCAGACGCTGAATGGTATTGCTCTGAAACCAGAACAATATCCATTCTGCGGTCTTGTTTCCGTGCTAGAAGTAGATCCAGCGATGTTCTGCACCGTTGTAGATTCGCCTGCAGCACCTTAGCCATTTTTCTGAGAAGTGCATCGCCTCGAACCGATTATGTGATCAACAGATCGCCCGTCTCCTACTGCCGCACAGAGGTGGCAGCGCGGTGGATTGGGGCAGGTCTTGGCCTGGTGGTCCGCCTGGCCGCAACGCCAGCAAAGACTCGACCGATCAACCTCCGCCTTACATGATCTGGTCGAGTGACCAAGATCATGGCAGCGAAAGCATCGATCAAGCCGTTCCCAGCGGCGGATACGGCAGACCAACCAGCCCACTTTGACCTTTCCCAAGGCCTCTAAGGCAGCGGCGACCGCGCATCTTGCCTCAATGAAGGCACGGACAGCTCCCCATTTATTGGGTTTTGTGATGTTAATTTTCAGCTCGTCCGCACCTTCATTGTTGCTCCGACGCAAGGCCGCCCTCACCTCGTCGACTGTTGTTGCAGCGTCCAGCCCATCGATAACCACTGTAGTGGTTGGGACGAGATGGCGCACCGCAACAACTCCACCAGCCGCCTCGGTGATCTTCTTATCGAGAGCAGAGCGATCTTTAACAGATCCCTCGAACTCGATAAGAAGACCGCCTTTCCTGGCTGTCCTTATCGACCTTACACTAGTAGCAAGATCCTCCGGGGAAAGTTTCGATCGCAATGCTCTCAAAACTTCTCCAGACGATCTTGACTCACCTGGTGTGATCAGCACGGCCTCCGCCCGTTGTCGCCTCTTCCGCTGCTTGTCCTCCTTAGATGCTGTGGTCCGTGTCGTCCCTGGTCCTGTCGATGTCTTTGCTGGTCCTGGTCCCGTCGATCCACTGCCCGCTGCTTTCGCAGCCTTTTCCTTTTTCTTCCTCTTCCTCTTCTTCCGTTTCCCTTCCACAACGGTGAAATCTTCGTCACCTACCTTTTTGTCAAAGGTTTCCTTCTCCTTCCTCTTTTTCTGCTCCCGTTCACCCTCCTCGGGCGATGCCAACGGGCGCTTCCCTTTCGGGGCCTCGTTATGGCGGGGAGTGTTGCCTCTGGCTGTGGCTTCAGAATAGGTGGGCACTATTTGCTCTTCAGGCCCTTTTGGTGGGCTCGAGTGCTCTAGCTCCATCCGTTCTGAAGCTTTTTTATTTTTCTTCTTCGGGGTCTCGGTTTGCCGTGCCTCCCTCAGAAGTAGTTCCCGTCGCTGCAGTTCTTGTAACAGGTGCTCCCGCTCCTTCAGCTCTGTAGCTGCCAACTTTCGCTGAGCATCCTTCCAGGCTTTGCGGTGGACAAGTAACTGCGTTAATATCAACGCAGCTTCCTTCACACCAGCAGTAACTTCGGATGCCACCGTTCTTTTCCTGGTAATAGTCCTCAGGGTCTCTTTGAGGACTTCCCGGATTTCCTCGAGTCCAGAATCTTCCTGGGAAATCTCCGCATCTCGCATTGTGAGAAACTCGTTCCCACAGCTCCTAGTGGCCTTCACTAGGCCTTCACTTGGCGTGTCGACGGTTGTGTAACCCTTGGCCAAGTGATCAACCAAGGGCGTCGAGCAGTCGCTGGATGTAGTCGACCGCGCAGGTGCTGCTAACCCACCTGACGCTGCCGCGGCTGAGGTATCCCTCCTCTGCCCCGTAAACGAATTACTATTATTCTGTTGTTGCATCATAATGAGAAATTCACCACTTTAAACATCACACCCGTCTCTGTTTTTAAGGAGTATAGCTTCTCCTGAGTGGTCCGCGGTGAGCCTTTTTCAGGTCACACACCAGTCGTTAAACCGGTAGCAACCCTCTATGGAACTCACTAACCCAAACTTTCCTCCACGCGAAAAATCATCAAAGATGATATCGTCTAGGAGTAATCGTAAGGGCCATTCCCCTATCCGCCACCCGGGGACGCGCTCGGTTGGACTCAAACCCTGATGATGACATGAGATGGTAGACTCCTTCACTCTTCCGGAGAATGATGTCGCCATCATTATCCCGAAAGACCGAAGAGAGTCACCCTCATCATCACCATCAACCTCCGAGAGTAGTAGTAGTAGTAGTAGTAGTAGTAGTAGTAGTAGTAGTAGTAGTAGTAGTAGTAGTAGTAGTAGTAGTAGTAGTAGTAGTAGTAGTAGTAGTAGTAGTAGTAGTAGTAGTAGTAGTAGTAGTAGTAGTAGTAGTAGTAGTAGTAGTAGTAGTAGTAGTAGTAGTAGTAGTAGTAGTAGTAGTAGTAGTAGTAGTAGTAGTAGTAGTAGTAGTAGTAGTAGTAGTAGTAGTAGTAGTAGTAGTAGTAGTAGTAGTAGTAGTAGTAGTAGTAGTAGTAGTAGTAGTAGTAGTAGTAGTAGTAGTAGTAGTAGTAGTAGTAGTAGTAGTAGTAGTAGTAGTAGTAGTAGTAGTAGTAGTAGTAGTAGTAGTAGTAGTAGTAGTAGTAGTAGTAGTAGTAGTA
>OZ024713.1:7902298-7909798 GCA_964016945.1 Microplitis deprimator
GAAGTGCGTCATAAAGGATGATCCAGAGTTCTGGTCCTAAGACAGAACCCTGAGCCGCTCCTCCACTCAGCTTCTTCATCATCTCGCCAAAGGTAGTCTCATAGATCAAAAAACGATCACGTAAGTAATCGTCAATGATCCGAATGAGATACTCGGACAGACCTAATTTCCGAAGCGCTTTCATTATATCCGGCCATCGTGCCGAATTGAATGCATTTTTGACATCAAATGTCATCATAATGCATACTGGACGGGATCGATGATTTCCCGTCCAAGCTCTTCTAGCAAATGAAAGCGCTTCCGAAATAGCACCGATTGTGCTGCGACCAGGCCGAAAACCATGTTGGTTTTCCGCTAGACCACCGGCATTCGCAACTTCAATTCTCAGCCGATTTCGAATTAACGATTCGAAAATTTTTCCAGCTACGTCCAGCATGCAAAGTGGCCTGTAAGACGAAGGAGTATAGGGCGGACCCTTTCCTTTGTCTAACAGGACTAACCTTTGCAGCTTCCATCGTGCAGGAAAAACTCCAACCGAAATGCAGCAGTTGTAAGTACTCAAAAGCAGTTGTTCGTGCTGAGGGAGGAGGGCCTTATAAACCTCGACGGGGATACCGTCGGGGCCCGGGGCCTTTCCTCCTTTGAGATTTCTTACAACCAGCCGCAGTTCAGCTGCTGAGAACGGTGGGCACTCGTCATCGGGTATAGTCCAAACAGGACTGTCCCGATCTTCGCGCTCCGGAAACAGGACATTAACAATCTCCTGCATCGCATTCGGCTCCATAGGAGATACTGGACTGCGACCCTCGAATTTTCGAGTAACAATCTGGTAGCCAAGGCCCCATAGATCATTATCTACTTCTTCGCAGACCGCCTTCCAGCATCGCCCTTTGCTCTCCTTGATTGCCATAACCAGTCGCTTCTTCGCCGCCTTGTACTCTTCGTTCTTCTGCTGCCCAGTATCACGCTTTCGCGTCCTGAGTGCTTGCCTCCGAAGACGCAAACACTCAGCCCTGAGCAGCGCAATCTCATCAGTCCACCAGTAAGCCGGTTTCCTGCGTGAGCTTGCGGAACGTCGAGGCATGGCAGCGTCGCAGCCTGAGACGACAGCCTTCATCGTACGGTCAACAATCATCTCCACATCTTCGCGCGTCTCAGCAGATATAGGGGGAAAGGTCTCAACGCTGTCTGAGACCGCTTTTTGTAAAGCACTCTCATCCAGCCTCGAAACCGTCCAACCTACCCGCTTCATTGAACGCTGGCACACTATCGCAGGGTTTCCCCGTAGATCATGTACCGTATACGAGATGTATTGGTGATCGCTAGCCGTAAACTCCTCTAAAACAGCCCAGTCCGAGATCACCGCAGCTATCCGTTGAGTAGCAAAGGTGAGGTCAATAATTGACCCACGTGTGCCCACCCTACGGAAAGTTGTAGTGTTTCCCTTATTCATAATGACAAGATCTAGACTTGCCATCATGTCCAAGAGCTCAGTACCGCGCGTGTCGGTCCATTCCATGCCCCAATCGATGGATTTCGCATTGAAATCACCACCTATCACGATTTCTCCCTCAAGATTGTGAATAACTCTTTCGAGTTCATTCACCCTCTTTCGGAAGTCAGCGATAGGCTCGTTGGGAGTGAAATAGCACGACACGAAGGTGATCGCTGGCGTAACTACCCATACAATACCATCCCTGGATCCACTGTCTCTCACGGAAACAGACCCTAGGTCCGGAATCCAAATTGCCGCTGTGCCCGAGGGGTCACAGAACCAATTTGGTCCAGACGCTGAATGGTATTGCTCTGAAACCAGAACAATATCCATTCTGCGGTCTTGTTTCCGTGCTAGAAGTAGATCCAGCGATGTTCTGCACCGTTGTAGATTCGCCTGCAGCACCTTAGCCATTTTTCTGAGAAGTGCATCGCCTCGAACCGATTATGTGATCAACAGATCGCCCGTCTCCTACTGCCGCACAGAGGTGGCAGCGCGGTGGATTGGGGCAGGTCTTGGCCTGGTGGTCCGCCTGGCCGCAACGCCAGCAAAGACTCGACCGATCAACCTCCGCCTTACATGATCTGGTCGAGTGACCAAGATCATGGCAGCGAAAGCATCGATCAAGCCGTTCCCAGCGGCGGATACGGCAGACCAACCAGCCCACTTTGACCTTTCCCAAGGCCTCTAAGGCAGCGGCGACCGCGCATCTTGCCTCAATGAAGGCACGGACAGCTCCCCATTTATTGGGTTTTGTGATGTTAATTTTCAGCTCGTCCGCACCTTCATTGTTGCTCCGACGCAAGGCCGCCCTCACCTCGTCGACTGTTGTTGCAGCGTCCAGCCCATCGATAACCACTGTAGTGGTTGGGACGAGATGGCGCACCGCACAACAACTCCACCAGCCGCCTCGGTGATCTTCTTATCGAGAGCAGAGCGATCTTTAACAGATCCCTCGAACTCGATAAGAAGACCGCCTTTCCTGGCTGTCCTTATCGACCTTACACTAGTAGCAAGATCCTCCGGGGAAAGTTTCGATCGCAATGCTCTCAAAACTTCTCCAGACGATCTTGACTCACCTGGTGTGATCAGCACGGCCTCCGCCCGTTGTCGCCTCTTCCGCTGCTTGTCCTCCTTAGATGCTGTGGTCCGTGTCGTCCCTGGTCCTGTCGATGTCTTTGCTGGTCCTGGTCCCGTCGATCCACTGCCCGCTGCTTTCGCAGCCTTTTCCTTTTTCTTCCTCTTCCTCTTCTTCCGTTTCCCTTCCACAACGGTGAAATCTTCGTCACCTACCTTTTTGTCAAAGGTTTCCTTCTCCTTCCTCTTTTTCTGCTCCCGTTCACCCTCCTCGGGCGATGCCAACGGGCGCTTCCCTTTCGGGGCCTCGTTATGGCGGGGAGTGTTGCCTCTGGCTGTGGCTTCAGAATAGGTGGGCACTATTTGCTCTTCAGGCCCTTTTGGTGGGCTCGAGTGCTCTAGCTCCATCCGTTCTGAAGCTTTTTTATTTTTCTTCTTCGGGGTCTCGGTTTGCCGTGCCTCCCTCAGAAGTAGTTCCCGTCGCTGCAGTTCTTGTAACAGGTGCTCCCGCTCCTTCAGCTCTGTAGCTGCCAACTTTCGCTGAGCATCCTTCCAGGCTTTGCGGTGGACAAGTAACTGCGTTAATATCAACGCAGCTTCCTTCACACCAGCAGTAACTTCGGATGCCACCGTTCTTTTCCTGGTAATAGTCCTCAGGGTCTCTTTGAGGACTTCCCGGATTTCCTCGAGTCCAGAATCTTCCTGGGAAATCTCCGCATCTCGCATTGTGAGAAACTCGTTCCCACAGCTCCTAGTGGCCTTCACTAGGCCTTCACTTGGCGTGTCGACGGTTGTGTAACCCTTGGCCAAGTGATCAACCAAGGGCGTCGAGCAGTCGCTGGATGTAGTCGACCGCGCAGGTGCTGCTAACCCACCTGACGCTGCCGCGGCTGAGGTATCCCTCCTCTGCCCCGTAAACGAATTACTATTATTCTGTTGTTGCATCATAATGAGAAATTCACCACTTTAAACATCACACCCGTCTCTGTTTTTAAGGAGTATAGCTTCTCCTGAGTGGTCCGCGGTGAGCCTTTTTCAGGTCACACACCAGTCGTTAAACCGGTAGCAACCCTCTATGGAACTCACTAACCCAAACTTTCCTCCACGCGAAAAATCATCAAAGATGATATCGTCTAGGAGTAATCGTAAGGGCCATTCCCCTATCCGCCACCCGGGGACGCGCTCGGTTGGACTCAAACCCTGATGATGACATGAGATGGTAGACTCCTTCACTCTTCCGGAGAATGATGTCGCCATCATTATCCCGAAAGACCGAAGAGAGTCACCCTCATCATCACCATCAACCTCCGAGAGTAGTAGTAGTAGTAGTAGTAGTAGTAGTAGTAGTAGTAGTAGTAGTAGTAGTAGTAGTATTTTTTTTTTTTTTTTTTTTTTTTTTTTTTTTTTTTTTTTTTTTTTTTTTTTTTTTTTGGAAGAGGGTGAGGGAAAAATGCTATCACGCACCGTAGAAGGCAATACCCATATGAAAAGCATAAACTGCTCTTCATATGCGTATTGCCCTCCGTGTGCCGGGCTCTTCCCCCAAGGATGTATCATTAAGATAACTGTATCCCTGGGGGCCCTACCGGCTAAAAACCTCACTCCCTTCCTTCTTCGGACCTAGTACTGCGGGACCGCGCAAGCATTACTTCGCAGTACTAGTCCTCCTCTTCTTCTCCCCGTCGCTCTCTTTTTTGATCACTTCTATTCGATTTCTTCTCTCTTTTTTTCTCTCAACAATTTTCGGGCGTAAGTCGTCATGGTCTTAAAATTGTCTGCCGTCGCCAACATCCAAGGTATCACCAGGTCAGCGGCATTTGGCACTTCTTTCTCCTCCTGAAAGCGCAGCCGTATTTCAGACCAACGCTGACAGAAAAAGAAAGTGTGCTCGGCAGAGTCGACAACTTGCGGACAGTATTGGCAATAAGGATCGGTTCGGATCCCCATGCGATACAAATACTCATTAAACTGTCCATGACCGGACAGAAATTGGGAAAGATAGTAATCTACCTCTCCTTCTCTCCGTGTAATCCAATCACGGACTCGTTTAATGAGCCTGTATGTCCAACGTCCCGTTTCCGCAGATTCCCATCGCTCTTGCCAGAGTTTCAGGGTCTCCTCGCGTTCTCGAACCTTAACTTTTTCCAACGGTTCTTCCCCAGCCCGACGGGCATCCCAGATGCGCTTCCTCTCGAACCCCAAAAGGTCGATTGGAATCACACCCGCGATGACCATCACGGCTGCTTCCGAAACCGTACGGTAAGCACAAGCTACCCTCAGCGCACCTCTTCGTTGAACGGATGCCAGTCGTCGACGATAACTTTCTACTTTGAGTGACTCACACCAGATTTCTGCTCCGTAGAGCATTATCGAGTTTGAGACGCTCATGAGAACTCGTCTACGGCTGCTCCTCGGTCCTCCGACGTTAGGCATCAACCGAGAAAGACTCGCTACCAACGTTGTCGCTTTTTTAGCCGCACTGACAATCTGATCGCGAAACGTGAGTTTCGTATCGATCGTCACCCCAAGGTATTTCAAAGAACTCCCACTCTCGACGTGTTGATCCACGACGAGAGCACGGAAAGGACTCGGAAACCACCTCTGGGCTGTGAGTACTATAACCTCAGTTTTCGCTTTCGCTAATGCCATACCATGGTCATTTAGCCAAGCGTCCACTTTGGTCGCGACCAGGCTTGCTAATCTTTGCGCACTCTCGTAAGAACGCGCAAGGATTAGTGCCGCCACATCGTCAGCAAACCCCTCCAGTATCACCTCACTCGGTAGGTCTAGACGTAGAAGTGCGTCATAAAGGATGATCCAGAGTTCTGGTCCTAAGACAGAACCCTGAGCCGCTCCTCCACTCAGCTTCTTCATCATCTCGCCAAAGGTAGTCTCATAGATCAGAAAACGATCACGTAAGTAATCGTCAATGATCCGAATGAGATACTCGGACAGACCTAATTTCCGAAGCGCTTTCATTATATCCGGCCATCGTGCCGAATTGAATGCATTTTTGACATCAAATGTCATCATAATGCATACTGGACGGGATCGATGATTTCCCGTCCAAGCTCTTCTAGCAAATGAAAGCGCTTCCGAAATAGCACCGATTGTGCTGCGACCAGGCCGAAAACCATGTTGGTTTTCCGCTAGACCACCGGCATTCGCAACTTCAATTCTCAGCCGATTTCGAATTAACGATTCGAAAATTTTTCCAGCTACGTCCAGCATGCAAAGTGGCCTGTAAGACGAAGGAGTATAGGGCGGACCCTTTCCTTTGTCTAACAGGACTAACCTTTGCAGCTTCCATCGTGCAGGAAAAACTCCAACCGAAATGCAGCAGTTGTAAGTACTCAAAAGCAGTTGTTCGTGCTGAGGGAGGAGGGCCTTATAAACCTCGACGGGGATACCGTCGGGGCCCGGGGCCTTTCCTCCTTTGAGATTTCTTACAACCAGCCGCAGTTCAGCTGCTGAGAACGGTGGGCACTCGTCATCGGGTATAGTCCAAACAGGACTGTCCCGATCTTCGCGCTCCGGAAACAGGACATTAACAATCTCCTGCATCGCATTCGGCTCCATAGGAGATACTGGACTGCGACCCTCGAATTTTCGAGTAACAATCTGGTAGCCAAGGCCCCATAGATCATTATCTACTTCTTCGCAGACCGCCTTCCAGCATCGCCCTTTGCTCTCCTTGATTGCCATAACCAGTCGCTTCTTCGCCGCCTTGTACTCTTCGTTCTTCTGCTGCCCAGTATCACGCTTTCGCGTCCTGAGTGCTTGCCTCCGAAGACGCAAACACTCAGCCCTGAGCAGCGCAATCTCATCAGTCCACCAGTAAGCCGGTTTCCTGCGTGAGCTTGCGGAACGTCGAGGCATGGCAGCGTCGCAGCCTGAGACGACAGCCTTCATCGTACGGTCAACAATCATCTCCACATCTTCGCGCGTCTCAGCAGATATAGGGGGAAAGGTCTCAACGCTGTCTGAGACCGCTTTTTGTAAAGCACTCTCATCCAGCCTCGAAACCGTCCAACCTACCCGCTTCATTGAACGCTGGCACACTATCGCAGGGTTTCCCCGTAGATCATGTACCGTATACGAGATGTATTGGTGATCGCTAGCCGTAAACTCCTCTAAAACAGCCCAGTCCGAGATCACCGCAGCTATCCGTTGAGTAGCAAAGGTGAGGTCAATAATTGACCCACGTGTGCCCACCCTACGGAAAGTTGTAGTGTTTCCCTTATTCATAATGACAAGATCTAGACTTGCCATCATGTCCAAGAGCTCAGTACCGCGCGTGTCGGTCCATTCCATGCCCCAATCGATGGATTTCGCATTGAAATCACCACCTATCACGATTTCTCCCTCAAGATTGTGAATAACTCTTTCGAGTTCATTCACCCTCTTTCGGAAGTCAGCGATAGGCTCGTTGGGAGTGAAATAGCACGACACGAAGGTGATCGCTGGCGTAACTACCCATACAATACCATCCCTGGATCCACTGTCTCTCACGGAAACAGACCCTAGGTCCGGAATCCAAATTGCCGCTGTGCCCGAGGGGTCACAGAACCAATTTGGTCCAGACGCTGAATGGTATTGCTCTGAAACCAGAACAATATCCATTCTGCGGTCTTGTTTCCGTGCTAGAAGTAGATCCAGCGATGTTCTGCACCGTTGTAGATTCGCCTGCAGCACCTTAGCCATTTTTCTGAGAAGTGCATCGCCTCGAACCGATTATGTGATCAACAGATCGCCCGTCTCCTACAGTAGTAGTAGTAGTAGTAGTAGTAGTAGTAGTAGTAGTAGTAGTAGTAGTAGTAGTAGTAGTAGTAGTAGTAGTAGTAGTAGTAGTAGTAGTAGTAGTAGTAGTAGTAGTAGTAGTAGTAGTAGTAGTAGTAGTAGTAGTAGTAGTAGTAGTAGTAGTAGTA
>OZ024713.1:7912298-7915792 GCA_964016945.1 Microplitis deprimator
ACTTGCGGACAGTATTGGCAATAAGGATCGGTTCGGATCCCCATGCGATACAAATACTCATTAAACTGGCCATGACCGGACAGAAATTGGGAAAGATAGTAATCTACCTCTCCTTCTCTCCGTGTAATCCAATCACGGACTCGTTTAATGAGCCTGTATGTCCAACGTCCCGTTTCCGCAGATTCCCATCGCTCTTGCCAGAGTTTCAGGGTCTCCTCGCGTTCTCGAACCTTAACTTTTTCCAACGGTTCTTCCCCAGCCCGACGGGCATCCCAGATGCGCTTCCTCTCGAACCCCAAAAGGTCGATTGGAATCACACCCGCGATGACCATCACGGCTGCTTCCGAAACCGTACGGTAAGCACAAGCTACCCTCAGCGCACCTCTTCGTTGAACGGATGCCAGTCGTCGACGATAACTTTCTACTTTGAGTGACTCACACCAGATTTCTGCTCCGTAGAGCATTATCGAGTTTGAGACGCTCATGAGAACTCGTCTACGGCTGCTCCTCGGTCCTCCGACGTTAGGCATCAACCGAGAAAGACTCGCTACCAACGTTGTCGCTTTTTTAGCCGCACTGACAATCTGATCGCGAAACGTGAGTTTCGTATCGATCGTCACCCCAAGGTATTTCAAAGAACTCCCACTCTCGACGTGTTGATCCACGACGAGAGCACGGAAAGGACTCGGAAACCACCTCTGGGCTGTGAGTACTATAACCTCAGTTTTCGCTTTCGCTAATGCCATACCATGGTCATTTAGCCAAGCGTCCACTTTGGTCGCGACCAGGCTTGCTAATCTTTGCGCACTCTCGTAAGAACGCGCAAGGATTAGTGCCGCCACATCGTCAGCAAACCCCTCCAGTATCACCTCACTCGGTAGGTCTAGACGTAGAAGTGCGTCATAAAGGATGATCCAGAGTTCTGGTCCTAAGACAGAACCCTGAGCCGCTCCTCCACTCAGCTTCTTCATCATCTCGCCAAAGGTAGTCTCATAGATCAGAAAACGATCACGTAAGTAATCGTCAATGATCCGAATGAGATACTCGGACAGACCTAATTTCCGAAGCGCTTTCATTATATCCGGCCATCGTGCCGAATTGAATGCATTTTTGACATCAAATGTCATCATAATGCATACTGGACGGGATCGATGATTTCCCGTCCAAGCTCTTCTAGCAAATGAAAGCGCTTCCGAAATAGCACCGATTGTGCTGCGACCAGGCCGAAAACCATGTTGGTTTTCCGCTAGACCACCGGCATTCGCAACTTCAATTCTCAGCCGATTTCGAATTAACGATTCGAAAATTTTTCCAGCTACGTCCAGCATGCAAAGTGGCCTGTAAGACGAAGGAGTATAGGGCGGACCCTTTCCTTTGTCTAACAGGACTAACCTTTGCAGCTTCCATCGTGCAGGAAAAACTCCAACCGAAATGCAGCAGTTGTAAGTACTCAAAAGCAGTTGTTCGTGCTGAGGGAGGAGGGCCTTATAAACCTCGACGGGGATACCGTCGGGGCCCGGGGCCTTTCCTCCTTTGAGATTTCTTACAACCAGCCGCAGTTCAGCTGCTGAGAACGGTGGGCACTCGTCATCGGGTATAGTCCAAACAGGACTGTCCCGATCTTCGCGCTCCGGAAACAGGACATTAACAATCTCCTGCATCGCATTCGGCTCCATAGGAGATACTGGACTGCGACCCTCGAATTTTCGAGTAACAATCTGGTAGCCAAGGCCCCATAGATCATTATCTACTTCTTCGCAGACCGCCTTCCAGCATCGCCCTTTGCTCTCCTTGATTGCCATAACCAGTCGCTTCTTCGCCGCCTTGTACTCTTCGTTCTTCTGCTGCCCAGTATCACGCTTTCGCGTCCTGAGTGCTTGCCTCCGAAGACGCAAACACTCAGCCCTGAGCAGCGCAATCTCATCAGTCCACCAGTAAGCCGGTTTCCTGCGTGAGCTTGCGGAACGTCGAGGCATGGCAGCGTCGCAGCCTGAGACGACAGCCTTCATCGTACGGTCAACAATCATCTCCACATCTTCGCGCGTCTCAGCAGATATAGGGGGAAAGGTCTCAACGCTGTCTGAGACCGCTTTTTGTAAAGCACTCTCATCCAGCCTCGAAACCGTCCAACCTACCCGCTTCATTGAACGCTGGCACACTATCGCAGGGTTTCCCCGTAGATCATGTACCGTATACGAGATGTATTGGTGATCGCTAGCCGTAAACTCCTCTAAAACAGCCCAGTCCGAGATCACCGCAGCTATCCGTTGAGTAGCAAAGGTGAGGTCAATAATTGACCCACGTGTGCCCACCCTACGGAAAGTTGTAGTGTTTCCCTTATTCATAATGACAAGATCTAGACTTGCCATCATGTCCAAGAGCTCAGTACCGCGCGTGTCGGTCCATTCCATGCCCCAATCGATGGATTTCGCATTGAAATCACCACCTATCACGATTTCTCCCTCAAGATTGTGAATAACTCTTTCGAGTTCATTCACCCTCTTTCGGAAGTCAGCGATAGGCTCGTTGGGAGTGAAATAGCACGACACGAAGGTGATCGCTGGCGTAACTACCCATACAATACCATCCCTGGATCCACTGTCTCTCACGGAAACAGACCCTAGGTCCGGAATCCAAATTGCCGCTGTGCCCGAGGGGTCACAGATCCAATTTGGTCCAGACGCTGAATGGTATTGCTCTGAAACCAGAACAATATCCATTCTGCGGTCTTGTTTCCGTGCTAGAAGTAGATCCAGCGATGTTCTGCACCGTTGTAGATTCGCCTGCAGCACCTTAGCCATTTTTCTGAGAAGTGCATCGCCTCGAACCGATTATGTGATCAACAGATCGCCCGTCTCCTACTGCCGCACAGAGGTGGCAGCGCGGTGGATTGGGGCAGGTCTTGGCCTGGTGGTCCGCCTGGCCGCAACGCCAGCAAAGACTCGACCGATCAACCTCCGCCTTACATGATCTGGTCGAGTGACCAAGATCATGGCAGCGAAAGCATCGATCAAGCCGTTCCCAGCGGCGGATACGGCAGACCAACCAGCCCACTTTGACCTTTCCCAAGGCCTCTAAGGCAGCGGCGACCGCGCATCTTGCCTCAATGAAGGCACGGACAGCTCCCCATTTATTGGGTTTTGTGATGTTAATTTTCAGCTCGTCCGCACCTTCATTGTTGCTCCGACGCAAGGCCGCCCTCACCTCGTCGACTGTTGTTGCAGCGTCCAGCCCATCGATAACCACTGTAGTGGTTGGGACGAGATGGCGCACCGCAACAACTCCACCAGCCGCCTCGGTGATCTTCTTATCGAGAGCAGAGCGATCTTTAACAGATCCCTCGAACTCGATAAGAAGACCGCCTTTCCTGGCTGTTCTTATCGACCTTACACTAGTAGCAAGATCCTCCGGGGAAAGTTTCGATCGCAATGCTCTCAAAACTTCTCCAGACGATCTTGACTCACCTGGTGTGATCAGCACGGCCTCCGCCCGTT
>OZ024713.1:7915992-7930992 GCA_964016945.1 Microplitis deprimator
ATCAACAAGATGATCAGCATGCGCAGTAGGCCAAGTTTCGTTGCCTTAGGAGACGGAGGGATCCGAGAATCACAGCCTTTTGCATCCTCGATGCCAAAAACTCAACTTGCGATGAGCAAGTTGGGATTTTAGCCAATTCAGATACAAAATTCTGTTTCATCCCTCTCAGGACGCCAACAATGAGTACGACAAGCTTGACACGGTAGCTTGGGTAAAGTTTGCCAATTTCAAACAGGAGATCCTGATATATTTCGTGTTTGTGCTCTTCTTTAACCGTGATGTTATATTCAGCTGGAGCTGAAAACTCAATAACATAAATGTTAAAGGTAAACTTATAGTTAATTTTTGATTTTATTATTTTTAACGCAAAATTATCATTATTTCTGTAAAAGTAAATTATTTATTGCAAAAAAAAGTTCAATTTTAACTGTGTTATTGAAAAAATTATAGTCAAAAATTCAGATAGCTGAAAAATAATGTGACGTGTTGAGTTAAGTTTAAAATTTTTCAATTTAACGGAGACATCATGACAGATTTAATTAATTTTTTTACATACTGATCAACACTTTATTTTAGTAAACATTCTTTGGTGGAATTTGGAAATTTTTATTTAAAAATTGTTAATCACTTACAAGTAATCATTGATACTGCAGAAAGAGCTATCAAATTGACTGAAGAATATATTGCTACTTTAGCTAAGAACGAAGATCAAAAACAATATGGTACCCGGGACAAAAATAAAATTTGATTTAGACTTGGTTTACCAAGTCGAAATTTGGAGCCGTTTTTCACATGACAAACTTGACTTTTTCTTACAGAAATATGATATACATTGAGTTTCAGCCTTGGTTTAGACTTAACTGGCTTATTTAGTCGCGATTTGAGACGAAAAAGTTTAAATCAAGTCAAAATTGACTTGATTTAGACTTATTCCACTTAAATTTCAAGACGAAAAAGTCAAGAACGAGATGGAACTGACTTGATGTAGACTTATTCGACTTAAATTTTAAGGTGAGAAAGTTAGAACTAAGGTGAAATAATTTTTATATATTAAGGCGAAAATAAGGCTAATAAAAAACATTCTTTCGACTTGGTTTAGCAAATCAGAAGTAAGGTAAATGATTATCGTGTTTAAAGTTGAGACGAATAAGTTCAAACTAAGACCAAAAAATAAAAATAAGTTGAAATAAGTTAAATCTACGATAAAAGTTCAAAAAGTTGAAAAAAATTTAA
Source organism: Microplitis deprimator (assembly GCA_964016945.1). Lineage (NCBI taxonomy): Eukaryota > Metazoa > Arthropoda > Insecta > Hymenoptera > Braconidae > Microplitis > Microplitis deprimator. Next base: position 7,917,226 of record OZ024713.1, read on the forward strand.
TGTAAGTCGAAAAAGTCGAGATCTTATCAAGAAATCGTCGGCAAATCGATAACTTCAAATCAAAATAAGGCAAAGTGAGCCTGGATCAAGTTTGATTTTTGACCCGGAACAGGGTCTGGAGTTGAGGCCAACGATTAAACGTAAAAAAAAAAGGCCATTCGGTAGCCGAAATGGAAGGTAGATTTTTCAATTAATTGATATAGAAAAATAGTTTTATACATACATATCTTGTTAGTGTATAGTCATGATATGAAATTAGACTCATTTTCTAGGAGTGAGGGTGAAAAAAGACAACGATTATCATTGATAGAGAACTTCAGATAGTTGATTTGACATAACATTATATAGGTAATGTACCAAACTAACCTTCACATAAATAAAGTATTGAAAATTTAATTAGTATGAGATCATAATTGTAATCGCTGTTACCATGACAAGCCCAGTTAGAATAACAATAATACTTTCAAAATATAAAATAGCTGTGAAATTAACAGGTTATTTTGTTTACAATAAAATACACGTGACAAAATTGTATTATTATGGGAAATTCATAAGTTATGTGGAATGAAAACCATATTTTCAACATATTTGATTTCATTAAAAAGTTCAAGGGTATCAAATTATTGGAAGAAATAGTCAAAACATAAAGCTTAAGGTCATTAATGCGAGATTATTAGTCAAGCTTTTAGATACTTTTTACGGAAATTGTCTATGAATGTTAGTTTTGAAGTTATATGAGCTTTAGCGTTGATTAAAAACTGATTTTTACGAAAAATCATGAAAATTTCAAACAGCCATAATTTCAAAACTATTTGAGGGATTCAGCCCATCTTCAAACCTGATCAAGGCAATCGCCTATAGAATAAGTGTAAAAAATTTCATCAAGATCCGATAAGAACTGTGGGTGCTATCGTAATGACAAGACAAGTGATAATCATTGGGAGTAGAGGTACATTTGATACATTATAAGTAATAAAAGAAATACTTCTAAAATATAAAATAGCAGTGAAATTTACAGGTTAATTTGGGCACAATAAAATACAACTGACAAAACGGGATTATAATGGAACGAGCATAAGTTCTGTGGACTGAAAACCATATTTTCAACATTTTTTGATTCCATTAAGATTTTCAAGGCTATGAAATTATTGGAAGAAATAATCGAAATATGAAGTTTGAGGTCATAAATTAAAGTTTATTAGTCACGCTTTAAAATACTTTTTGCAGAAATTATCTATGCGTTGTATTTTTAAAGTTATATGGTCTTGAAAGTGATTAAAAATTGATTTTTTCGAAAAATCGTTAAAATTTCAGACAGCCATAACTTCTAATCGACCGAATCAGCCCATCTTCGAACTTAACCGTGGTAATCACACATAGAATGAGTGTAGGAAATTTCATTAAGATCGGATAAGATTGTAGACGCAATCATGTCCTCAAAAGTCGGTTCTATTACATAAATATATATATACATATATAAATTTTTCAACGATAGTATTTTGGAACTCTACTTAACTAATTATCATAGTTTATGACAAAATCCCTTGTAAAATCGACCATGAGGAAAAATACAATAGTTAGATTTTTAAAAAAATCTACCTAAAAAGAGAACAAAAACAAGTTCGAAAGCAACAATAGGAAAAAAAAATTAACGAACGCATGCAAGTTCAGGTGAATGAATGCGAGCTATAGCCTCTAACTGAAATGTCAAATATTAAAAAGGTTGACGCCAAAACACGTGGAATCAATAAACCTATCGCGATTTCGAAGAAACCAAAATACTGAATGAGATTTTTCAAAATATTTGCAACTATAACAAACTTTCGGAGTTAATGCGGATTAAATCTTCTTCGGAGTAAACTTTACTCCGAACGTGAGTTTATATTAATATTAAAACTCCGAATCAGAGAAAATTCTGATTTAATCAAAATCCACTCCGAAATCACCCCACAGAAAATACAAACTTCCTATTCAGGCCGTTTGCGGAGTGATTTTTTTAAACTCTAAACTCCTAGTGACGGAGTAAATACAGATTTAAATAAAATCCGTGAGCACTTCGAATTCACTCCTGATTTTTAACAGTGTGACATCAATAAAATCGTAAATAAATAGAAGGCAAGAATGTTTTTCATAAAATTGCAGATACTATTGGTGTAGCACGGTAATCTTCCTGATAGTCTCGCTTGTCTTCCAGCTAACCGTCATGCTTATAATTTTGTTGACGGTATCACTAACCACCTTGCTCGTCATCTTGCTGACCATCTTGCTCGTCATCGCGCTGACGACCTTGTTCGCCATCGCGCTGACGATCTTGCTCGCCATCGCGCTGACGATCATGCTCGACATCTTGCTCGTCATAGCGCTGACAATCATGCTCGACATCTTGCTCGTCATCGTGCTGACGATCATGCTCGACATATTGCTCGTCATCGCGCTAACGATCTTGCTCACCATCGCGCTGACGATCTTGCTCGCCATCGCGCTGACAATCTTGCTCGCCATCGCGCTGACGACCTTGTTCGCCATCGCGCTGACGATCTTGCTCGTCATTGCGCTAACGATCTTACTCGACATCTTGCTGACGATCTTGCTGACAATCTTGCTGACGATCATGCTCGACATCTTGCTCGTCATCGTGCTGACGATCATGCTCGACATCTTGCTCGTCATCGCGCTAACGATCTTGCTCGCCATCGCGCTGACGATCTTGCTCGCCATCGCGCTGACGATCATGCTCGACATCTTGCTCGTCATCGCGCTAACGATCTTGCTCGACATCGTGCTGACGATCATGCTCGACATCTTGCTCGTCATCGCGCCAACGATCTTGCTCGCCATCGCGCTGACGATCATGCTCGTCATCTTGCTCGTCATCGCGCTAACGATCTTACTCGCCATCGCGCTGACGATCTTGCTCGCCATCGCGCTGACAACCTTGCTCGCCATCGCGCTGACGATCTTGCTCGACATCCTGCTGACGATCTTGCTCGTTATCGCGCTGACGATCATGCTCGACATCCTGTCGTCATCGCGCTGACGATCATGCTCGACATCTTGCTCGTAATTGTGCTGACTTTCTTGCTCGACATCGCGCTGACGACCTTGCTCGCCATCGCGCTGACGATCTTGCTCGACATCCTGCTGACGATCTTGCTCGACATATTGCTCGTCATCGCGCTAACGATCTTGCTCACCATCGCGCTGACGATCTTGCTCGCCATCGCGCTGACGATCTTGCTCGCCATCGCGCTGACGACCTTGTTCGCCGTCGCGCTGACGATCTTGCTCGTCATTGCGCTAACGATCTTACTCGACATCTTGCTGACGATCTTGCTGACAATCTTGCTGACGATCATGCTCGACATCTTGCTCGTCATCGTGCCGACGATCATGCTCGACATCTTGCTCGTCATCGCGCTAACGATCTTGCTCGCCATCGCGCTGACGATCTTGCTCGCCATCGCGCTGACGATCATGCTCGACATCTTGCTCGTCATCGCGCTAACGATCTTGCTCGACATCGTGCTGACGATCATGCTCGACATCTTGCTCGTCATCGCGCCAACGATCTTGCTCGCCATCGCGCTGACGATCATGCTCGTCATCTTGCTCGTCATCGCGCTAACGATCTTACTCGCCATCGCGCTGACGATCTTGCTCGCCATCGCGCTGACAACCTTGCTCGCCATCGCGCTGACGATCTTGCTCGACATCCTGCTGACGATCTTGCTCGTTATCGCGCTGACGATCATGCTCGACATCCTGTCGTCATCGCGCTGACGATCATGCTCGACATCTTGCTCGTAATTGTGCTGACTTTCTTGCTCGACATCGCGCTGACGACCTTGCTCGCCATCGCGCTGACGATCTTGCTCGACATCCTGCTGACGATCTTGCTCGTTATCGCGCTGACGATCATGCTCGACATCCTGTCGTCATCGCGCTGACGATCATGCTCGACATCTTGCTCGTAATTGTGCTGACTTTCTTGCTCGACATCTTGCTGACTATCTTGCTCAACATCTTGCTGACTATCTTGCTCTTCATCGCGCTCGACATCTTGCTGACTATCTTGCTGATGATCATGCTCGACATCTTGCTGACGATCTTGCTCGACATCTTTCTTACGATCTTGATGACGATCTTGCTTGTCATCGCGCTGACGATCATGCTCGACATCTTGCTGACCTTAGTCTACATGTTGCTGATGGTCTCGACCGCCATCTGGTTTGATATCTTGCCGGCGGTCTTGCTTGGTATTTGGGTGATTGTTACGCTGATTATTCTACTAGTTGCTTTGGTTATTGATTACTTCGATTCAGCATGATTGTTTGCAATAGCATACGGATATTAGTAGCAAGACTATTAGGGTGAGTTACAGCAAGACGATTAGTGATGTAATTTGGTGACTTTCCGCAAAATAAGTACCAAGATGATCTTAAAAAAATTATTAAAATTACCAGTAAATCAATCCACTCCATTCAATATCTTCAGTGTATCTTGCAAAAATAAATATCTTTAACTATTATGTTCACAATATTTCTCGTTGGATATGTGAGAATTATGATCTTCTGTATAAATTTTGCAATCTATGTGGATCTAAAATTATATTACCAATTTTTAAATATTGAAAACCATAATTTTTCGAACTTATTGTCTTCTTTGTTCCTTTCATTACTTGATAGTTTCACAAATCTTAATTGACATTAGTTGACAGCTGTGTAAAGATATTAGCAAGAAATTTATACAAAAAAAGTTACACAATTAAATAATAATTAATTGTAACCATTAAAATATTATATATTCTTAGTAGTTCATCTATTTCAACCTTATTTAAATCTTATTTCTAGTTTATTAATTCTCTTCTGCTTATCGTAATTTTTTAGTTTTCTTAAATATATTATCGGTAGAAACTTCGTTTTTCATTTTTATTTTCTGTTTAACTCAACGTCGTTTTAGTTTCTTATAGTTTATATCATTCCGTTGAACTATTAATTGTTTTTTATTGAGTTTACGGTTTTATATTTCTTCTATTTACACCCGAGTTCAAGGGCACTTCAAGTTCGTAAGGTAAGTTTATATAAGTTTGGTTGTAGTGATTTTTTTGAGAATAGTTGTATAGAATATTTTTAATTCTCATTACCGTAAATTGTTTCAACACGATTAGATATGGCGGCTGATGATCACCGTGCTCACGTTCACAGAAGAATACAGAGGGAACTAAAACTACCCGACGACCATTTTCGGCTCGAAGATAACTGTGTACAATGTTTATTGTGCACAACGGCATAAGTCGTATTGAAACGTTATACATTCGAGCGTCACCTACAATCTGCTAAACACCAAGCAGCTCTCCAGAGACGGAATCAACCAGTTTTTCCAACTGCACAACATTTCACAAACTTGAACAGTCGGCACTCTTCTCTCTTTCAAGATTTCACTAGCACATGCATTAAATCAGATATTTGTTTCGACAAGGTATGTCAAGCTGATTTTGCTAATTTTCTACAAACTTACACACAACATAACGTTCCAGATGCGACAACTATGAGCAAAACGTATTTGCCTATCATTTACAATGAAACTCTGACGACTATACGAGAAGAAATAGGAGATTGTCCTATTTGGGTTTCAGTGGACGAAACAACTGACTCCAAGCGTCGCTGCGTCGCCATTGTTATTATTGGTGCATTGTATCAAGACCGAGCTTCAACGGGACGGTTAATAAGATGTGGAGAAGTTGTGACAGCAAACGCTGCAAACATAGCGGCGTATGAGGTTGATAGCTTGAATGAGTTTTGGCCGGCAGGTTTTGATCCAAACAGAGTTCTTTTATATTTGACTGATGCTGCTCTATACATGAAGGTGTCCGCTGGAATTCTGAAACGAACATATCCAAAACTTGTCAACGTGACATGTTTAGCGCACGCATATCACAATATAGCTGAAAAAGTCAGAGAGTGCTATGAGGAAATCAATGATGTCGTTGCAAGTGCCAAAGAAGTTTTCTCGAAATCAAAAACGCGGGTTGATATCTTTAAAGCTGCTCTCCCAAACGTTCCTCTACCACCAAGACCAGTGACAACACGATGGGGCACGTGGATTGAAGCGTGCCAATATTAGTGTTTACACTACAATGACGTAAGACAAGTTTTTATGGACCTCGAAGATAACAGCGAAGCTGTAAGAAATTTGCAAGAAAGCTTGGAAAGGCAAGAAAACCGTGAAGAGTTTGAAGACATTGCTGCCAAATTTTCTTGTCTAGTTACGACTATCAAACTACTACAACAAAGAGGATGCAGCCTAGCTCAAACGTGCCACACGATTTCCGAATTGAAACAAAAATTCCAAGAAGATCTGGAGATTGTTCGAGAAATCCAGCATAATGTTGTTCAGGTTTTCAGAGACAACGATAGATTTACACAGATTATTAACATCAACAACCGCATGATCAATAACAGAATGCAAAATTTGCCGGATAATTGGGTTGATGATGACGCCCTCAGAATGAATTATGCACCATTGACTTGCGCAGATGTGGAAAGATCGTTCAGTGTCTATAAATCATACTACAGAAGTAACAGACAAAGTATGTCATTTGAATCACTGTGTCAGCATATTGTAATTAACTATAATAAAAACATGGGACGCGAAAATGAGAATATGCAAGCGGATTCTGATGAAGATGAATAGGAGTTTTTCCCTTCAACTACGAGTTTTCCTCAGATGACCTGCAAGATAGTTGGCACGACGACCTACTAGAGTACCAGCACGATGAACAGCAAAATTATCAGCAATATGATCAACAAGAGTATCAGTAAGATGATTAGCAAGATGACCAGCACGATAGTCAACAAGATTACGAGTAAGACCATCAGCAAGATGTCTAGTGAGATCGTCAGTGAGATGTCAGGCATAACTGTCACCAAGATGACGAGCAATACTGTCAGCATGACCGTCAACAAGATATCAGGCAAGACTATCAACATAATGACGAGCAAGATGGTCAGCAAAATGTAGAGCAAGATGACGGCCAAGACTGTGTTACGTCCCGGTGATATTCGGACCGATGGGGAATAGTATTATTATTGTTTTGTATTTTAGAAATCTACAGATTTCTAGGAATAATCTCTGATCGTTGAAAAGAAAAATTATAATGTTATTTCTTCTCACATTGGTGGGAAAAGGGGGACCTATTTAAAGAGGTACCTTTTCCTGAAATTAGTCCAAGATTATTAATTCTATGTGGTCGTCTGGAACACCCTTGTAAGGATCCAATTGAGATGGACAGGATAAGAATTTGTCCGCGTAAAAATGAAATCGTGGATCTCTTTCACCGATGTATACTAATAGTATTGGTCTCTCGACTTCGGTTATTGGAATGAAACTGTATTTGACTTTTCTAAATCGAAATGGCTTTGAAAGGGAAATATCCCTTTTTACAAACGATAAATTAGGACTTAATAATGGTTGATGATTACGTTCACCAGAACATATCTTAGCATATTCCGTACAGGAATCGCAATCACAATATTTGGGTTCTGGAACAGAGCCCTTGGGTCTGCGTAGCTTTGGAGCCATAGGCTCTGTTCGAAAACATGTTGAAAATGAAATTTGTTTCAAAACGATGCTCTCAAGAAATAGAATAATTTAGGTAGTGAAAAAGAATATAGATATGACTTTATTCCCGACTCAGGATAAGAGATTCCTTCACTGACTCTTGAAGGAGGTAAACAATTTTATTGATTGATTGACAGAATACCCTTTTTTTATTGTAGGTTCGAACAGGGTTAATGAGCAGGAGAGTAATGGTTTATTTGTTGGGATTTGGAAGTACACTCAGAGAGAACAAAATGATCATTGACCAACCCGGGTCGATCTCTTAGTCGCCATCTATCATCATTGTGTATTTAGGATATTTAAAGATAGCTATTTTTCTGGGTAAGGGTGGGAGGATAAATGATAATAGATTTAGGAGTTAGGTACGGGTTTGTTCGAACTGGATTAATTTGAATTGAATTGAAATCTCGATGGATTTGACGGATGTTAATTTTAATTTAATTGATACGGTGAGTTAATTGAGCATTTCCAAAAAAAAAAGAAGCTTCGAGTAAGAAATCGTTGTTTTGTTAATTTATAAATTTAGTAAATGAGTCAGTCAATGAACCCTCGACGCTGAATCGGATTTTGAAGAAATCATCAACGGAAAATCAATCAATAAGTTCCTCAGTCAAATAAAGGCCTTGAATCAAGTCCTCCATTCGTCGTGAAACACATTAATGATTCTGCCGTGTAAATAGAGTTTTTAGGAATTCGAATTTTAGCAATTTTAAGAATAGTTTATGAATTGAAACAAAGAGCTGAATAAACTTAAAAATTCTTCAAATGAGTTGACAATCAAACGTATTGAGTAAATTCAAGAAAAAAAAAAAAGATTTCCCATTGAAATATCCGAATAATATTTATTAATAGATTCAAAAATAACGTTATAAATTATAATTATATTTAATTTGGTTTGGGTTAATCTGTCAATATTCTTGAATGAGCTTTCAACTACCAATAACTACAACCAGTGTTGGTAAAGAATTTAGTTGAAAAATTTTAAGTTAGATTAAATAATTTCGTTAAATATTGATCATTGTGAATGATTTCTAAATAAGTTATTGGTCTTAATGAATTGTTAACTCAACACTCTCCAATTGAATTTACTGAATTCAGTGTGTCAATAATTCAATATTATTAAGCTGATAAATTTTATGTGGGAAATAGAATTAAATGAATAATTTTAAAAATGAAAAGATTTTTTAATGAAATTTTGGATTGGAATAATTGCGTTACACGAATGTAATTGAAAGTGAAATTATTAATCATATATGTATAAATATATTTATTTTCCCCTTCTTTTTTTATAGTTAAATTAAATCAAATGTCAGAAATTTCAGGGATAATAAAACTCAAATTTTTACAAGGTTAAAAATGTTTGGTATGTTCAAATGTCAATAACAGATTTAGGTAAACCGTGTTTAAAATCGGTTTCGTGACAAATTCAAATAAAATAAATATTAATTAGAAGAATTTATATATTGAATAATTACGCGTCAACGGATTTTTAATTATAAAATAAACCTTAATTGATTTAACTATAATTTCCAATCAATCCAATAAACCATCGGCTTATCCGTCGGTTAACTCAACCAGATTAGATTGGGTTAAATAAACGGAACTTTTAAATTTATTAGATTTGATTGAATTAATTATGTTAGTTTATTTGCTTATGCATAGTTAATGTTTGTGTGGAAGGTTTGTTTTAAGAATCAACATGCAATATCTACTCATTAAGTTTATTTGTAAAGTGTTTTAGTGTTATAGGAAAACAATTGTTCACAAATTGCACACAAAATTTAATTAGATGAAGGGAAAGAGAGCACACTTTCATGAACCAAAAATCATTACCTTTTATTGCGATCTTAAACTGAAAAGAAACTTTATTCTAAATTTCACCAACTTGTTTTAAATTCACAGAGATTTTATAATTTTCACCAAATAAATTTTAATTTTTGTTGTTTTAATTGCCCATAAATTCACAATTGCACAAATAAAAAAATAAAAATCACTACACCAGTTTAACGTAGGGAAAAGAAAATTTATTTTTAAATCAATCGATATTTGGTTGAATCAGAATCTTTGAAAATATTGAAATCCTTGAAAAATATATTGAAATCTTTGAAAAATATACATTGAAATCCTTGAAAAATATATTGAAATCCTTGAAAAAAAATCTGGGCATCGGTTGGCCCTGCGGGCCAGCCCCGGAACTTCCCGCTGTTTTCGAGCTCTAAGAGCTCGAAAACATCAGTATAAATACATTCGAGCTCGAAAATACCTTTGGTTCCCTCATTTTATGAGCTTTTCAAGCTCAAACAGATAACGTTTTATATTAAAATTGAAAAATTTAGAATCCAAAATAATTAATAAATAAGCGATTTTTACATATTTATTCACGATTATGTTCAATAATTAGCTCAAAAATAAATTTACATGATAAGTTGTATCTATATCGTGTCAGAATATCGTGGTACGAGCGAACATAATGATTTTTAAGCAGTCACTTTCAATGACTTACATAAAGATGAACATATTAGTTTTAAGTTATGTTGTTCAGTAATTATGATGTTATTCAATGAAAAAAGCAGATACAGATTTTACATTTATTATTCTGTGAACGATATCTCTCGAACGGATTATCTGATTGCGACAATCTTGGCAGCAATCGAATGCTTTTATCGAGTTCTAGAGCTGATTAGATTTTGGAATTGATCGATTCAATAGTTTCCGAAATATTCACGAAAAACGATAAAAAAACGTTTTTTTTTTTCATTTTTTCGTTGACGATATCTCTCGAACGGATTATCCGATTGAGACGTTTGAGGTGGTAATCGGCGCGTTTTATTAAGGTCTAGAGCTGATAAAATTTTGTAAATGATTGGTTCAGTCATTTCGACGATATTCGCAAAAAACCGTTTTATACTATTTTTTTCGTCGACGATATCTTTTGAACGAATTTTCCGATTAAGACATTTTTGGCGGCAATCGAAAGCTTTTATCGAGTTCTAGAGCTGATTAGATTTTAGAATTGATTGATCCAACAGTTTTCAAAATATCCAAAAAAAACGAAAAAAAAAATTTTAATGATTTGAGTAATTTTAATTGAATTGGACTCTTTTAAACTATTTCATAATATTTTACGAAATTTAAAAAAAAAAAAAAAATACGTAAAGCGATTTTAATATGTAACTTGTGATGTTGTTGAGCTCTTCGAGCTCAAAAATACAATTTTTATGTTATTTTAAGCTCTATAAGTGCGAAGATGAATTTTTTTATGCTTCTAAGCTCTTTGAGCTCAAAAATTGGAAAAACATTTTTTTTTCTTTTTTAATCTTTAGTTTTCGATATCTTACGAATGAATCAACCGATTTTAACCAGTCCAACAGCGGTCGACGTATCTTTTCAAGTATAAGAGCTGATTAGTGTTTAGAAGTGATCGGTGAAGCTATTTAAGAGATTTTTTAAAAAAACATTTTTTTTTTTTAATTTTTCGTTTTCAATATCTCTCGAACGAATCAACCGATTTTGACCGATCCAACGGTGATTGACGTGGTTTTTCAAGGTTAAGAAGTTATTAGTTTCTGGAAGTGATTGGTGAAGCCGTTTAAGAGATTTTTTGAAAAAATATTTTTTTTCAAATTTTTCGTTTTCGATATCTTACGAACGAATCAACCGATTTTAATCGGTCCAACGGCAATCGACGTGGTTTTTCAAGATTAAGAGCTGATTAGTTTTTGGAAGTGATTGGTGAAGCCATTTAAGAGATTTTTTGAAAAAATATTTTTTTTGAAATTTTTCGTTTTCGATATCTCACGAACGAATCAACCGATTTCGACCGGTCCAACGGTGATCGACGTGGTTTTTTAAGGTTAAGAGCTGATTAGTTTTTGGAATTGATCGGTAAAGCCGTTTAAAAGTTATTCCAAAAAAACGATTTTTCGAAAATTTTGTTTTTGAAATTTCTAAAAATCTAGCGAACCGAATCGATTCAAATTTTCACGAAATTTAATGGCTATGATACTCTTTGGATCGCCACCAATTTCGATCCGATCGGCCAAGCCGTTCAAAAGTTATAAGAGGTTTACATACACACACACACACACACATACAGCCGCACGGACATCATCGCGGGAATAGTCAGGGAAGCTTCCTAGGACCTCAAAACGTCGAGATCTGATGAAAACTCGATTTTCGAAAAACGGGGTGAAAACAATAACTTCCCGATTTTTGAAAATCTGAGATTTTTTGCGGGAAGTTAAAAATATATATTGAAATCCTTGAAAAATATATTGAAATCCTTGCTGGATATAAAGTGGGATCACACCCGAAACTGTACTCAAACTTCAAAAACGGGGTCACACCCGACGGCAACGAAGTATAAAAACGAACTGCTAATTAACGGATGCAGAGACTTTTATTTACTTTGTAACTTTAGATGGACCCCCATGGTAGGAGCTATGAGAAAAGACGCGGAGCAGCTCTCCCATAGTTATTGTTTATTCATCAAAAATCTTTATCGATGACCCAGGTCTTCCGGCGTTATCGGAGACGAAATACCGAGAATCTTTATTTATTTAAATAAACATAATATGCTTTATAAGCAGCTACATTTATTTAAACAAATTTAAGATGCTGTCATCATCGGATAAATTTATTAATCAATAAACTATATAAAGTTATAGTTAAATTTTGAAAAGTGCAAAGCCGAAATATTGTAGATACAAAATAACTATCAAATTTACTATTTTTATGAATTTATTCTTTAATTTGGGGGGTTTTACAGCCCTCTGAACGGTCTTTCCTTGATTTTGAGTATTAGGGCAGCAGCAGGAGTAAGTTGGTAATTTACTCCTGCTGCGGGCGTTTCTTTAAGTTGATCTGGGCCTTACTCTTATTATCTAACTCCGCCAAGTACTCAGGTTACCGCATGGTATTCCCGACGCCCACTCAATTGTTTTGTTTCGCCTACTCGTATGCTCTCTTTCGTACAAGATGGTGTACTTATAATATATTTATATAATGTAGTAAATTTTATAATTATGTATGTTATACATGCTGCATTCCAGATTGATTTGTTTGTATGTAGAATGACATGCATGCAGTATTTCAGTATAATGTATTTATAATTTTACTGTTTAATTTAATTGTATAAAAAAAAATATATGTATAAGTTATGCATGCAATGTTTAATATTTTGTATAAGATTTAATATATTGAAGAGAAGTTCTTATAAACTATTTATGTTCCGAGGCTATCTATGTATACCTATATATCTTCATATCTTTATATGTGTATTTAAAGTACTTATTGTATTTAGATCCGTATATGTATCCATACTTTAAATGTTCTCAGGCATTTACTCAATAATATTAATAGGCAAAGTTAAATATATATATATATATGTACACATATGCGTCTCCCGCACACACACAAGCAAAAATGATTACGTATGTGTACACGACCCGACTCACATATTCATACATATATATTTAATGAATATAACTTATAATTATTTAAGAGTCAAATTATGTATATATCATACGGGATGGTCCGTATATTTAGATCATGCCGGGCATTTCCCCGAATAATAATAAATTTTGGGTTGCGTTCTTCGAAATATATCTGAAGGGTGACGAGGACGTAACAACTGTAAGCAAGTTGCGGAGGAAGACAATCAAAACGATGATCTACAAGACTATCAGTGAAGCCATCATCGATAATCAGAAATACCGTAGCTAGACTATCAATAACATTACTATCAAGATGATGGTCAGCATGATGTCCAGAAAGATCATGAGCAAGACCACCAGCATGATGATCATAAAGATATTGGCTGAGACTATCAGCAAGATGTTAGCTGAGACCGTCAGCAAATGACGAGAAAAATCAAGAACAAGATGTCGAGCAAAATCGTTAGTAAGGCCATCTGCATAACCACCAGCAAGATGACGAGCTAGATGATCGACACGGTATCCAGCACTATAGTCAGCAAGATGACCAGCAAGATTACGAGCAAGATGTCGGGTGAGACAATAATCAAGATGACGAACAAGACCGTCAGCACGTTGATTTCTAAGACTGTTAGCAAGGCCATCATCAAGACAATTAGAAATACCATAAGCGAGACGATTAATAACATTACTAGCACGATGGTCTGAATGA
>OZ024713.1:7935992-7953492 GCA_964016945.1 Microplitis deprimator
CTACTACTACTACTACTACTACTACTACTACTACTACTACTACTACTACTACTACTACTACTACTACTACTACTACTACTACTACTACTACTACTACTACTACTACTACTACTACTACTACTACTACTACTACTACTACTACTACTACTACTACTACTACTACTACTACTACTACTACTACTACTACTACTACTACTACTACTACTACTACTACTACTACTACTACTACTACTACTACTACTACTACTACTACTACTACTACTACTACTACTACTACTACTACTACTACTACTACTACTACTACTACTACTACTACTACTACTACTACTACTACTACTACTACTACTACTACTACTACTACTACTACTACTACTACTACTACTACTACTACTACTACTACTACTACTACTACTACTACTACTACTACTACTACTACTACTACTACTACTACTACTACTACTACTACTACTACTACTACTACTACTACTACTACTACTACTACTACTACTACTACTACTACTACTACTACTACTACTACTACTACTACTACTACTACTACTACTACTACTACTACTACTACTACTACTACTACTACTACTACTACTACTACTACTACTACTACTACTACTACTACTACTACTACTACTACTACTACTACTACTACTACTACTACTACTACTACTACTACTACTACTACTACTACTACTACTACTACTACTACTACTACTACTACTACTACTACTACTACTACTACTACTACTACTACTACTACTACTACTACTACTACTACTACTACTACTACTACTACTACTACTACTACTACTACTACTACTACTACTACTACTACTACTACTACTACTACTACTACTACTACTACTACTACTACTACTACTACTACTACTACTACTACTACTACTACTACTACTACTACTACTACTACTACTACTACTACTACTACTACTACTACTACTACTACTACTACTACTACTACTACTACTACTACTACTACTACTACTACTACTACTACTACTACTACTACTACTACTACTACTACTACTACTACTACTACTACTACTACTACTACTACTACTACTACTACTACTACTACTACTACTACTACTACTACTACTACTACTACTACTACTACTACTACTACTACTACTACTACTACTACTACTACTACTACTACTACTACTACTACTACTACTACTACTACTACTACTACTACTACTACTACTACTACTACTACTACTACTACTACTACTACTACTACTACTACTACTACTACTACTACTACTACTACTACTACTACTACTACTACTACTACTACTACTACTACTACTACTACTACTACTACTACTACTACTACTACTACTACTACTACTACTACTACTACTACTACTACTACTACTACTACTACTACTACTACTACTACTACTACTACTACTACTACTACTACTACTACTACTACTACTACTACTACTACTACTACTACTACTACTACTACTACTACTACTACTACTACTACTACTACTACTACTACTACTACTACTACTACTACTACTACTACTACTACTACTACTACTACTACTACTACTACTACTACTACTACTACTACTACTACTACTACTACTACTACTACTACTACTACTACTACTACTACTACTACTACTACTACTACTACTACTACTACTACTACTACTACTACTACTACTACTACTACTACTACTACTACTACTACTACTACTACTACTACTACTACTACTACTACTACTACTACTACTACTACTACTACTACTACTACTACTACTACTACTACTACTACTACTACTACTACTACTACTACTACTACTACTACTACTACTACTACTACTACTACTACTACTACTACTACTACTACTACTACTACTACTACTACTACTACTACTACTACTACTACTACTACTACTACTACTACTACTACTACTACTACTACTACTACTACTACTACTACTACTACTACTACTACTACTACTACTACTACTACTACTACTACTACTACTACTACTACTACTACTACTACTACTACTACTACTACTACTACTACTACTACTACTACTACTACTACTACTACTACTACTACTACTACTACTACTACTACTACTACTACTACTACTACTACTACTACTACTACTACTACTACTACTACTACTACTACTACTACTACTACTACTACTACTACTACTACTACTACTACTACTACTACTACTACTACTACTACACTACTACTACTACTACTACTACTACTACTACTACTACTACTACTACTACTACTACTACTACTACTACTACTACTACTACTACTACTACTACTACTACTACTACTACTACTACTACTACTACTACTACTACTACTACTACTACTACTACTACTACTACTACTACTACTACTACTACTACTACTACTACTACTACTACTACTACTACTACTACTACTACTACTACTACTACTACTACTACTACTACTACTACTACTACTACTACTACTACTACTACTACTACTACTACTACTACTACTACTACTACTACTACTACTACTACTACTACTACTACTACTACTACTACTACTACTACTACTACTACTACTACTACTACTACTACTACTACTACTACTACTACTACTACTACTACTACTACTACTACTACTACTACTACTACTACTACTACTACTACTACTACTACTACTACTACTACTACTACTACTACTACTACTACTACTACTACTACTACTACTACTACTACTACTACTACTACTACTACTACTACTACTACTACTACTACTACTACTACTACTACTACTACTACTACTACTACTACTACTACTACTACTACTACTACTACTACTACTACTACTACTACTACTACTACTACTACTACTACTACTACTACTACTACTACTACTACTACTACTACTACTACTACTACTACTACTACTACTACTACTACTACTACTACTACTACTACTACTACTACTACTACTACTACTACTACTACTACTACTACTACTACTACTACTACTACTACTACTACTACTACTACTACTACTACTACTACTACTACTACTACTACTACTACTACTACTACTACTACTACTACTACTACTACTACTACTACTACTACTACTACTACTACTACTACTACTACTACTACTACTACTACTACTACTACTACTACTACTACTACTACTACTACTACTACTACTACTACTACTACTACTACTACTACTACTACTACTACTACTACTACTACTACTACTACTACTACTACTACTACTACTACTACTACTACTACTACTACTACTACTACTACTACTACTACTACTACTACTACTACTACTACTACTACTACTACTACTACTACTACTACTACTACTACTACTACTACTACTACTACTACTACTACTACTACTACTACTACTACTACTACTACTACTACTACTACTACTACTACTACTACTACTACTACTACTACTACTACTACTACTACTACTACTACTACTACTACTACTACTACTACTACTACTACTACTACTACTACTACTACTACTACTACTACTACTACTACTACTACTACTACTACTACTACTACTACTACTACTACTACTACTACTACTACTACTACTACTACTACTACTACTACTACTACTACTACTACTACTACTACTACTACTACTACTACTACTACTACTACTACTACTACTACTACTACTACTACTACTACTACTACTACTACTACTACTACTACTACTACTACTACTACTACTACTACTACTACTACTACTACTACTACTACTACTACTACTACTACTCTCGGAGGTTGATGGTGATGATGAGGGTGACTCTCTTCGGTCTTTCGGGATAATGATGGCGACATCATTCTCCGGAAGAGTGAAGGAGTCTACCATCTCATGTCATCATCAGGGTTTGAGTCCAACCGAGCGCGTCCCCGGGTGGCGGATAGGGGAATGGCCCTTACGATTACTCCTAGACGATATCATCTTTGATGATTTTTCGCGTGGAGGAAAGTTTGGGTTAGTGAGTTCCATAGAGGGTTGCTACCGGTTTAACGACTGGTGTGTGACCTGAAAAAGGCTCACCGCGGACCACTCAGGAGAAGCTATACTCCTTAAAAACAGAGACGGGTGTGATGTTTAAAGTGGTGAATTTCTCATTATGATGCAACAACAGAATAATAGTAATTCGTTTACGGGGCAGAGGAGGGATACCTCAGCCGCGGCAGCGTCAGGTGGGTTAGCAGCACCTGCGCGGTCGACTACATCCAGCGACTGCTCGACGCCCTTGGTTGATCACTTGGCCAAGGGTTACACAACCGTCGACACGCCAAGTGAAGGCCTAGTGAAGGCCACTAGGAGCTGTGGGAACGAGTTTCTCACAATGCGAGATGCGGAGATTTCCCAGGAAGATTCTGGACTCGAGGAAATCCGGGAAGTCCTCAAAGAGACCCTGAGGACTATTACCAGGAAAAGAACGGTGGCATCCGAAGTTACTGCTGGTGTGAAGGAAGCTGCGTTGATATTAACGCAGTTACTTGTCCACCGCAAAGCCTGGAAGGATGCTCAGCGAAAGTTGGCAGCTACAGAGCTGAAGGAGCGGGAGCACCTGTTACAAGAACTGCAGCGACGGGAACTACTTCTGAGGGAGGCACGGCAAACCGAGACCCCGAAGAAGAAAAATAAAAAAGCTTCAGAACGGATGGAGCTAGAGCACTCGAGCCCACCAAAAGGGCCTGAAGAGCAAATAGTGCCCACCTATTCTGAAGCCACAGCCAGAGGCAACACTCCCCGCCATAACGAGGCCCCGAAAGGGAAGCGCCCGTTGGCATCGCCCGAGGAGGGTGAACGGGAGCAGAAAAAGAGGAAGGAGAAGGAAACCTTTGACAAAAAGGTAGGTGACGAAGATTTCACCGTTGTGGAAGGGAAACGGAAGAAGAGGAAGAGGAAGAAAAAGGAAAAGGCTGCGAAAGCAGCGGGCAGTGGATCGACGGGACCAGGACCAGCAAAGACATCGACAGGACCAGGGACGACACGGACCACAGCATCTAAGGAGGACAAGCAGCGGAAGAGGCGACAACGGGCGGAGGCCGTGCTGATCACACCAGGTGAGTCAAGATCGTCTGGAGAAGTTTTGAGAGCATTGCGATCGAAACTTTCCCCGGAGGATCTTGCTACTAGTGTAAGGTCGATAAGGACAGCCAGGAAAGGCGGTCTTCTTATCGAGTTCGAGGGATCTGTTAAAGATCGCTCTGCTCTCGATAAGAAGATCACCGAGGCGGCTGGTGGAGTTGTTGCGGTGCGCCATCTCGTCCCAACCACTACAGTGGTTATCGATGGGCTGGACGCTGCAACAACAGTCGACGAGGTGAGGGCGGCCTTGCGTCGGAGCAACAATGAAGGTGCGGACGAGCTGAAAATTAACATCACAAAACCCAATAAATGGGGAGCTGTCCGTGCCTTCATTGAGGCAAGATGCGCGGTCGCCGCTGCCTTAGAGGCCTTGGGAAAGGTCAAAGTGGGCTGGTTGGTCTGCCGTATCCGCCGCTGGGAACGGCTTGATCGATGCTTTCGCTGCCATGATCTTGGTCACTCGACCAGATCATGTAAGGCGGAGGTTGATCGGTCGAGTCTTTGCTGGCGTTGCGGCCAGGCGGACCACCAGGCCAAGACCTGCCCCAATCCACCGCGCTGCCACCTCTGTGCGGCAGTAGGAGACGGGCGATCTGTTGATCACATAATCGGTTCGAGGCGATGCACTTCTCAGAAAAATGGCTAAGGTGCTGCAGGCGAATCTACAACGGTGCAGAACATCGCTGGATCTACTTCTAGCACGGAAACAAGACCGCAGAATGGATATTGTTCTGGTTTCAGAGCAATACCATTCAGCGTCTGGACCAAATTGGTTCTGTGACCCCTCGGGCACAGCGGCAATTTGGATTCCGGACCTAGGGTCTGTTTCCGTGAGAGACAGTGGATCCAGGGATGGTATTGTATGGGTAGTTACGCCAGCGATCACCTTCGTGTCGTGCTATTTCACTCCCAACGAGCCTATCGCTGACTTCCGAAAGAGGGTGAATGAACTCGAAAGAGTTATTCACAATCTTGAGGGAGAAATCGTGATAGGTGGTGATTTCAATGCGAAATCCATCGATTGGGGCATGGAATGGACCGACACGCGCGGTACTGAGCTCTTGGACATGATGGCAAGTCTAGATCTTGTCATTATGAATAAGGGAAACACTACAACTTTCCGTAGGGTGGGCACACGTGGGTCAATTATTGACCTCACCTTTGCTACTCAACGGATAGCTGCGGTGATCTCGGACTGGGCTGTTTTAGAGGAGTTTACGGCTAGCGATCACCAATACATCTCGTATACGGTACATGATCTACGGGGAAACCCTGCGATAGTGTGCCAGCGTTCAATGAAGCGGGTAGGTTGGACGGTTTCGAGGCTGGATGAGAGTGCTTTACAAAAAGCGGTCTCAGACAGCGTTGAGACCTTTCCCCCTATATCTGCTGAGACGCGCGAAGATGTGGAGATGATTGTTGACCGTACGATGAAGGCTGTCGTCTCAGGCTGCGACGCTGCCATGCCTCGACGTTCCGCAAGCTCACGCAGGAAACCGGCTTACTGGTGGACTGATGAGATTGCGCTGCTCAGGGCTGAGTGTTTGCGTCTTCGGAGGCAAGCACTCAGGACGCGAAAGCGTGATACTGGGCAGCAGAAGAACGAAGAGTACAAGGCGGCGAAGAAGCGACTGGTTATGGCAATCAAGGAGAGCAAAGGGCGATGCTGGAAGGCGGTCTGCGAAGAAGTAGATAATGATCTATGGGGCCTTGGCTACCAGATTGTTACTCGAAAATTCGAGGGTCGCAGTCCAGTATCTCCTATGGAGCCGAATGCGATGCAGGAGATTGTTAATGTCCTGTTTCCGGAGCGCGAAGATCGGGACAGTCCTGTTTGGACTATACCCGATGACGAGTGCCCACCGTTCTCAGCAGCTGAACTGCGGCTGGTTGTAAGAAATCTCAAAGGAGGAAAGGCCCCGGGCCCCGACGGTATCCCCGTCGAGGTTTATAAGGCCCTCCTCCCTCAGCACGAACAACTGCTTTTGAGTACTTACAACTGCTGCATTTCGGTTGGAGTTTTTCCTGCACGATGGAAGCTGCAAAGGTTAGTCCTGTTAGACAAAGGAAAGGGTCCGCCCTATACTCCTTCGTCTTACAGGCCACTTTGCATGCTGGACGTAGCTGGAAAAATTTTCGAATCGTTAATTCGAAATCGGCTGAGAATTGAAGTTGCGAATGCCGGTGGTCTAGCGGAAAACCAACATGGTTTTCGGCCTGGTCGCAGCACAATCGGTGCTATTTCGGAAGCGCTTTCATTTGCTAGAAGAGCTTGGACGGGAAATCATCGATCCCGTCCAGTATGCATTATGATGACATTTGATGTCAAAAATGCATTCAATTCGGCACGATGGCCGGATATAATGAAAGCGCTTCGGAAATTAGGTCTGTCCGAGTATCTCATTCGGATCATTGACGATTACTTACGTGATCGTTTTTTGATCTATGAGACTACCTTTGGCGAGATGATGAAGAAGCTGAGTGGAGGAGCGGCTCAGGGTTCTGTCTTAGGACCAGAACTCTGGATCATCCTTTATGACGCACTTCTACGTCTAGACCTACCGAGTGAGGTGATACTGGAGGGGTTTGCTGACGATGTGGCGGCACTAATCCTTGCGCGTTCTTACGAGAGTGCGCAAAGATTAGCAAGCCTGGTCGCGACCAAAGTGGACGCTTGGCTAAATGACCATGGTATGGCATTAGCGAAAGCGAAAACTGAGGTTATAGTACTCACAGCCCAGAGGTGGTTTCCGAGTCCTTTCCGTGCTCTCGTCGTGGATCAACACGTCGAGAGTGGGAGTTCTTTGAAATACCTTGGGGTGACGATCGATACGAAACTCACGTTTCGCGATCAGATTGTCAGTGCGGCTAAAAAAGCGACAACGTTGGTAGCGAGTCTTTCTCGGTTGATGCCTAACGTCGGAGGACCGAGGAGCAGCCGTAGACGAGTTCTCATGAGCGTCTCAAACTCGATAATGCTCTACGGAGCGGAAATCTGGTGTGAGTCACTCAAAGTAGAAAGTTATCGTCGACGACTGGCATCCGTTCAACGAAGAGGTGCGCTGAGGGTAGCTTGTGCTTACCGTACGGTTTCGGAAGCAGCGGTGATGGTCATCGCGGGTGTGATTCCAATCGACCTTTTGGGGTTCGAGAGGAAGCGCATCTGGGATGCCCGTCGGGCTGGGGAAGAACCGTTGGAAAAAGTTAAGGTTCGAGAACGCGAGGAGACCCTGAAACTCTGGCAAGAGCGATGGGAATCTGCGGAAACGGGACGTTGGACATACAGGCTCATTAAACGAGTCCGTGATTGGATTACACGGAGAGAAGGAGAGGTAGATTACTATCTTTCCCAATTTCTGTCCGGTCATGGCCAGTTTAATGAGTATTTGTATCGCATGGGGATCCGAACCGATCCTTATTGCCAATACTGTCCGCAAGTTGTCGACTCTGCCGAGCACACTTTCTTTTTCTGTCAGCGTTGGTCTGAAATACGGCTGCGCTTTCAGGAGGAGAAAGAGGTGCCAAATGCCGCTGACCTGGTGATACCTTGGATGTTGGCGACGGCAGACAATTTTAAGACCATGACGACTTACGCCCGAGAAGTGTTAAAAGAAAAAAAGAGAGAAGAAATCGAATAGAAGTGATCAGAAAAGAGAGCGACGGGGAGAAGAAGAGGAGGACTAGTACTGCGAAGTAATGCTTGCGCGGTCCCGCAGTACTAGGTCCGAAGAAGGAAGGGAGTGAGGTTTTTAGCCGGTAGGGCCCCCAGGGATACAGTTATCTTAATGATACATCCTTGGGGGAAGAGCCCGGCACACGGAGGGCAATACGCATATGAAGAGCAGTTTATGCTTTTCATATGGGTATTGCCTTCTACGGTGCGTGATAGCATTTTTCCCTCACCCTCTTCCAAAAAAAAAAAAAAAAAAAAAAAAAAAAAAAAAAAAAAAAAATACTACTACTACTACTACTACTACTACTACTACTACTACTACTACTACTACTACTACTACTACTACTACTACTACTACTACTACTACTACTACTACTACTACTACTACTACTACTACTACTACTACTACTACTACTACTACTACTACTACTACTACTACTACTACTACTACTACTACTACTACTACTACTACTACTACTACTACTACTACTACTACTACTACTACTACTACTACTACTACTACTACTACTACTACTACTACTACTACTACTACTACTACTACTACTACTACTACTACTACTACTACTACTACTACTACTACTACTACTACTACTACTACTACTACTACTACTACTACTACTACTACTACTACTACTACTACTACTACTACTACTACTACTACTACTACTACTACTACTACTACTACTACTACTACTACTACTACTACTACTACTACTACTACTACTACTACTACTACTACTACTACTACTACTACTACTACTACTACTACTACTACTACTACTACTACTACTACTACTACTACTACTACTACTACTACTACTACTACTACTACTACTACTACTACTACTACTACTACTACTACTACTACTACTACTACTACTACTACTACTACTACTACTACTACTACTACTACTACTACTACTACTACTACTACTACTACTACTACTACTACTACTACTACTACTACTACTACTACTACTACTACTACTACTACTACTACTACTACTACTACTACTACTACTACTACTACTACTACTACTACTACTACTACTACTACTACTACTACTACTACTACTACTACTACTACTACTACTACTACTACTACTACTACTACTACTACTACTACTACTACTACTACTACTACTACTACTACTACTACTACTACTACTACTACTACTACTACTACTACTACTACTACTACTACTACTACTACTACTACTACTACTACTACTACTACTACTACTACTACTACTACTACTACTACTACTACTACTACTACTACTACTACTACTACTACTACTACTACTACTACTACTACTACTACTACTACTACTACTACTACTACTACTACTACTACTACTACTACTACTACTACTACTACTACTACTACTACTACTACTACTACTACTACTACTACTACTACTACTACTACTACTACTACTACTACTACTACTACTACTACTACTACTACTACTACTACTACTACTACTACTACTACTACTACTACTACTACTACTACTACTACTACTACTACTACTACTACTACTACTACTACTACTACTACTACTACTACTACTACTACTACTACTACTACTACTACTACTACTACTACTACTACTACTACTACTACTACTACTACTACTACTACTACTACTACTACTACTACTACTACTACTACTACTACTACTACTACTACTACTACTACTACTACTACTACTACTACTACTACTACTACTACTACTACTACTACTACTACTACTACTACTACTACTACTACTACTACTACTACTACTACTACTACTACTACTACTACTACTACTACTACTACTACTACTACTACTACTACTACTACTACTACTACTACTACTACTACTACTACTACTACTACTACTACTACTACTACTACTACTACTACTACTACTACTACTACTACTACTACTACTACTACTACTACTACTACTACTACTACTACTACTACTACTACTACTACTACTACTACTACTACTACTACTACTACTACTACTACTACTACTACTACTACTACTACTACTACTACTACTACTACTACTACTACTACTACTACTACTACTACTACTACTACTACTACTACTACTACTACTACTACTACTACTACTACTACTACTACTACTACTACTACTACTACTACTACTACTACTACTACTACTACTACTACTACTACTACTACTACTACTACTACTACTACTACTACTACTACTACTACTACTACTACTACTACTACTACTACTACTACTACTACTACTACTACTACTACTACTACTACTACTACTACTACTACTACTACTACTACTACTACTACTACTACTACTACTACTACTACTACTACTACTACTACTACTACTACTACTACTACTACTACTACTACTACTACTACTACTACTACTACTACTACTACTACTACTACTACTACTACTACTACTACTACTACTACTACTACTACTACTACTACTACTACTACTACTACTACTACTACTACTACTACTACTACTACTACTACTACTACTACTACTACTACTACTACTACTACTACTACTACTACTACTACTACTACTACTACTACTACTACTACTACTACTACTACTACTACTACTACTACTACTACTACTACTACTACTACTACTACTACTACTACTACTACTACTACTACTACTACTACTACTACTACTACTACTACTACTACTACTACTACTACTACTACTACTACTACTACTACTACTACTACTACTACTACTACTACTACTACTACTACTACTACTACTACTACTACTACTACTACTACTACTACTACTACTACTACTACTACTACTACTACTACTACTACTACTACTACTACTACTACTACTACTACTACTACTACTACTACTACTACTACTACTACTACTACTACTACTACTACTACTACTACTACTACTACTACTACTACTACTACTACTACTACTACTACTACTACTACTACTACTACTACTACTACTACTACTACTACTACTACTACTACTACTACTACTACTACTACTACTACTACTACTACTACTACTACTACTACTACTACTACTACTACTACTACTACTACTACTACTACTACTACTACTACTACTACTACTACTACTACTACTACTACTACTACTACTACTACTACTACTACTACTACTACTACTACTACTACTACTACTACTACTACTACTACTACTACTACTACTACTACTACTACTACTACTACTACTACTACTACTACTACTACTACTACTACTACTACTACTACTACTACTACTACTACTACTACTACTACTACTACTACTACTACTACTACTACTACTACTACTACTACTACTACTACTACTACTACTACTACTACTACTACTACTACTACTACTACTACTACTACTACTACTACTACTACTACTACTACTACTACTACTACTACTACTACTACTACTACTACTACTACTACTACTACTACTACTACTACTACTACTACTACTACTACTACTACTACTACTACTACTACTACTACTACTACTACTACTACTACTACTACTACTACTACTACTACTACTACTACTACTACTCTCGGAGGTTGATGGTGATGATGAGGGTGACTCTCTTCGGTCTTTCGGGATAATGATGGCGACATCATTCTCCGGAAGAGTGAAGGAGTCTACCATCTCATGTCATCATCAGGGTTTGAGTCCAACCGAGCGCGTCCCCGGGTGGCGGATAGGGGAATGGCCCTTACGATTACTCCTAGACGATATCATCTTTGATGATTTTTCGCGTGGAGGAAAGTTTGGGTTAGTGAGTTCCATAGAGGGTTGCTACCGGTTTAACGACTGGTGTGTGACCTGAAAAAGGCTCACCGCGGACCACTCAGGAGAAGCTATACTCCTTAAAAACAGAGACGGGTGTGATGTTTAAAGTGGTGAATTTCTCATTATGATGCAACAACAGAATAATAGTAATTCGTTTACGGGGCAGAGGAGGGATACCTCAGCCGCGGCAGCGTCAGGTGGGTTAGCAGCACCTGCGCGGTCGACTACATCCAGCGACTGCTCGACGCCCTTGGTTGATCACTTGGCCAAGGGTTACACAACCGTCGACACGCCAAGTGAAGGCCTAGTGAAGGCCACTAGGAGCTGTGGGAACGAGTTTCTCACAATGCGAGATGCGGAGATTTCCCAGGAAGATTCTGGACTCGAGGAAATCCGGGAAGTCCTCAAAGAGACCCTGAGGACTATTACCAGGAAAAGAACGGTGGCATCCGAAGTTACTGCTGGTGTGAAGGAAGCTGCGTTGATATTAACGCAGTTACTTGTCCACCGCAAAGCCTGGAAGGATGCTCAGCGAAAGTTGGCAGCTACAGAGCTGAAGGAGCGGGAGCACCTGTTACAAGAACTGCAGCGACGGGAACTACTTCTGAGGGAGGCACGGCAAACCGAGACCCCGAAGAAGAAAAATAAAAAAGCTTCAGAACGGATGGAGCTAGAGCACTCGAGCCCACCAAAAGGGCCTGAAGAGCAAATAGTGCCCACCTATTCTGAAGCCACAGCCAGAGGCAACACTCCCCGCCATAACGAGGCCCCGAAAGGGAAGCGCCCGTTGGCATCGCCCGAGGAGGGTGAACGGGAGCAGAAAAAGAGGAAGGAGAAGGAAACCTTTGACAAAAAGGTAGGTGACGAAGATTTCACCGTTGTGGAAGGGAAACGGAAGAAGAGGAAGAGGAAGAAAAAGGAAAAGGCTGCGAAAGCAGCGGGCAGTGGATCGACGGGACCAGGACCAGCAAAGACATCGACAGGACCAGGGACGACACGGACCACAGCATCTAAGGAGGACAAGCAGCGGAAGAGGCGACAACGGGCGGAGGCCGTGCTGATCACACCAGGTGAGTCAAGATCGTCTGGAGAAGTTTTGAGAGCATTGCGATCGAAACTTTCCCCGGAGGATCTTGCTACTAGTGTAAGGTCGATAAGGACAGCCAGGAAAGGCGGTCTTCTTATCGAGTTCGAGGGATCTGTTAAAGATCGCTCTGCTCTCGATAAGAAGATCACCGAGGCGGCTGGTGGAGTTGTTGCGGTGCGCCATCTCGTCCCAACCACTACAGTGGTTATCGATGGGCTGGACGCTGCAACAACAGTCGACGAGGTGAGGGCGGCCTTGCGTCGGAGCAACAATGAAGGTGCGGACGAGCTGAAAATTAACATCACAAAACCCAATAAATGGGGAGCTGTCCGTGCCTTCATTGAGGCAAGATGCGCGGTCGCCGCTGCCTTAGAGGCCTTGGGAAAGGTCAAAGTGGGCTGGTTGGTCTGCCGTATCCGCCGCTGGGAACGGCTTGATCGATGCTTTCGCTGCCATGATCTTGGTCACTCGACCAGATCATGTAAGGCGGAGGTTGATCGGTCGAGTCTTTGCTGGCGTTGCGGCCAGGCGGACCACCAGGCCAAGACCTGCCCCAATCCACCGCGCTGCCACCTCTGTGCGGCAGTAGGAGACGGGCGATCTGTTGATCACATAATCGGTTCGAGGCGATGCACTTCTCAGAAAAATGGCTAAGGTGCTGCAGGCGAATCTACAACGGTGCAGAACATCGCTGGATCTACTTCTAGCACGGAAACAAGACCGCAGAATGGATATTGTTCTGGTTTCAGAGCAATACCATTCAGCGTCTGGACCAAATTGGTTCTGTGACCCCTCGGGCACAGCGGCAATTTGGATTCCGGACCTAGGGTCTGTTTCCGTGAGAGACAGTGGATCCAGGGATGGTATTGTATGGGTAGTTACGCCAGCGATCACCTTCGTGTCGTGCTATTTCACTCCCAACGAGCCTATCGCTGACTTCCGAAAGAGGGTGAATGAACTCGAAAGAGTTATTCACAATAGGGTGAATGAACTCGAAAGAGTTATTCACAATCTTGAGGGAGAAATCGTGATAGGTGGTGATTTCAATGCGAAATCCATCGATTGGGGCATGGAATGGACCGACACGCGCGGTACTGAGCTCTTGGGCATGATGGCAAGTCTAGATCTTGTCATTATGAATAAGGGAAACACTACAACTTTCCGTAGGGTGGGCACACGTGGGTCAATTATTGACCTCACCTTTGCTACTCAACGGATAGCTGCGGTGATCTCGGACTGGGCTGTTTTAGAGGAGTTTACGGCTAGCGATCACCAATACATCTCGTATACGGTACATGATCTACGGGGAAACCCTGCGATAGTGTGCCAGCGTTC
Source organism: Microplitis deprimator (assembly GCA_964016945.1). NCBI lineage: Eukaryota > Metazoa > Arthropoda > Insecta > Hymenoptera > Braconidae > Microplitis > Microplitis deprimator. The sequence continues at coordinate 7,951,136 of OZ024713.1, forward strand.
AATGAAGCGGGTAGGTTGGACGGTTTCGAGGCTGGATGAGAGTGCTTTACAAAAAGCGGTCTCAGACAGCGTTGAGACCTTTCCCCCTATATCTGCTGAGACGCGCGAAGATGTGGAGATGATTGTTGACCGTACGATGAAGGCTGTCGTCTCAGGCTGCGACGCTGCCATGCCTCGACGTTCCGCAAGCTCACGCAGGAAACCGGCTTACTGGTGGACTGATGAGATTGCGCTGCTCAGGGCTGAGTGTTTGCGTCTTCGGAGGCAAGCACTCAGGACGCGAAAGCGTGATACTGGGCAGCAGAAGAACGAAGAGTACAAGGCGGCGAAGAAGCGACTGGTTATGGCAATCAAGGAGAGCAAAGGGCGATGCTGGAAGGCGGTCTGCGAAGAAGTAGATAATGATCTATGGGGCCTTGGCTACCAGATTGTTACTCGAAAATTCGAGGGTCGCAGTCCAGTATCTCCTATGGAGCCGAATGCGATGCAGGAGATTGTTAATGTCCTGTTTCCGGAGCGCGAAGATCGGGACAGTCCTGTTTGGACTATACCCGATGACGAGTGCCCACCGTTCTCAGCAGCTGAACTGCGGCTGGTTGTAAGAAATCTCAAAGGAGGAAAGGCCCCGGGCCCCGACGGTATCCCCGTCGAGGTTTATAAGGCCCTCCTCCCTCAGCACGAACAACTGCTTTTGAGTACTTACAACTGCTGCATTTCGGTTGGAGTTTTTCCTGCACGATGGAAGCTGCAAAGGTTAGTCCTGTTAGACAAAGGAAAGGGTCCGCCCTATACTCCTTCGTCTTACAGGCCACTTTGCATGCTGGACGTAGCTGGAAAAATTTTCGAATCGTTAATTCGAAATCGGCTGAGAATTGAAGTTGCGAATGCCGGTGGTCTAGCGGAAAACCAACATGGTTTTCGGCCTGGTCGCAGCACAATCGGTGCTATTTCGGAAGCGCTTTCATTTGCTAGAAGAGCTTGGACGGGAAATCATCGATCCCGTCCAGTATGCATTATGATGACATTTGATGTCAAAAATGCATTCAATTCGGCACGATGGCCGGATATAATGAAAGCGCTTCGGAAATTAGGTCTGTCCGAGTATCTCATTCGGATCATTGACGATTACTTACGTGATCGTTTTTTGATCTATGAGACTACCTTTGGCGAGATGATGAAGAAGCTGAGTGGAGGAGCGGCTCAGGGTTCTGTCTTAGGACCAGAACTCTGGATCATCCTTTATGACGCACTTCTACGTCTAGACCTACCGAGTGAGGTGATACTGGAGGGGTTTGCTGACGATGTGGCGGCACTAATCCTTGCGCGTTCTTACGAGAGTGCGCAAAGATTAGCAAGCCTGGTCGCGACCAAAGTGGACGCTTGGCTAAATGACCATGGTATGGCATTAGCGAAAGCGAAAACTGAGGTTATAGTACTCACAGCCCAGAGGTGGTTTCCGAGTCCTTTCCGTGCTCTCGTCGTGGATCAACACGTCGAGAGTGGGAGTTCTTTGAAATACCTTGGGGTGACGATCGATACGAAACTCACGTTTCGCGATCAGATTGTCAGTGCGGCTAAAAAAGCGACAACGTTGGTAGCGAGTCTTTCTCGGTTGATGCCTAACGTCGGAGGACCGAGGAGCAGCCGTAGACGAGTTCTCATGAGCGTCTCAAACTCGATAATGCTCTACGGAGCGGAAATCTGGTGTGAGTCACTCAAAGTAGAAAGTTATCGTCGACGACTGGCATCCGTTCAACGAAGAGGTGCGCTGAGGGTAGCTTGTGCTTACCGTACGGTTTCGGAAGCAGCGGTGATGGTCATCGCGGGTGTGATTCCAATCGACCTTTTGGGGTTCGAGAGGAAGCGCATCTGGGATGCCCGTCGGGCTGGGGAAGAACCGTTGGAAAAAGTTAAGGTTCGAGAACGCGAGGAGACCCTGAAACTCTGGCAAGAGCGATGGGAATCTGCGGAAACGGGACGTTGGACATACAGGCTCATTAAACGAGTCCGTGATTGGATTACACGGAGAGAAGGAGAGGTAGATTACTATCTTTCCCAATTTCTGTCCGGTCATGGCCAGTTTAATGAGTATTTGTATCGCATGGGGATCCGAACCGATCCTTATTGCCAATACTGTCCGCAAGTTGTCGACTCTGCCGAGCACACTTTCTTTTTCTGTCAGCGTTGGTCTGAAATACGGCTGCGCTTTCAGGAGGAGAAAGAGGTGCCAAATGCCGCTGACCTGGTGATACCTTGGATGTTGGCGACGGCAGACAATTTTAAGACCATGACGACTTACGCCCGAGAAGTGTTAAAAGAAAAAAAGAGAGAAGAAATCGAATAGAAGTGATCAGAAA
>OZ024713.1:7955992-7960992 GCA_964016945.1 Microplitis deprimator
TACTACTACTACTACTACTACTACTACTACTACTACTACTACTACTACTACTACTACTACTACTACTACTACTACTACTACTACTACTACTACTACTACTACTACTACTACTACTACTACTACTACTACTACTACTACTACTACTACTACTACTACTACTACTACTACTACTACTACTACTACTACTACTACTACTACTACTACTACTACTACTACTACTACTACTACTACTACTACTACTACTACTACTACTACTACTACTACTACTACTACTACTACTACTACTACTACTACTACTACTACTACTACTACTACTACTACTACTACTACTACTACTACTACTACTACTACTACTACTACTACTACTACTACTACTACTACTACTACTACTACTACTACTACTACTACTACTACTACTACTACTACTACTACTACTACTACTACTACTACTACTACTACTACTACTACTACTACTACTACTACTACTACTACTACTACTACTACTACTACTACTACTACTACTACTACTACTACTACTACTACTACTACTACTACTACTACTACTACTACTACTACTACTACTACTACTACTACTACTACTACTACTACTACTACTACTACTACTACTACTACTACTACTACTACTACTACTACTACTACTACTACTACTACTACTACTACTACTACTACTACTACTACTACTACTACTACTACTACTACTACTACTACTACTACTACTACTACTACTACTACTACTACTACTACTACTACTACTACTACTACTACTACTACTACTACTACTACTACTACTACTACTACTACTACTACTACTACTACTACTACTACTACTACTACTACTACTACTACTACTACTACTACTACTACTACTACTACTACTACTACTACTACTACTACTACTACTACTACTACTACTACTACTACTACTACTACTACTACTACTACTACTACTACTACTACTACTACTACTACTACTACTACTACTACTACTACTACTACTACTACTACTACTACTACTACTACTACTACTACTACTACTACTACTACTACTACTACTACTACTACTACTACTACTACTACTACTACTACTACTACTACTACTACTACTACTACTACTACTACTACTACTACTACTACTACTACTACTACTACTACTACTACTACTACTACTACTACTACTACTCTCGGAGGTTGATGGTGATGATGAGGGTGACTCTCTTCGGTCTTTCGGGATAATGATGGCGACATCATTCTCCGGAAGAGTGAAGGAGTCTACCATCTCATGTCATCATCAGGGTTTGAGTCCAACCGAGCGCGTCCCCGGGTGGCGGATAGGGGAATGGCCCTTACGATTACTCCTAGACGATATCATCTTTGATGATTTTTCGCGTGGAGGAAAGTTTGGGTTAGTGAGTTCCATAGAGGGTTGCTACCGGTTTAACGACTGGTGTGTGACCTGAAAAAGGCTCACCGCGGACCACTCAGGAGAAGCTATACTCCTTAAAAACAGAGACGGGTGTGATGTTTAAAGTGGTGAATTTCTCATTATGATGCAACAACAGAATAATAGTAATTCGTTTACGGGGCAGAGGAGGGATACCTCAGCCGCGGCAGCGTCAGGTGGGTTAGCAGCACCTGCGCGGTCGACTACATCCAGCGACTGCTCGACGCCCTTGGTTGATCACTTGGCCAAGGGTTACACAACCGTCGACACGCCAAGTGAAGGCCTAGTGAAGGCCACTAGGAGCTGTGGGAACGAGTTTCTCACAATGCGAGATGCGGAGATTTCCCAGGAAGATTCTGGACTCGAGGAAATCCGGGAAGTCCTCAAAGAGACCCTGAGGACTATTACCAGGAAAAGAACGGTGGCATCCGAAGTTACTGCTGGTGTGAAGGAAGCTGCGTTGATATTAACGCAGTTACTTGTCCACCGCAAAGCCTGGAAGGATGCTCAGCGAAAGTTGGCAGCTACAGAGCTGAAGGAGCGGGAGCACCTGTTACAAGAACTGCAGCGACGGGAACTACTTCTGAGGGAGGCACGGCAAACCGAGACCCCGAAGAAGAAAAATAAAAAAGCTTCAGAACGGATGGAGCTAGAGCACTCGAGCCCACCAAAAGGGCCTGAAGAGCAAATAGTGCCCACCTATTCTGAAGCCACAGCCAGAGGCAACACTCCCCGCCATAACGAGGCCCCGAAAGGGAAGCGCCCGTTGGCATCGCCCGAGGAGGGTGAACGGGAGCAGAAAAAGAGGAAGGAGAAGGAAACCTTTGACAAAAAGGTAGGTGACGAAGATTTCACCGTTGTGGAAGGGAAACGGAAGAAGAGGAAGAGGAAGAAAAAGGAAAAGGCTGCGAAAGCAGCGGGCAGTGGATCGACGGGACCAGGACCAGCAAAGACATCGACAGGACCAGGGACGACACGGACCACAGCATCTAAGGAGGACAAGCAGCGGAAGAGGCGACAACGGGCGGAGGCCGTGCTGATCACACCAGGTGAGTCAAGATCGTCTGGAGAAGTTTTGAGAGCATTGCGATCGAAACTTTCCCCGGAGGATCTTGCTACTAGTGTAAGGTCGATAAGGACAGCCAGGAAAGGCGGTCTTCTTATCGAGTTCGAGGGATCTGTTAAAGATCGCTCTGCTCTCGATAAGAAGATCACCGAGGCGGCTGGTGGAGTTGTTGCGGTGCGCCATCTCGTCCCAACCACTACAGTGGTTATCGATGGGCTGGACGCTGCAACAACAGTCGACGAGGTGAGGGCGGCCTTGCGTCGGAGCAACAATGAAGGTGCGGACGAGCTGAAAATTAACATCACAAAACCCAATAAATGGGGAGCTGTCCGTGCCTTCATTGAGGCAAGATGCGCGGTCGCCGCTGCCTTAGAGGCCTTGGGAAAGGTCAAAGTGGGCTGGTTGGTCTGCCGTATCCGCCGCTGGGAACGGCTTGATCGATGCTTTCGCTGCCATGATCTTGGTCACTCGACCAGATCATGTAAGGCGGAGGTTGATCGGTCGAGTCTTTGCTGGCGTTGCGGCCAGGCGGACCACCAGGCCAAGACCTGCCCCAATCCACCGCGCTGCCACCTCTGTGCGGCAGTAGGAGACGGGCGATCTGTTGATCACATAATCGGTTCGAGGCGATGCACTTCTCAGAAAAATGGCTAAGGTGCTGCAGGCGAATCTACAACGGTGCAGAACATCGCTGGATCTACTTCTAGCACGGAAACAAGACCGCAGAATGGATATTGTTCTGGTTTCAGAGCAATACCATTCAGCGTCTGGACCAAATTGGTTCTGTGACCCCTCGGGCACAGCGGCAATTTGGATTCCGGACCTAGGGTCTGTTTCCGTGAGAGACAGTGGATCCAGGGATGGTATTGTATGGGTAGTTACGCCAGCGATCACCTTCGTGTCGTGCTATTTCACTCCCAACGAGCCTATCGCTGACTTCCGAAAGAGGGTGAATGAACTCGAAAGAGTTATTCACAATCTTGAGGGAGAAATCGTGATAGGTGGTGATTTCAATGCGAAATCCATCGATTGGGGCATGGAATGGACCGACACGCGCGGTACTGAGCTCTTGGACATGATGGCAAGTCTAGATCTTGTCATTATGAATAAGGGAAACACTACAACTTTCCGTAGGGTGGGCACACGTGGGTCAATTATTGACCTCACCTTTGCTACTCAACGGATAGCTGCGGTGATCTCGGACTGGGCTGTTTTAGAGGAGTTTACGGCTAGCGATCACCAATACATCTCGTATACGGTACATGATCTACGGGGAAACCCTGCGATAGTGTGCCAGCGTTCAATGAAGCGGGTAGGTTGGACGGTTTCGAGGCTGGATGAGAGTGCTTTACAAAAAGCGGTCTCAGACAGCGTTGAGACCTTTCCCCCTATATCTGCTGAGACGCGCGAAGATGTGGAGATGATTGTTGACCGTACGATGAAGGCTGTCGTCTCAGGCTGCGACGCTGCCATGCCTCGACGTTCCGCAAGCTCACGCAGGAAACCGGCTTACTGGTGGACTGATGAGATTGCGCTGCTCAGGGCTGAGTGTTTGCGTCTTCGGAGGCAAGCACTCAGGACGCGAAAGCGTGATACTGGGCAGCAGAAGAACGAAGAGTACAAGGCGGCGAAGAAGCGACTGGTTATGGCAATCAAGGAGAGCAAAGGGCGATGCTGGAAGGCGGTCTGCGAAGAAGTAGATAATGATCTATGGGGCCTTGGCTACCAGATTGTTACTCGAAAATTCGAGGGTCGCAGTCCAGTATCTCCTATGGAGCCGAATGCGATGCAGGAGATTGTTAATGTCCTGTTTCCGGAGCGCGAAGATCGGGACAGTCCTGTTTGGACTATACCCGATGACGAGTGCCCACCGTTCTCAGCAGCTGAACTGCGGCTGGTTGTAAGAAATCTCAAAGGAGGAAAGGCCCCGGGCCCCGACGGTATCCCCGTCGAGGTTTATAAGGCCCTCCTCCCTCAGCACGAACAACTGCTTTTGAGTACTTACAACTGCTGCATTTCGGTTGGAGTTTTTCCTGCACGATGGAAGCTGCAAAGGTTAGTCCTGTTAGACAAAGGAAAGGGTCCGCCCTATACTCCTTCGTCTTACAGGCCACTTTGCATGCTGGACGTAGCTGGAAAAATTTTCGAATCGTTAATTCGAAATCGGCTGAGAATTGAAGTTGCGAATGCCGGTGGTCTAGCGGAAAACCAACATGGTTTTCGGCCTGGTCGCAGCACAATCGGTGCTATTTCGGAAGCGCTTTCATTTGCTAGAAGAGCTTGGACGGGAAATCATCGATCCCGTCCAGTATGCATTATGATGACATTTGATGTCAAAAATGCATTCAATTCGGCACGATGGCCGGATATAATGAAAGCGCTTCGGAAATTAGGTCTGTCCGAGTATCTCATTCGGATCATTGACGATTACTTACGTGATCGTTTTTTGATCTATGAGACTACCTTTGGCGA
>OZ024713.1:7965992-7968492 GCA_964016945.1 Microplitis deprimator
ACTACTACTACTACTACTACTACTACTACTACTACTACTACTACTACTACTACTACTACTACTACTACTACTACTACTACTACTACTACTACTACTACTACTACTACTACTACTACTACTACTACTACTACTACTACTACTACTACTACTACTACTACTACTACTACTACTACTACTACTACTACTACTACTACTACTACTACTACTACTACTACTACTACTACTACTACTACTACTACTACTACTACTACTACTACTACTACTACTACTACTACTACTACTACTACTACTACTACTACTACTACTACTACTACTACTACTACTACTACTACTACTACTACTACTACTACTACTACTACTACTACTACTACTACTACTACTACTACTACTACTACTACTACTACTACTACTACTACTCTGGTGGAGTTGTTGCGGTGCGCCATCTCGTCCCAACCACTACAGTGGTTATCGATGGGCTGGACGCTGCAACAACAGTCGACGAGGTGAGGGCGGCCTTGCGTCGGAGCAACAATGAAGGTACAGACGAGCTGAAAATTAACATCACAAAACCCAATAAATGGGGAGCTGTCCGTGCCTTCATTGAGGCAAGATGCGCGGTCGCCGCTGCCTTAGAGGCCTTGGGAAAGGTCAAAGTGGGCTGGTTGGTCTGCCGTATCCGCCGCTGGGAACGGCTTGATCGATGCTTTCGCTGCCATGATCTTGGTCACTCGACCAGATCATGTAAGGCGGAGGTTGATCGGTCGAGTCTTTGCTGGCGTTGCGGCCAGGCGGACCACCAGGCCAAGACCTGCCCCAATCCACCGCGCTGCCACCTCTGTGCGGCAGTAGGAGACGGGCGATCTGTTGATCACATAATCGGTTCGAGGCGATGCACTTCTCAGAAAAATGGCTAAGGTGCTGCAGGCGAATCTACAACGGTGCAGAACATCGCTGGATCTACTTCTAGCACGGAAACAAGACCGCAGAATGGATATTGTTCTGGTTTCAGAGCAATACTATTCAGCGTCTGGACCAAATTGGTTCTGTGACCCCTCGGGCACAGCGGCAGTTTGGATTCCGGACCTAGGGTCTGTTTCCGTGAGAGACAGTGGATCCAGGGATGGTATTGTATGGGTAGTTACGCCAGCGATCACCTTCGTGTCGTGCTATTTCACTCCCAACGAGCCTATCGCTGACTTCCGAAAGAGGGTGAATGAACTCGAAAGAGTTATTCACAATCTTGAGGGAGAAATCGTGATAGGTGGTGATTTCAATGCGAAATCCATCGATTGGGGCATGGAATGGACCGACACGCGCGGTACTGAGCTCTTGGACATGATGGCAAGTCTAGATCTTGTCATTATGAATAAGGGAAACACTACTACTTTCCGTAGGGTGGGCACACGTGGGTCAATTATTGACCTCACCTTTGCTACTCAACGGATAGCTGCGGTGATCTCGGACTGGGCTGTTTTAGAGGAGTTTACGGCTAGCGATCACCAATACATCTCGTATACGGTACATGATCTACGGGGAAACCCTGTGATAGTGTGCCAGCGTTCAATGAAGCGGGTAGGTTGGATGGTTTCGAGGCTGGATGAGAGTGCTTTACAAAAAGCGGTCTCAGACAGCGTTGAGACCTTTCCCCCTATATCTGCTGAGACGCGCGAAGATGTGGAGATGATTGTTGACCGTACGATGAAGGCTGTCGTCTCAGGCTGCGACGCTGCCATGCCTCGACGTTCCGCAAGCTCACGCAGGAAACCGGCTTACTGGTGGACTGATGAGATTGCGCTGCTCAGGGCTGAGTGTTTGCGTCTTCGGAGGCAAGCACTCAGGACGCGAAAGCGTGATACTGGGCAGCAGAAGAACGAAGAGTACAAGGCGGCGAAGAAGCGACTGGTTATGGCGATCAAGGAGAGCAAAGGGCGATGCTGGAAGGCGGTCTGCGAAGAAGTAGATAATGATCTATGGGGCCTTGGCTACCAGATTGTTACTCGAAAATTCGAGGGTCGCAGTCCAGTATCTCCTATGGAACCGAATGCGATGCAGGAGATTGTTAATGTCCTGTTTCCGGAGCGCGAAGATCGGGACAGTCCTGTTTGGACTATACCCGATGACGAGTGCCCACCTTTCTCAGCAGCTGAACTGCGGCTGGTTCTAAGAAATCTCAAAGGAGGAAAGGCCCCGGGCCCCGACGGTATCCCCGTCGAGGTTTATAAGGCCCTCCTCCCTCAGCACGAACAACTGCTTTTGAGTACTTACAACTGCTGCATTTCGGTTGGAGTTTTTCCTGCACGATGGAAGCTGCAAAGGTTAGTCCTGTTAGACAAAGGAAAGGGTCCGCCCTATACTCCTTCGTCCTACAGGCCACTTTGCATGCTGGACGTAGCTGGAAAAATTCTCGAATCGTTAATTCGAAATCGGCTGAGAATTGAAGTTGCGAATGCCGGTGGTCTAGCGGAAAACCAACATGGTTTTCGGCCTGGTCGCAGCACAA
>OZ024713.1:7973492-8031843 GCA_964016945.1 Microplitis deprimator
GGTTTCGAGGCTGGATGAGAGTGCTTTACAAAAAGCGGTCTCAGACAGCGTTGAGACCTTTCCCCCTATATCTGCTGAGACGCGCGAAGATGTGGAGATGATTGTTGACCGTACGATGAAGGCTGTCGTCTCAGGCTGCGACGCTGCCATGCCTCGACGTTCCGCAAGCTCACGCAGGAAACCGGCTTACTGGTGGACTGATGAGATTGCGCTGCTCAGGGCTGAGTGTTTGCGTCTTCGGAGGCAAGCACTCAGGACGCGAAAGCGTGATACTGGGCAGCAGAAGAACGAAGAGTACAAGGCGGCGAAGAAGCGACTGGTTATGGCAATCAAGGAGAGCAAAGGGCGATGCTGGAAGGCGGTCTGCGAAGAAGTAGATAATGATCTATGGGGCCTTGGCTACCAGATTGTTACTCGAAAATTCGAGGGTCGCAGTCCAGTATCTCCTATGGAGCCGAATGCGATGCAGGAGATTGTTAATGTCCTGTTTCCGGAGCGCGAAGATCGGGACAGTCCTGTTTGGACTATACCCGATGACGAGTGCCCACCGTTCTCAGCAGCTGAACTGCGGCTGGTTGTAAGAAATCTCAAAGGAGGAAAGGCCCCGGGCCCCGACGGTATCCCCGTCGAGGTTTATAAGGCCCTCCTCCCTCAGCACGAACAACTGCTTTTGAGTACTTACAACTGCTGCATTTCGGTTGGAGTTTTTCCTGCACGATGGAAGCTGCAAAGGTTAGTCCTGTTAGACAAAGGAAAGGGTCCGCCCTATACTCCTTCGTCTTACAGGCCACTTTGCATGCTGGACGTAGCTGGAAAAATTTTCGAATCGTTAATTCGAAATCGGCTGAGAATTGAAGTTGCGAATGCCGGTGGTCTAGCGGAAAACCAACATGGTTTTCGGCCTGGTCGCAGCACAATCGGTGCTATTTCGGAAGCGCTTTCATTTGCTAGAAGAGCTTGGACGGGAAATCATCGATCCCGTCCAGTATGCATTATGATGACATTTGATGTCAAAAATGCATTCAATTCGGCACGATGGCCGGATATAATGAAAGCGCTTCGGAAATTAGGTCTGTCCGAGTATCTCATTCGGATCATTGACGATTACTTACGTGATCGTTTTCTGATCTATGAGACTACCTTTGGCGAGATGATGAAGAAGCTGAGTGGAGGAGCGGCTCAGGGTTCTGTCTTAGGACCAGAACTCTGGATCATCCTTTATGACGCACTTCTACGTCTAGACCTACCGAGTGAGGTGATACTGGAGGGGTTTGCTGACGATGTGGCGGCACTAATCCTTGCGCGTTCTTACGAGAGTGCGCAAAGATTAGCAAGCCTGGTCGCGACCAAAGTGGACGCTTGGCTAAATGACCATGGTATGGCATTAGCGAAAGCGAAAACTGAGGTTATAGTACTCACAGCCCAGAGGTGGTTTCCGAGTCCTTTCCGTGCTCTCGTCGTGGATCAACACGTCGAGAGTGGGAGTTCTTTGAAATACCTTGGGGTGACGATCGATACGAAACTCACGTTTCGCGATCAGATTGTCAGTGCGGCTAAAAAAGCGACAACGTTGGTAGCGAGTCTTTCTCGGTTGATGCCTAACGTCGGAGGACCGAGGAGCAGCCGTAGACGAGTTCTCATGAGCGTCTCAAACTCGATAATGCTCTACGGAGCAGAAATCTGGTGTGAGTCACTCAAAGTAGAAAGTTATCGTCGACGACTGGCATCCGTTCAACGAAGAGGTGCGCTGAGGGTAGCTTGTGCTTACCGTACGGTTTCGGAAGCAGCCGTGATGGTCATCGCGGGTGTGATTCCAATCGACCTTTTGGGGTTCGAGAGGAAGCGCATCTGGGATGCCCGTCGGGCTGGGGAAGAACCGTTGGAAAAAGTTAAGGTTCGAGAACGCGAGGAGACCCTGAAACTCTGGCAAGAGCGATGGGAATCTGCGGAAACGGGACGTTGGACATACAGGCTCATTAAACGAGTCCGTGATTGGATTACACGGAGAGAAGGAGAGGTAGATTACTATCTTTCCCAATTTCTGTCCGGTCATGGACAGTTTAATGAGTATTTGTATCGCATGGGGATCCGAACCGATCCTTATTGCCAATACTGTCCGCAAGTTGTCGACTCTGCCGAGCACACTTTCTTTTTCTGTCAGCGTTGGTCTGAAATACGGCTGCGCTTTCAGGAGGAGAAAGAAGTGCCAAATGCCGCTGACCTGGTGATACCTTGGATGTTGGCGACGGCAGACAATTTTAAGACCATGACGACTTACGCCCGAAAATTGTTGAGAGAAAAAAAGAGAGAAGAAATCGAATAGAAGTGATCAAAAAAGAGAGCGACGGGGAGAAGAAGAGGAGGACTAGTACTGCGAAGTAATGCTTGCGCGGTCCCGCAGTACTAGGTCCGAAGAAGGAAGGGAGTGAGGTTTTTAGCCGGTAGGGCCCCCAGGGATACAGTTATCTTAATGATACATCCTTGGGGGAAGAGCCCGGCACACGGAGGGCAATACGCATATGAAGAGCAGTTTATGCTTTTCATATGGGTATTGCCTTCTACGGTGCGTGATAGCATTTTTCCCTCACCCTCTTCCAAAAAAAAAAAAAAAAAAAAAAAAAAAAAAAAAAAAAAAAAAAAAAAAAAAAAAAAAAAACTACTACTACTACTACTACTACTACTACTACTACTACTACTACTACTACTACTACTACTACTCTCGGAGGTTGATGGTGATGATGAGGGTGACTCTCTTCGGTCTTTCGGGATAATGATGGCGACATCATTCTCCGGAAGAGTGAAGGAGTCTACCATCTCATGTCATCATCAGGGTTTGAGTCCAACCGAGCGCGTCCCCGGGTGGCGGATAGGGGAATGGCCCTTACGATTACTCCTAGACGATATCATCTTTGATGATTTTTCGCGTGGAGGAAAGTTTGGGTTAGTGAGTTCCATAGAGGGTTGCTACCGGTTTAACGACTGGTGTGTGACCTGAAAAAGGCTCACCGCGGACCACTCAGGAGAAGCTATACTCCTTAAAAACAGAGACGGGTGTGATGTTTAAAGTGGTGAATTTCTCATTATGATGCAACAACAGAATAATAGTAATTCGTTTACGGGGCAGAGGAGGGATACCTCAGCCGCGGCAGCGTCAGGTGGGTTAGCAGCACCTGCGCGGTCGACTACATCCAGCGACTGCTCGACGCCCTTGGTTGATCACTTGGCCAAGGGTTACACAACCGTCGACACGCCAAGTGAAGGCCTAGTGAAGGCCACTAGGAGCTGTGGGAACGAGTTTCTCACAATGCGAGATGCGGAGATTTCCCAGGAAGATTCTGGACTCGAGGAAATCCGGGAAGTCCTCAAAGAGACCCTGAGGACTATTACCAGGAAAAGAACGGTGGCATCCGAAGTTACTGCTGGTGTGAAGGAAGCTGCGTTGATATTAACGCAGTTACTTGTCCACCGCAAAGCCTGGAAGGATGCTCAGCGAAAGTTGGCAGCTACAGAGCTGAAGGAGCGGGAGCACCTGTTACAAGAACTGCAGCGACGGGAACTACTTCTGAGGGAGGCACGGCAAACCGAGACCCCGAAGAAGAAAAATAAAAAAGCTTCAGAACGGATGGAGCTAGAGCACTCGAGCCCACCAAAAGGGCCTGAAGAGCAAATAGTGCCCACCTATTCTGAAGCCACAGCCAGAGGCAACACTCCCCGCCATAACGAGGCCCCGAAAGGGAAGCGCCCGTTGGCATCGCCCGAGGAGGGTGAACGGGAGCAGAAAAAGAGGAAGGAGAAGGAAACCTTTGACAAAAAGGTAGGTGACGAAGATTTCACCGTTGTGGAAGGGAAACGGAAGAAGAGGAAGAGGAAGAAAAAGGAAAAGGCTGCGAAAGCAGCGGGCAGTGGATCGACGGGACCAGGACCAGCAAAGACATCGACAGGACCAGGGACGACACGGACCACAGCATCTAAGGAGGACAAGCAGCGGAAGAGGCGACAACGGGCGGAGGCCGTGCTGATCACACCAGGTGAGTCAAGATCGTCTGGAGAAGTTTTGAGAGCATTGCGATCGAAACTTTCCCCGGAGGATCTTGCTACTAGTGTAAGGTCGATAAGGACAGCCAGGAAAGGCGGTCTTCTTATCGAGTTCGAGGGATCTGTTAAAGATCGCTCTGCTCTCGATAAGAAGATCACCGAGGCGGCTGGTGGAGTTGTTGCGGTGCGCCATCTCGTCCCAACCACTACAGTGGTTATCGATGGGCTGGACGCTGCAACAACAGTCGACGAGGTGAGGGCGGCCTTGCGTCGGAGCAACAATGAAGGTGCGGACGAGCTGAAAATTAACATCACAAAACCCAATAAATGGGGAGCTGTCCGTGCCTTCATTGAGGCAAGATGCGCGGTCGCCGCTGCCTTAGAGGCCTTGGGAAAGGTCAAAGTGGGCTGGTTGGTCTGCCGTATCCGCCGCTGGGAACGGCTTGATCGATGCTTTCGCTGCCATGATCTTGGTCACTCGACCAGATCATGTAAGGCGGAGGTTGATCGGTCGAGTCTTTGCTGGCGTTGCGGCCAGGCGGACCACCAGGCCAAGACCTGCCCCAATCCACCGCGCTGCCACCTCTGTGCGGCAGTAGGAGACGGGCGATCTGTTGATCACATAATCGGTTCGAGGCGATGCACTTCTCAGAAAAATGGCTAAGGTGCTGCAGGCGAATCTACAACGGTGCAGAACATCGCTGGATCTACTTCTAGCACGGAAACAAGACCGCAGAATGGATATTGTTCTGGTTTCAGAGCAATACCATTCAGCGTCTGGACCAAATTGGTTCTGTGACCCCTCGGGCACAGCGGCAATTTGGATTCCGGACCTAGGGTCTGTTTCCGTGAGAGACAGTGGATCCAGGGATGGTATTGTATGGGTAGTTACGCCAGCGATCACCTTCGTGTCGTGCTATTTCACTCCCAACGAGCCTATCGCTGACTTCCGAAAGAGGGTGAATGAACTCGAAAGAGTTATTCACAATCTTGAGGGAGAAATCGTGATAGGTGGTGATTTCAATGCGAAATCCATCGATTGGGGCATGGAATGGACCGACACGCGCGGTACTGAGCTCTTGGACATGATGGCAAGTCTAGATCTTGTCATTATGAATAAGGGAAACACTACAACTTTCCGTAGGGTGGGCACACGTGGGTCAATTATTGACCTCACCTTTGCTACTCAACGGATAGCTGCGGTGATCTCGGACTGGGCTGTTTTAGAGGAGTTTACGGCTAGCGATCACCAATACATCTCGTATACGGTACATGATCTACGGGGAAACCCTGCGATAGTGTGCCAGCGTTCAATGAAGCGGGTAGGTTGGACGGTTTCGAGGCTGGATGAGAGTGCTTTACAAAAAGCGGTCTCAGACAGCGTTGAGACCTTTCCCCCTATATCTGCTGAGACGCGCGAAGATGTGGAGATGATTGTTGACCGTACGATGAAGGCTGTCGTCTCAGGCTGCGACGCTGCCATGCCTCGACGTTCCGCAAGCTCACGCAGGAAACCGGCTTACTGGTGGACTGATGAGATTGCGCTGCTCAGGGCTGAGTGTTTGCGTCTTCGGAGGCAAGCACTCAGGACGCGAAAGCGTGATACTGGGCAGCAGAAGAACGAAGAGTACAAGGCGGCGAAGAAGCGACTGGTTATGGCAATCAAGGAGAGCAAAGGGCGATGCTGGAAGGCGGTCTGCGAAGAAGTAGATAATGATCTATGGGGCCTTGGCTACCAGATTGTTACTCGAAAATTCGAGGGTCGCAGTCCAGTATCTCCTATGGAGCCGAATGCGATGCAGGAGATTGTTAATGTCCTGTTTCCGGAGCGCGAAGATCGGGACAGTCCTGTTTGGACTATACCCGATGACGAGTGCCCACCGTTCTCAGCAGCTGAACTGCGGCTGGTTGTAAGAAATCTCAAAGGAGGAAAGGCCCCGGGCCCCGACGGTATCCCCGTCGAGGTTTATAAGGCCCTCCTCCCTCAGCACGAACAACTGCTTTTGAGTACTTACAACTGCTGCATTTCGGTTGGAGTTTTTCCTGCACGATGGAAGCTGCAAAGGTTAGTCCTGTTAGACAAAGGAAAGGGTCCGCCCTATACTCCTTCGTCTTACAGGCCACTTTGCATGCTGGACGTAGCTGGAAAAATTTTCGAATCGTTAATTCGAAATCGGCTGAGAATTGAAGTTGCGAATGCCGGTGGTCTAGCGGAAAACCAACATGGTTTTCGGCCTGGTCGCAGCACAATCGGTGCTATTTCGGAAGCGCTTTCATTTGCTAGAAGAGCTTGGACGGGAAATCATCGATCCCGTCCAGTATGCATTATGATGACATTTGATGTCAAAAATGCATTCAATTCGGCACGATGGCCGGATATAATGAAAGCGCTTCGGAAATTAGGTCTGTCCGAGTATCTCATTCGGATCATTGACGATTACTTACGTGATCGTTTTTTGATCTATGAGACTACCTTTGGCGAGATGATGAAGAAGCTGAGTGGAGGAGCGGCTCAGGGTTCTGTCTTAGGACCAGAACTCTGGATCATCCTTTATGACGCACTTCTACGTCTAGACCTACCGAGTGAGGTGATACTGGAGGGGTTTGCTGACGATGTGGCGGCACTAATCCTTGCGCGTTCTTACGAGAGTGCGCAAAGATTAGCAAGCCTGGTCGCGACCAAAGTGGACGCTTGGCTAAATGACCATGGTATGGCATTAGCGAAAGCGAAAACTGAGGTTATAGTACTCACAGCCCAGAGGTGGTTTCCGAGTCCTTTCCGTGCTCTCGTCGTGGATCAACACGTCGAGAGTGGGAGTTCTTTGAAATACCTTGGGGTGACGATCGATACGAAACTCACGTTTCGCGATCAGATTGTCAGTGCGGCTAAAAAAGCGACAACGTTGGTAGCGAGTCTTTCTCGGTTGATGCCTAACGTCGGAGGACCGAGGAGCAGCCGTAGACGAGTTCTCATGAGCGTCTCAAACTCGATAATGCTCTACGGAGCGGAAATCTGGTGTGAGTCACTCAAAGTAGAAAGTTATCGTCGACGACTGGCATCCGTTCAACGAAGAGGTGCGCTGAGGGTAGCTTGTGCTTACCGTACGGTTTCGGAAGCAGCGGTGATGGTCATCGCGGGTGTGATTCCAATCGACCTTTTGGGGTTCGAGAGGAAGCGCATCTGGGATGCCCGTCGGGCTGGGGAAGAACCGTTGGAAAAAGTTAAGGTTCGAGAACGCGAGGAGACCCTGAAACTCTGGCAAGAGCGATGGGAATCTGCGGAAACGGGACGTTGGACATACAGGCTCATTAAACGAGTCCGTGATTGGATTACACGGAGAGAAGGAGAGGTAGATTACTATCTTTCCCAATTTCTGTCCGGTCATGGCCAGTTTAATGAGTATTTGTATCGCATGGGGATCCGAACCGATCCTTATTGCCAATACTGTCCGCAAGTTGTCGACTCTGCCGAGCACACTTTCTTTTTCTGTCAGCGTTGGTCTGAAATACGGCTGCGCTTTCAGGAGGAGAAAGAGGTGCCAAATGCCGCTGACCTGGTGATACCTTGGATGTTGGCGACGGCAGACAATTTTAAGACCATGACGACTTACGCCCGAGAAGTGTTAAAAGAAAAAAAGAGAGAAGAAATCGAATAGAAGTGATCAGAAAAGAGAGCGACGGGGAGAAGAAGAGGAGGACTAGTACTGCGAAGTAATGCTTGCGCGGTCCCGCAGTACTAGGTCCGAAGAAGGAAGGGAGTGAGGTTTTTAGCCGGTAGGGCCCCCAGGGATACAGTTATCTTAATGATACATCCTTGGGGGAAGAGCCCGGCACACGGAGGGCAATACGCATATGAAGAGCAGTTTATGCTTTTCATATGGGTATTGCCTTCTACGGTGCGTGATAGCATTTTTCCCTCACCCTCTTCCAAAAAAAAAAAAAAAAAAAAAAAAAAAAAAAAAAAAAAAAATACTACTACTACTACTACTACTACTACTACTACTACTACTACTACTACTACTACTACTACTACTACTACTACTACTACTACTACTACTACTACTACTACTACTACTACTACTACTACTACTACTACTACTACTACTACTACTACTACTACTACTACTACTACTACTACTACTACTACTACTACTACTACTACTACTACTACTACTACTACTACTACTACTACTACTACTACTACTACTACTACTACTACTACTACTACTACTACTACTACTACTACTACTACTACTACTACTACTACTACTACTACTACTACTACTACTACTACTACTACTACTACTACTACTACTACTACTACTACTACTACTACTACTACTACTACTACTACTACTACTACTACTACTACTACTACTACTACTACTACTACTACTACTACTACTACTACTACTACTACTACTACTACTACTACTACTACTACTACTACTACTACTACTACTACTACTACTACTACTACTACTACTACTACTACTACTACTACTACTACTACTACTACTACTACTACTACTACTACTACTACTACTACTACTACTACTACTACTACTACTACTACTACTACTACTACTACTACTACTACTACTACTACTACTACTACTACTACTACTACTACTACTACTACTACTACTACTACTACTACTACTACTACTACTACTACTACTACTACTACTACTACTACTACTACTACTACTACTACTACTACTACTACTACTACTACTACTACTACTACTACTACTACTACTACTACTACTACTACTACTACTACTACTACTACTACTACTACTACTACTACTACTACTACTACTACTACTACTACTACTACTACTACTACTACTACTACTACTACTACTACTACTACTACTACTACTACTACTACTACTACTACTACTACTACTACTACTACTACTACTACTACTACTACTACTACTACTACTACTACTACTACTACTACTACTACTACTACTACTACTACTACTACTACTACTACTACTACTACTACTACTACTACTACTACTACTACTACTACTACTACTACTACTACTACTACTACTACTACTACTACTACTACTACTACTACTACTACTACTACTACTACTACTACTACTACTACTACTACTACTACTACTACTACTACTACTACTACTACTACTACTACTACTACTACTACTACTACTACTACTACTACTACTACTACTACTACTACTACTACTACTACTACTACTACTACTACTACTACTACTACTACTACTACTACTACTACTACTACTACTACTACTACTACTACTACTACTACTACTACTACTACTACTACTACTACTACTACTACTACTACTACTACTACTACTACTACTACTACTACTACTACTACTACTACTACTACTACTACTACTACTACTACTACTACTACTACTACTACTACTACTACTACTACTACTACTACTACTACTACTACTACTACTACTACTACTACTACTACTACTACTACTACTACTACTACTACTACTACTACTACTACTACTACTACTACTACTACTACTACTACTACTACTACTACTACTACTACTACTACTACTACTACTACTACTACTACTACTACTACTACTACTACTACTACTACTACTACTACTACTACTACTACTACTACTACTACTACTACTACTACTACTACTACTACTACTACTACTACTACTACTACTACTACTACTACTACTACTACTACTACTACTACTACTACTACTACTACTACTACTACTACTACTACTACTACTACTACTACTACTACTACTACTACTACTACTACTACTACTACTACTACTACTACTACTACTACTACTACTACTACTACTACTACTACTACTACTACTACTACTACTACTACTACTACTACTACTACTACTACTACTACTACTACTACTACTACTACTACTACTACTACTACTACTACTACTACTACTACTACTACTACTACTACTACTACTACTACTACTACTACTACTACTACTACTACTACTACTACTACTACTACTACTACTACTACTACTACTACTACTACTACTACTACTACTACTACTACTACTACTACTACTACTACTACTACTACTACTACTACTACTACTACTACTACTACTACTACTACTACTACTACTACTACTACTACTACTACTACTACTACTACTACTACTACTACTACTACTACTACTACTACTACTACTACTACTACTACTACTACTACTACTACTACTACTACTACTACTACTACTACTACTACTACTACTACTACTACTACTACTACTACTACTACTACTACTACTACTACTACTACTACTACTACTACTACTACTACTACTACTACTACTACTACTACTACTACTACTACTACTACTACTACTACTACTACTACTACTACTACTACTACTACTACTACTACTACTACTACTACTACTACTACTACTACTACTACTACTACTACTACTACTACTACTACTACTACTACTACTACTACTACTACTACTACTACTACTACTACTACTACTACTACTACTACTACTACTACTACTACTACTACTACTACTACTACTACTACTACTACTACTACTACTACTACTACTACTACTACTACTACTACTACTACTACTACTACTACTACTACTACTACTACTACTACTACTACTACTACTACTACTACTACTACTACTACTACTACTACTACTACTACTACTACTACTACTACTACTACTACTACTACTACTACTACTACTACTACTACTACTACTACTACTACTACTACTACTACTACTACTACTACTACTACTACTACTACTACTACTACTACTACTACTACTACTACTACTACTACTACTACTACTACTACTACTACTACTACTACTACTACTACTACTACTACTACTACTACTACTACTACTACTACTACTACTACTACTACTACTACTACTACTACTACTACTACTACTACTACTACTACTACTACTACTACTACTACTACTACTACTACTACTACTACTACTACTACTACTACTACTACTACTACTACTACTACTACTACTACTACTACTACTACTACTACTACTACTACTACTACTACTACTACTACTACTACTACTACTACTACTACTACTACTACTACTACTACTACTACTACTACTACTACTACTACTACTACTACTACTACTACTACTACTACTACTACTACTACTACTACTACTACTACTACTACTACTACTACTACTACTACTACTACTACTACTACTACTACTACTACTACTACTACTACTACTACTACTACTACTACTACTACTACTACTACTACTACTACTACTACTACTACTACTACTACTACTACTACTACTACTACTACTACTACTACTACTACTACTACTACTACTACTACTACTACTACTACTACTACTACTACTACTACTACTACTACTACTACTACTACTACTACTACTACTACTACTACTACTACTACTACTACTACTACTCTCGGAGGTTGATGGTGATGCTGAGGGTGACTCTCTTCGGTCTTTCGGGATAATGATGGCGACATCATTCTCCGGAAGAGTGAAGGAGTCTACCATCTCATGTCATCATCAGGGTTTGAGTCCAACCGAGCGCGTCCCCGGGTGGCGGATAGGGGAATGGCCCTTACGATTACTCCTAGACGATATCATCTTTGATGATTTTTCGCGTGGAGGAAAGTTTGGGTTAGTGAGTTCCATAGAGGGTTGCTACCGGTTTAACGACTGGTGTGTGACCTGAAAAAGGCTCACCGCGGACCACTCAGGAGAAGCTATACTCCTTAAAAACAGAGACGGGTGTGATGTTTAAGGTGTTGAATTCTTTATTATGATGGAACAACAGAATAATAATAATTCGTATACGGGGCAGAGGAGGGATACCTCAGCCGCGGCAGCGTCAGGTGGGTTAGCAGCACCTGCGCGGTCGACTACATCCAGCGACTGCTCGACGCCCTTGGTTGATCACTTGGCCAAGGGTAACACAACCGTCGACACGCCAAGTGAAGGCCTAGTGAAGGCCACTAGGAGCTGTGGGAACGAGTTTCTCACAATGCGAGATGCGGAGATTTCCCAGGAAGACTCTGGACTCGAGGAAATTCGGGAAGTCCTCAAAGAGACTCTGAGGACTATTACTAGGAAGAGAACGGTGGCATCCGAAGTTACTGCTGGTGTGAAGGAAGCTGCGTTGATATTAACGCAGTTACTTGTCCACCGCAAAGCCTGGAAGGATGCTCAGAGAAAGTTGGCAACTACAGAGCTGAAAGAACGGGAGCACCTATTTCAAGAATTGCAGCGACGAGAACTACTTCTGAGGGAGGCACGGCAAATCGAGACCCCGAAGAAGAAAAGTAAAAAAGCTTCAGAACGGATGGAGCTAGAGCACTCGAGCCCACCAAAAGGGCCTGAGGAATCAATAATGCCCACCTATTCTGAAGCCACAGCCAGAGGCAACACTCCCCGTCTTAACGAGGCCCCGAAAGGAAAGCGCCCGTTGGCATCGCCCGAGGAGGGTGAACGGGAACAGAAAAAGAGGAAGGAGAAGGAAACCTTGGACAAAAAGGTAGGTGACGAAGTTTTCACCGTTGTGGAAGGGAAGCGAAAGAAAAGAAAGAGGAAGAAAAAGGAAAAGGCTGCGAAAGCAGCGGGCAGTGGATCGACGGGACCAGGACCAGCGAAGGCATCGGCAGGACCAGGGACGACACGGACCACAGCATCTAAGGAGGACAAGCAGCGGAAGAGGCGACAACGGGCGGAGGCCGTGCTGATCACACCAGGTGAGTCAAGATCGTCTGGAGAAGTTTTGAGAGCATTGCGATCGAAACTTTCCCCGGAGGATCTTGCTACTAGTGTAAGGTCAATAAGGACAGCCAGGAAAGGCGGTCTTCTTATTGAGTTCGAGGGATCTGTTAAAGATCGCTCTGCTCTCGATAAGAAGATCACCGAGGCGGCTGGTGGAGTTGTTGCCGTGCGCCATCTCGTCCCAACCACTACAGTGGTTATCGATGGGCTGGACGCTGCAACAACAGTCGACGAGGTGAGGGCGGCCTTGCGTCGGAGCAACAATGAAGGTGCGGACGAGCTGAAAATTAACATCACAAAACCCAATAAATGGGGAGCTGTCCGTGCCTTCATTGAGGCAAGATGCGCGGTCGCCGCTGCCTTAGAGGCCTTGGGAAAGGTCAAAGTGGGCTGGTTGGTCTGCCGTATCCGCCGCTGGGAACGGCTCGATCGATGCTTTCGCTGCCATGATCTTGGTCACTCGACCAGATCATGTAAGGCGGAGGTTGATCGATCGAGTCTTTGCTGGCGTTGCGGCCAGGCGGACCACCAGGCCAAGACCTGCCCCAATCCACCGCGCTGCCACCTCTGTGCGGCAGTAGGAGACGGGCGATCTGTTGATCACATAATCGGTTCGAGGCGATGCACTTCTCAGAAAAATGGCTAAGTTGCTGCAGGCGAATCTACAACGGTGCAGAACATCGCTGGATCTACTTCTAGCACGGAAACAAGACCGCAGAATGGATATTGTTCTAGTTTCAGAGCAATACCATTCAGCGTCTGGACCAAATTGGTTCTGTGACCCCTCGGGCACAGCGGCAATTTGGATTCCGGACCTAGGGTCTGTTTCCGTGAGAGACAGTGGATCCAGGGATGGTATTGTATGGGTAGTTACGCCAGCGATCACCTTCGTGTCGTGCTATTTCACTCCCAACGAGCCTATCGCTGACTTCCGAAAGAGAGTGAATGAACTCGAAAGAGTTATTCACAATCTTGAGGGAGAAATCGTGATAGGTGGTGATTTCAATGCGAAATCCATCGATTGGGGCATGGAATGGACCGACACGCGCGGTACTGAGCTCTTGGACATGATGGCAAGTCTAGATCTTGTCATTATGAATAAGGGAAACACTACAACTTTCCGTAGGGTGGGCACACGTGGGTCAATTATTGACCTCACCTTTGCTACTCAACGGATAGCTGCGGTGATCTCGGACTGGGCTGTTTTAGAGGAGTTTACGGCTAGCGATTACCAATACATCTCGTATATGGTACATGATCTACGGGGAAACCCTGCGATAGTGTGCCAGCGTTCAATGAAGCGGGTAGGTTGGACGGTTTCGAGGCTGGATGAGAGTGCTTTACAAAAAGCGGTCTCAGACAGCGTTGAGACCTTTCCCCCTATATCTGCTGAGACGCGCGAAGATGTGGAGATGATTGTTGACCGTACGATGAAGGCTGTCGTCTCAGGCTGCGACGCTGCCATGCCTCGACGTTCCGCAAGCTCACGCAGGAAACCGGCTTACTGGTGGACTGATGAGATTGCGCTGCTCAGGGCTGAGTGTTTGCGTCTTCGGAGGCAAGCACTCAGGACGCGAAAGCGTGATACTGGGCAGCAGAAGAACGAAGAGTACAAGGCGGCGAAGAAGCGACTGGTTATGGCGATCAAAGAGAGCAAAGGGCGATGCTGGAAGGCGGTCTGCGAAGAAGTAGATAATGATCTATGGGGCCTTGGCTACCAGATTGTTACTCGAAAATTCGAGGGTCGCAGTCCAGTATCTCCTATGGAACCGAATGCGATGCAGGAGATTGTTAATGTCCTGTTTCCGGAGCGCGAAGATCGGGACAGTCCTGTTTGGACTATACCCGATGACGAGTGCCCACCTTTCTCAGCAGCTGAACTGCGGCTGGTTGTAAGAAATCTCAAAGGAGGAAAGGCCCCGGGCCCCGACGGTATCCCCGTCGAGGTTTATAAGGCCCTCCTCCCTCAGCACGAACAACTGCTTTTGAGTACTTACAACTGCTGCATTTCGGTTGGAGTTTTTCCTGCACGATGGAAGCTGCAAAGGTTAGTCCTGTTAGACAAAGGAAAGGGTCCGCTCTATACTCCTTCGTCCTACAGGCCACTTTGCATGCTGGACGTAGCTGGAAAAATTTTCGAATTGTTAATTCGAAATCGGCTGAGAATTGAAGTTGCGAATGCTGGTGGTCTAGCGGAAAACCAACATGGTTTTCGGCCTGGTCGCAGCACAATCGGTGCTATTTCGGAAGCGCTTTCATTTGCTAGAAGAGCTTGGACGGGAAATCATCGATCCCGTCCAGTATGCATTATGATGACTTTTGATGTCAAAAATGCATTCAATTCGGCACAATGGCCGGATATAATGAAAGCGCTTCGGAAATTAGGTCTGTCCGAGTATCTCATTCGGATCATTGACGATTACTTACGTGATCGTTTTTTGATCTATGAGACTACCTTTGGCGAGATGATGAAGAAGCTGAGTGGAGGAGCGGCTCAGGGTTCTGTCTTAGGACCAGAACTCTGGATCATCCTTTATGACGCACTTCTACGTCTAGACCTACCGAGTGAGGTGATACTGGAGGGGTTTGCTGACGATGTGGCGGCACTAATCCTCGCGCGTTCTTACGAGTTCGCAAAGATTAGCAAGCCTGGTCGCGACCAAAGTGGACGCTTGGCTAAATGACCATGGTATGGCATTAGCGAAAGCGAAAACTGAGGTTATAGTACTCACAGCCCAGAGGTGGTTTCCGAGTCCTTTCCGTGCTCTCGTCGTGGATCAACACGTCGAGAGTGGGAGTTCTTTGAAATACCTTGGGGTAACGATCGATACGAAACTCACGTTTCGCGATCAGATTGTCAGTGCGGCTAAAAAAGCGACAACGTTGGTAGCGAGTCTTTCTCGGTTGATGCCTAACGTCGGAGGACCGAGGAGCAGCCGTAGACGAGTTCTCATGAGCGTCTCAAACTCGATAATGCTCTACGGAGCAGAAATCTGGTGTGAGTCACTCAAAGCAGAAAGTTATCGTCGACGACTGGCATCCGTTTAACGAAGAGGTGCGCTGAGGGTAGCTTGTGCTTACCGTACGGTTTCAGAAGCAGCCGTGATGGTCATCGCGGGTGTGATTCCAATCGACCTTTTGGGGTTCGAGAGGAAGCGCATCTGGGATGTTCGTCGGGCTGGGGAAGAACCGTTGGAAAAAGTTAAGGTTCGAGAACGCGAGGAGACCCTGAAACTCTGGCAAGAGCGATGGGAATCTGCGGAAACGGGACGTTGGACATACAGGCTCATTAAACGAGTCCGTGATTGGATTACACGGAAAGAAGGAGAGGTAGATTACTATCTTTCCCAATTTCTGTCCGGTCATGGCCAGTTTAATGAGTACTTGTATCGCATGGGGATCCAAACCGAGCCTTATTGCCAATACTGTCCGCAAGTTGTCGACTCTGCCGAGCACACTTTCTTTTTCTGTCAGCGTTGGTCTGAAATACGGCTGCGCTTTCAGGAGGAGAAAGAAGTGCCAAATGCCGCTGACCTGGTGATACCTTGGATGTTGGCGACGGCAGACAATTTTAAGACCATGACGACTTACGCCCGAGAAGTGTTGAAAGAAAAAAAGAAGGAAGAAATGGTATAGAAATGATCAAGAAAGAGAGCGACGGAGAGAAGAAGAGGAGGACTAGTACTGCGAAGTAATGCTTGCGCGGTCCCGCAGTACTAGGTCCGAAGAAGGAAGGGAGTGAGGTTTTTAGCCGGTAGGGCCCCCAGGGATACAGTTATCTTAATGATACATCCTTGGGGGAAGAGCCCGGCACACGGAGGGCAATATGCATATGAAGAGCAGTTTATGCTTTTCATATGGGTATTGCCTTCTACGGTGCGTTATAGCATTTTTCCCTCACCCTCTTCCAAAAAAAAAAAAAAAAAAAAAAAAAAAAAAAAAAAACTACTACTACTACTACTACTACTACTACTACTACTACTACTACTACTACTACTACTACTCTCGGAGGTTGATGGTGATGCTGAGGGTGACTCTCTTCGGTCTTTCGGGATAATGATGGCGACATCATTCTCCGAAAGAGTGAAGGAGTCTACCATCTCATGTCATCATCAGGGTTTGAGTCCAACCGAGCGCGTCCCCGGGTGGCGGATAGGGGAATGGCCCTTACGATTACTCCTAGACGATATCATCTTTGATGATTTTTCGCGTGGAGGAAAGTTTGGGTTAGTGAGTTCCATAGAGGGTTGCTACCGGTTTAACGACTGGTGTGTGACCTGAAAAAGGCTCACCGCGGACCACTCAGGAGAAGCTATACTCCTTAAAAACAGAGACGGGTGTGATGTTTAAGGTGTTGAATTCTTTATTATGATGGAACAACAGAATAATAATAATTCGTTTACGGGGCAGAGGAGGGATACCTCAGCCGCGGCAGCGTCAGGTGGGTTAGCAGCACCTGCGCGGTCGACTACATCCAGCGACTGCTCGACGCCCTTGATGGACCACTTGGCCAAGGGTAACCGTACTGTCGACACGACAAGTGAAAGCCAGGTTACAGCTCCTGGAAATTTGATGGCGGTCAATCTCGCGGCAAGAGACGCGGCGATTGCCATGGAGGATTCCGGCCTTCAGGAACTGATAGAAGTACTGAAGTAGACTCTTCGGACCATTACAAAGAAGAGGACCGTGGCAACCGAAGTGACAACAGGTGTAAAAGAAGCTTCGCTTATTCTTACGAAGCTTCTGGTACATCGAAAGTCCTGGAAGGATGCCCAGAGGAAGATGGCGCTCGCAGAAATTGAGGAGAGGGAGCGGCTCACTAAGGAGTTAAAACTATCTGAAGAGATGTTGAAAAAGGCAACTCAAGTGAACACGCCTAAAAGAAAGATAACTATCAAGAAGAAGGAAACCCACTTCAGCCCACCAAAAGGGCCTGAAGAAGGTTCCGTTCTCTCTTACTCCGAGGTAACGGCTCGGGGCATCACTTCCCTTGGCACTGATGCCTCGATAGGGAAGCGCCCCTTGTCTTCGCCCGAAGAGGGAGGAAGAGAAAAGAAAAAGAAGAAGGGAAAGGAGATTGGACCTCAAAAGTCAAACGATACTCCATTCATTATCGTGGAAAAGAGGAGGAAAAAGAAAAAGAAACGGAGGAAAGAAGAGGAAGCTGCAGCAACGATGGGCAGTGGATCGACGGGACCAGGACCAGCGAAGACATCGACAGGACCAGGGACGACACGGACCACAGCATCTAAGGAGGACAAGCAGCGGAAGAGGCGACAACGGGCGGAGGCCGTGCTGATCACACCAGGTGAGTCAAGATCGTCTGGAGAAGTTTTGAGAGCATTGCGATCGAAACTTTCCCCGGAGGATCTTGCTACTAGTGTAAGGTCAATAAGGACAGCCAGGAAAGGCGGTCTTCTTATTGAGTTCGAGGGATCTGTTAAAGATCGCTCTGCTCTCGATAAGAAGATCACCGAGGCGGCTGGTGGAGTTGTTGCCGTGCGCCATCTCGTCCCAACCACTACAGTGGTTATCGATGGGCTGGACGCTGCAACAACAGTCGACGAGGTGAGGGCGGCCTTGCGTCGGAGCAACAATGAAGGTGCGGACGAGCTGAAAATTAACATCACAAAACCCAATAAATGGGGAGCTGTCCGTGCCTTCATTGAGGCAAGATGCGCGGTCGCCGCTGCCTTAGAGGCCTTGGGAAAGGTCAAAGTGGGCTGGTTGGTCTGCCGTATCCGCCGCTGGGAACGGCTCGATCGATGCTTTCGCTGCCATGATCTTGGTCACTCGACCAGATCATGTAAGGCGGAGGTTGATCGATCGAGTCTTTGCTGGCGTTGCGGCCAGGCGGACCACCAGGCCAAGACCTGCCCCAATCCACCGCGCTGCCACCTCTGTGCGGCAGTAGGAGACGGGCGATCTGTTGATCACATAATCGGTTCGAGGCGATGCACTTCTCAGAAAAATGGCTAAGTTGCTGCAGGCAAATCTACAACGGTGCAGAACATCGCTGGATCTACTTCTAGCACGGAAACAAGACCGCAGAATGGATATTGTTCTAGTTTCAGAGCAATACCATTCAGCGTCTGGACCAAATTGGTTCTGTGACCCCTCGGGCACAGCGGCAATTTGGATTCCGGACCTAGGGTCTGTTTCCGTGAGAGACAGTGGATCCAGGGATGGTATTGTATGGGTAGTTACGCCAGCGATCACCTTCGTGTCGTGCTATTTCACTCCCAACGAGCCTATCGCTGACTTCCGAAAGAGGGTGAATGAACTCGAAAGAGTTATTCACAATCTTGAGGGAGAAATCGTGATAGGTGGTGATTTCAATGCGAAATCCATCGATTGGGGCATGGAATGGACCGACAGGCGCGGTACTGAGCTCTTGGACATGATGGCAAGTCTAGATCTTGTCATTATGAATAAGGGAAACACTACAACTTTCCGTAGGGTGGGCACACGTGGGTCAATTATTGACCTCACCTTTGCTACTCAACGGATAGCTGCGGTGATCTCGGACTGGGCTGTTTTAGAGGAGTTTACGGCTAGCGATCACCAATACATCTCGTATACGGTACATGATCTACGGGGAAACCCTGCGATAGTGTGCCAGCGTTCAATGAAGCGGGTAGGTTGGACGGTTTCGAGGCTGGATGAGAGTGCTTTACAAAAAGCGGTCTCAGACAGCGTTGAGACCTTTCCCCCTATATCTGCTGAGACGCGCGAAGATGTGGAGATGATTGTTGACCGTACGATGAAGGCTGTCGTCTCAGGCTGCGACGCTGCCATGCCTCGACGTTCCGCAAGCTCACGCAGGAAACCGGCTTACTGGTGGACTGATGAGATTGCGCTGCTCAGGGCTGAGTGTTTGCGTCTTCGGAGGCAAGCACTCAGGACGCGAAAGCGTGATACTGGGCAGCAGAAGAACGAAGAGTACAAGGCGGCGAAGAAGCGACTGGTTATGGCGATCAAGGAGAGCAAAGGGCGATGCTGGAAGGCGGTCTGCGAAGAAGTAGATAATGATCTATGGGGCCTTGGCTACCAGATTGTTACTCGAAAATTCGAGGGTCGCAGTCCAGTATCTCCTATGGAACCGAATGCGATGCAGGAGATTGTTAATGTCCTGTTTCCGGAGCGCGAAGATCGGGACAGTCCTGTTTGGACTATACCCGATGACGAGTGCCCACCTTTCTCAGCAGCTGAACTGCGGCTGGTTGTAAGAAATCTCAAAGGAGGAAAGGCCCCGGGCCCCGACGGTATCCCCGTCGAGGTTTATAAGGCCCTCCTCCCTCAGCACGAACAACTGCTTTTGAGTACTTACAACTGCTGCATTTCGGTTGGAGTTTTTCCTGCACGATGGAAGCTGCAAAGGTTAGTCCTGTTAGACAAAGGAAAGGGTCCGCCCTATACTCCTTCGTCCTACAGGCCACTTTGCATGCTGGACGTAGCTGGAAAAATTTTCGAATTGTTAATTCGAAATCGGCTGAGAATTGAAGTTGCGAATGCTGGTGGTCTAGCGGAAAACCAACATGGTTTTCGGCCTGGTCGCAGCACAATCGGTGCTATTTCGGAAGCGCTTTCATTTGCTAGAAGAGCTTGGACGGGAAATCATCGATCCCGTCCAGTATGCATTATGATGACTTTTGATGTCAAAAATGCATTCAATTCGGCACAATGGCCGGATATAATGAAAGCGCTTCGGAAATTAGGTCTGTCCGAGTATCTCATTCGGATCATTGACGATTACTTACGTGATCGTTTTTTGATCTATGAGACTACCTTTGGCGAGATGATGAAGAAGCTGAGTGGAGGAGCGGCTCAGGGTTCTGTCTTAGGACCAGAACTCTGGATCATCCTTTATGACGCACTTCTACGTCTAGACCTACCGAGTGAGGTGATACTGGAGGGGTTTGCTGACGATGTGGCGGCACTAATCCTCGCGCGTTCTTACGAGAGTGCGCAAAGATTAGCAAGCCTGGTCGCGACCAAAGTGGACGCTTGGCTAAATGACCATGGTATTGCATTAGCGACAGCGAAAACTGAGGTTATAGTACTCACAGCCCAGAGGTGGTTTCCGAGTCCTTTACGTGCTCTCGTCGTGGATCAACACGTCGAGAGTGGGAGTTCTTTGAAATACCTTGGGGTGACGATCGATACGAAACTCACGTTTCGCGATCAGATTGTCAGTGCGGCTAAAAAAGCGACAACGTTGATAGCGAGTCTTTCTCGGTTGATGCCTAACGTCGGAGGACCGAGGAGCAGCCGTAGACGAGTTCTCATGAGCGTCTCAAGCTCGATAATGCTCTACGGAGCAGAAATCTGGTGTGAGTCACTCAAAGCAGAAAGTTATCGTCGACGACTGGCATCCGTTCAACGAAGAGGTGCGCTGAGGGTAGCTTGTGCTTACCGTACGGTTTCGGAAGCAGCCGTGATGGTCATCGCGGGTGTGATTCCAATCGACCTTTTGGGGTTCGAGAGGAAGCGCATCTGGGATGCCCGTCGGGCTGGGGAAGAACCGTTGGAAAAATTTAAGGTTCGAGAACGCGAGGAGACCCTGAAACTCTGGCAAGAGCGATGGGAATCTGCGGAAACGGGACGTTGGACATACAGGCTCATTAAACGAGTCCGTGATTGGATTACACGGAAAGAAGGAGAGGTAGATTACTATCTTTCCCAATTTCTGTCCGGTCATGGCCAGTTTAATGAGTACTTGTATCGCATGGGGATCCAAACCGATCCTTATTGCCAATACTGTCCGCAAGTTGTCGACTCTGCCGAGCACACTTTCTTTTTCTGTCAGCGTTGGTCTGAAATACGGCTGCGCTTTCAGGAGGAGAAAGAAGTGCCAAATGCCGCTGACCTGGTGATACCTTGGATGTTGGCGACGGCAGACAATTTTAAGACCATGACGACTTACGCCCGAGAAGTGTTGAAAGAAAAAAAGAAGGAAGAAATGGTATAGAAATGATCAAGAAAGAGAGCGACGGAGAGAAGAAGAGGAGGACTAGTACTGCGAAGTAATGCTTGCGCGGTCCCGCAGTACTAGGTCCGAAGAAGGAAGGGAGTGAGGTTTTTAGCCGGTAGGGCCCCCAGGGATACAGTTATCTTAATGATACATCCTTGGGGGAAGAGCCCGGCACACGGAGGGCAATATGCATATGAAGAGCAGTTTATGCTTTTCATATGGGTATTGCCTTCTACGGTGCGTTATAGCATTTTTCCCTCACCCTCTTCCAAAAAAAAAAAAAAAAAAAAAAAAAAAAAAAAAAAAACTACTACTACTACTACTACTACTACTACTACTACTACTACTACTACTACTACTACTACTACTCTCGGAGGTTGATGGTGATGCTGAGGGTGACTCTCTTCGGTCTTTCGGGATAATGATGGCGACATCATTCTCCGAAAGAGTGAAGGAGTCTACCATCTCATGTCATCATCAGGGTTTGAGTCCAACCGAGCGCGTCCCCGGGTGGCGGATAGGGGAATGGCCCTTACGATTACTCCTAGACGATATCATCTTTGATGATTTTTCGCGTGGAGGAAAGTTTGGGTTAGTGAGTTCCATAGAGGGTTGCTACCGGTTTAACGACTGGTGTGTGACCTGAAAAAGGCTCACCGCGGACCACTCAGGAGAAGCTATACTCCTTAAAAACAGAGACGGGTGTGATGTTTAAGGTGTTGAATTCTTTATTATGATGGAACAACAGAATAATAATAATTCGTTTACGGGGCAGAGGAGGGATACCTCAGCCGCGGCAGCGTCAGGTGGGTTAGCAGCACCTGCGCGGTCGACTACATCCAGCGACTGCTCGACGCCCTTGATGGACCACTTGGCCAAGGGTAACCGTACTGTCGACACGACAAGTGAAAGCCAGGTTACAGCTCCTGGAAATTTGATGGCGGTCAATCTCGCGGCAAGAGACGCGGCGATTGCCATGGAGGATTCCGGCCTTCAGGAACTGATAGAAGTACTGAAGGAGACTCTTCGGACCATTACAAAGAAGAGGACCGTGGCAACCGAAGTGACAACAGGTGTAAAAGAAGCTTCGCTTATTCTTACGAAGCTTCTGGTACATCGAAAGTCCTGGAAGGATGCCCAGAGGAAGATGGCGCTCGCAGAAATTGAGGAGAGGGAGCGGCTCACTAAGGAGTTAAAACTATCTGAAGAGATGTTGAAAAAGGCAACTCAAGTGAACACGCCTAAAAGAAAGATAACTATCAAGAAGAAGGAAACCCACTTCAGCCCACCAAAAGGGCCTGAAGAAGGTTCCGTTCTCTCTTACTCCGAGGTAACGGCTCGGGGCATCACTTCCCTTGGCACTGATGCCTCGATAGGGAAGCGCCCCTTGTCTTCGCCCGAAGAGGGAGGAAGAGAAAAGAAAAAGAAGAAGGGAAAGGAGATTGGACCTCAAAAGTCAAACGATACTCCATTCATTATCGTGGAAAAGAGGAGGAAAAAGAAAAAGAAACGGAGGAAAGAAGAGGAAGCTGCAGCAACGATGGGCAGTGGATCGACGGGACCAGGACCAGCGAAGACATCGACAGGACCAGGGACGACACGGACCACAGCATCTAAGGAGGACAAGCAGCGGAAGAGGCGACAACGGGCGGAGGCCGTGCTGATCACACCAGGTGAGTCAAGATCGTCTGGAGAAGTTTTGAGAGCATTGCGATCGAAACTTTCCCCGGAGGATCTTGCTACTAGTGTAAGGTCAATAAGGACAGCCAGGAAAGGCGGTCTTCTTATTGAGTTCGAGGGATCTGTTAAAGATCGCTCTGCTCTCGATAAGAAGATCACCGAGGCGGCTGGTGGAGTTGTTGCCGTGCGCCATCTCGTCCCAACCACTACAGTGGTTATCGATGGGCTGGACGCTGCAACAACAGTCGACGAGGTGAGGGCGGCCTTGCGTCGGAGCAACAATGAAGGTGCGGACGAGCTGAAAATTAACATCACAAAACCCAATAAATGGGGAGCTGTCCGTGCCTTCATTGAGGCAAGATGCGCGGTCGCCGCTGCCTTAGAGGCCTTGAGAAAGGTCAAAGTGGGCTGGTTGGTCTGCCGTATCCGCCGCTGGGAACGGCTCGATCGATGCTTTCGCTGCCATGATCTTGGTCACTCGACCAGATCATGTAAGGCGGAGGTTGATCGATCGAGTCTTTGCTGGCGTTGCGGCCAGGCGGACCACCAGGCCAAGACCTGCCCCAATCCACCGCGGTTCCACCTCTGTGCGGCAGTAGGAGACGGGCGATCTGTTGATCACATAATCGGTTCGAGGCGATGCACTTCTCAGAAAAATGGCTAAGGTGCTGCAGGCGAATCTACAACGGTGCAGAACATCGCTGGATCTACTTCTAGCACGGAAACAAGACCGCAGAATGGATATTGTTCTGGTTTCAGAGCAATACCATTCAGCGTCTGGACCAAATTGGTTCTGTGACCCCTCGGGCACAGCGGCAATTTGGATTCCGGACCTAGGGTCTGTTTCCGTGAGAGACAGTGGATCCAGGGATGGTATTGTATGGGTAGTTACGCCAGCGATCACCTTCGTGTCGTGCTATTTCACTCCCAACGAGCCTATCGCTGACTTCCGAAAGAGGGTGAATGAACTCGAAAGAGTTATTCACAATCTTGAGGGAGAAATCCTGATAGGTGGTGATTTCAATGCGAAATCCATCGATTGGGGCATGGAATGGACCGACACGCGCGGTACTGAGCTCTTGGACATGATGGCAAGTCTAGATCTTGTCATTATGAATAAGGGAAACACTACAACTTTCCGTAGGGTGGGTACACGTGGGTCAATTATTGACCTCACCTTTGCTACTCAACGGATAGCTGCGGTGATCTCGGACTGGGCTGTTTTAGAGGAGTTTACGGCTAGCGATCACCAATACATCTCGTATACGGTACATGATCTACGGGGAAACCCTGCGATAGTGTGCCAGCGTTCAATGAAGCGGGTAGGTTGGACGGTTTCGAGGCTGGATGAGAGTGCTTTACAAAAAGCGGTCTCAGACAGCGTTGAGACCTTTCCCCCTATATCTGCTGAGACGCGCGAAGATGTGGAGATGATTGTTGACCGTACGATGAAGGCTGTCGT
The DNA here is from genome assembly GCA_964016945.1 of Microplitis deprimator. Classification (NCBI taxonomy): domain Eukaryota; kingdom Metazoa; phylum Arthropoda; class Insecta; order Hymenoptera; family Braconidae; genus Microplitis; species Microplitis deprimator. Next base: position 7,998,502 of record OZ024713.1, read on the forward strand.
CTCAGGCTGCGACGCTGCCATGCCTCGACGTTCCGCAAGCTCACGCAGGAAACCGGCTTACTGGTGGACTGATGAGATTGCGCTGCTCAGGGCTGAGTGTTTGCGTCTTCGGAGGCAAGCACTCAGGACGCGAAAGCGTGATACTGGGCAGCAGAAGAACGAAGAGTACAAGGCGGCGAAGAAGCGACTGGTTATGGCGATCAAGGAGAGCAAAGGGCGATGCTGGAAGGCGGTCTGCGAAGAAGTAGATAATGATCTATGGGGCCTTGGCTACCAGATTGTTACTCGAAAATTCGAGGGTCGCAGTCCAGTATCTCCTATGGAACCGAATGCGATGCAGGAGATTGTTAATGTCCTGTTTCCGGAGCGCGAAGATCGGGACAGTCCTGTTTGGACTATACCCGATGACGAGTGCCCACCGTTCTCAGCAGCTGAACTGCGGCTGGTTGTAAGAAATCTCAAAGGAGGAAAGGCCCCGGGCCCCGACGGTATCCCCGTCGAGGTTTATAAGGCCCTCCTTCCTCAGCACGAACAACTGCTTTTGAGTACTTACAACTGCTGCATTTCGGTTGGAGTTTTTCCTGCACGATGGAAGCTGCAAAGGTTAGTCCTGTTAGACAAAGGAAAGGGTCCGCCCTATACTCCTTCGTCCTACAGGCCACTTTGCATGCTGGACGTAGCTGAAAAAATTTTCGAATCGTTAATTCGAAATCGGCTGAGAATTGAAGTTGCGAATGCTGGTGGTCTAGCGGAAAACCAACATGGTTTTCGGCCTGGTCGCAGCACAATCGGTGCTATTTCGGAAGCGCTTTCATTTGCTAGAAGAGCTTGGACGGGAAATCATCGATCCCGTCCAGTATGCATTATGATGACATTCGATGTCAAGAATGCATTCAATTCGGCACGATGGCCGGATATAATGAAAGCGCTTCGGAAATTAGGTCTGTCCGAGTATCTCATTCGGATCATTGACGATTACTTACGTAATCGTTTCTTGATCTATGAGACTACTTTTGGTGAGATGATGAAGAAGCTGAGTGGAGGAGCGGCCCAGGGTTCGGTTTTAGGACCAGAACTCTGGATCATTCTTTACGATGATCTTCTACGTCTAGACCTACCGAGTGAGGTGATACTGGAGGGGTTTGCTGACGATGTGGCGGCACTAATCCTTGCGCGTTCTTACGAGAGTGCGCAAAGATTAGCAAGCCTGGTCGCGACCAAAGTGGACGCTTGGCTAAATGACCATGGTATGGCATTAGCGAAAGCGAAAACTGAGGTTATAGTACTCACAGCCCAGAGGTGGTTTCCGAGTCCTTTCCGTGCTCTCGTCGTGGATCAACACGTCGAGAGTGGGAGTTCTTTGAAATACCTTGGGGTGACGATCGATACGAAACTCACGTTTCGCGATCAGATTGTCAGTGCGGCTAAAAAAGCGACAACGTTGGTAGCGAGTCTTTCTCGGTTGATGCCTAACGTCGGAGGACCGAGGAGCAGCCGTAGACGAGTTCTCATGAGCGTCTCAAACTCGATAATGCTCTACGGAGCAGAAATCTGGTGTGAGTCACTCAAAGCAGAAAGTTATCGTCGACGACTGGCATCCGTTCAACGAAGAGGTGCGCTGAGGATAGCTTGTGCTTACCGTACGGTTTCGGAAGCAGCCGTGATGGTCATCGCGGGTGTGATTCCAATCGACCTTTTGGGGTTCGAGAGGAAGCGCATCTGGGATGCCAGTCGGGCTGGGGAAGAACCGTTGGAAAAAGTTAAGGTTCGAGAACGCGAGGAGACCCTGAAACTCTGGCAAGAGCGATGGGAATCTGCGGAAACGGGACGTTGGACATACAGGCTCATTAAACGAGTCCGTGATTGGATTACACGGACAGAAGGAGAGGTAGATTACTATCTTTCCCAATTTCTGTCCGGTCATGGCCAGTTTAATGAGTACTTGTATCGCATGGGGATCCAAACCGATCCTTATTGCCAATACTGTCCGCAAGTTGTCGACTCTGCCGAGCACACTTTCTTTTTCTGTCAGCGTTGGTCTGAAATACGGCTGCGCTTTCAGGAGGAGGAAGAAGTGCCAAATGCCGCTGACCTGGTGATACCTTGGATGTTGGCGACGGCAGACAATTTTAAGACCATGACGACTTACGCCCGAGAAGTGTTGAAAGAAAAAAAGAAGGAAGAAATGGTATAGAAATGATAAAGAAACAGAGCGACGGAGAGAAGAAGAGGAGGACTAGTACTGCGAAGTAATGCTTGCGCGGTCCCGCAGTACTAGGTCCGAAGAAGGAAGGGAGTGAGGTTTTTAGCCGGTAGGGCCCCCAGGGATACAGTTATCTTAATGATACATCCTTGGGGGAAGAGCCCGGCACACGGAGGGCAATATGCATATGAAGAGCAGTTTATGCTTTTCATATGGGTATTGCCTTCTACGGTGCGTTATAGCATTTTTCCCTCACCCTCTTCCAAAAAAAAAAAAAAAAAAACTACTACTACTACTACTACTACTACTACTACTACTACTACTACTACTACTACTACTACTACTACTCTCGGAGGTTGATGGTGATGATGAGGGTGACTCTCTTCGGTCTTTCGGGATAATGATGGCGACATCATTCTCCGAAAGAGTGAAGGAGTCTACCATCTCATGTCATCATCAGGGTTTGAGTCCAACCGAGCGCGTCCCCGGGTGGCGGATAGGGGAATGGCCCTTACGATTACTCCTAGACGATATCATCTTTGATGATTTTTCGCGTGGAGGAAAGTTTGGGTTAGTGAGTTCCATAGAGGGTTGCTACCGGTTTAACGACTGGTGTGTGACCTGAAAAAGGCTCACCGCGGACCACTCAGGAGAAGCTATACTCCTTAAAAACAGAGACGGGTGTGATGTTTAAGGTGTTGAATTCTTTATTATGATGGAACAACAGAATAATAATAATTCGTTTACGGGGCAGAGGAGGGATACCTCAGCCGCGGCAGCGTCAGGTGGGTTAGCAGCACCTGCGAGGTCGACTACATCCAGCGACTGCTCGACGCCCTTGGTTGATCACTTGGCCAAGGGTAACACAACCGTCGACACGCCAAGTGAAGGCCTAGTGAAGGCCACTAGGAGCTGTGGGAACGAGTTTCTCACAATGCGAGATGCGGAGATTTCCCAGGAAGACTCTGGACTCGAGGAAATTCGGGAAGTCCTCAAAGAGACTCTGAGGACTATTACTAGGAAGAGAACGGTGGCATCCGAAGTTACTGCTGGTGTGAAGGAAGCTGCGTTGATATTAACGCAGTTACTTGTCCACCGCAAAGCCTGGAAGGATGCTCAGAGAAAGTTGGCAACTACAGAGCTGAAAGAACGGGAGCACCTATTTCAAGAATTGCAGCGACGAGCACTACTTCTGAGGGAGGCACGGCAAATCGAGACCCCGAAGAAGAAAAGTAAAAAAGCTTCAGAACGGATGGAGCTAGAGCACTCGAGCCCACCAAAAGGGCCTGAGGAATCAATAATGCCCACCTATTCTGAAGCCACAGCCAGAGGCAACACTCCCCGTCTTAACGAGGCCCCGAAAGGAAAGCGCCCGTTGGCATCGCCCGAGGAGGGTGAACGGGAACAGAAAAAGAGGAAGGAGAAGGAAACCTTGGACAAAAAGGTAGGTGACGAAGTTTTCACCGTTGTGGAAGGGAAGCGAAAGAAAAGAAAGAGGAAGAAATAGGAAAAGGCTGCGAAAGCAGCGGGCAGTGGATCGACGGGACCAGGACCAGCGAAGGCATCGGCAGGACCAGGGACGACACGGACCACAGCATCTAAGGAGGACAAGCAGCGGAAGAGGCGACAACGGGCGGAGGCCGTGCTGATCACACCAGGTGAGTCAAGATCGTCTGGAGAAGTTTTGAGAGCATTGCGATCGAAACTTTCCCCGGAGGATCTTGCTACTAGTGTAAGGTCAATAAGGACAGCCAGGAAAGGCGGTCTTCTTATTGAGTTCGAGGGATCTGTTAAAGATCGCTCTGCTCTCGATAAGAAGATCACCGAGGCGGCTGGTGGAGTTGTTGCCGTGCGCCATCTCGTCCCAACCACTACAGTGGTTATCGATGGGCTGGACGCTGCAACAACAGTCGACGAGGTGAGGGCGGCCTTGCGTCGGAGCAACAATGAAGGTGCGGACGAGCTGAAAATTAACATCACAAAACCCAATAAATGGGGAGCTGTCCGTGCCTTCATTGAGGCAAGATGCGCGGTCGCCGCTGCCTTAGAGGCCTTGGGAAAGGTCAAAGTGGGCTGGTTGGTCTGCCGTATCCGCCGCTGGGAACGGCTCGATCGATGCTTTCGCTGCCATGATCTTGGTCATTCGACTGGATCATGTAAGGCGAAGGTTGATCGGTCGAGTCTTTGCTGGCGTTGCGGCCAGGCGGACCACCAGGCCAAGACCTGCCCCAATCCACCGCGCTGCCACCTCTGTGCGGCAGTAGGAGACGGGCGATCTGTTGATCACATAATCGGTTCGAGGCGATGCACTTCTCAGAAAAATGGCTAAGGTGCTGCAGGCGAATCTACAACGGTGCAGAACATCGCTGGATCTACTTCTAGCACGGAAACAAGACCGCAGAATGGATATTGTTCTGGTTTCAGAGCAATACCATTCAGCGTCTGGACCAAATTGGTTCTGTGACCCCTCGGGCACAGCGGCAATTTGGATTCCGGACCTAGGGTCTGTTTCCGTGAGAGACAGTGGATCCAGGGATGGTATTGTATGGGTAGTTACGCCAGCGATCACCTTCGTGTCGTGCTATTTCACTCCCAACGAGCCTATCGCTGACTTCCGAAAGAGGGTGAATGAACTCGAAAGAGTTATTCACAATCTTGAGGGAGAAATCGTGATAGGTGGTGATTTCAATGCGAAATCCATCGATTGGGGCATGGAATGGACCGACACGCGCGGTACTGAGCTCTTGGACATGATGGCAAGTCTAGATCTTGTCATTATGAATAAGGGAAACACTACAACTTTCCGTAGGGTGGGCACACGTAGGTCAATTATTGACCTCACCTTTGCTACTCAACGGATAGCTGCGGTGATCTCGGACTGGGCTGTTTTAGAGGAGTTTACGGCTAGCGATCACCAATACATCTCGTATACGGTACATGATCTACGGGGAAACCCTGCGATAGTGTGCCAGCGTTCAATGAAGCGGGTAGGTTGGACGGTTTCGAGGCTGGATGAGAGTGCTTTACAAAAAGCGGTCTCAGACAGCGTTGAGACCTTTCCCCCTATATCTGCTGAGACGCGCGAAGATGTGGAGATGATTGTTGACCGTACGATGAAGGCTGTCGTCTCAGGCTGCGACGCTGCCATGCCTCGACGTTCCGCAAGCTCACGCAGGAAACCGGCTTACTGGTGGACTGATGAGATTGCGCTGCTCAGGGCTGAGTGTTTGCGTCTTCGGAGGCAAGCACTCAGGACGCGAAAGCGTGATACTGGGCAGCAGAAGAACGAAAGGTACAAGGCGGCGAAGAAGCGACTGGTTATGGCGATCAAGGAGAGCAAAGGGCGATGCTGGAAGGCGGTCTGCGAAGAAGTAGATAATGATCTATGGGGCCTTGGCTACCAGATTGTTACTCGAAAATTCGAGGGTCGCAGTCCAGTATCTCCTATGGAACCGAATGCGATGCAGGAGATTGTTAATGTCCTGTTTCCGGAGCGCGAAGATCGGGACAGTCCTGTTTGGACTATACCCGATGACGAGTGCCCACCGTTCTCAGCAGCTGAACTGCGGCTGGTTGTAAGAAATCTCAAAGGAGGAAAGGCCCCGGGCCCCGACGGTATCCCCGTCGAGGTTTATAAGGCCCTCCTTCCTCAGCACGAACAACTGCTTTTGAGTACTTACAACTGCTGCATTTCGGTTGGAGTTTTTCCTGCACGATGGAAGCTGCAAAGGTTAGTCCTGTTAGACAAAGGAAAGGGTCCGCCCTATACTCCTTCGTCCTACAGGCCACTTTGCATGCTGGACGTAGCTGGAAAAATTTTCGAATCGTTAATTCGAAATCGGCTGAGAATTGAAGTTGCGAATGCTGGTGGTCTAGCGGAAAACCAACATGGTTTTCGGCCTGGTCGCAGCACAATCGGTGCTATTTCGGAAGCGCTTTCATTTGCTAGAAGAGCTTGGACGGGAAATCATCGATCCCGTCCAGTATGCATTATGATGACATTTGATGTCAAGAATGCATTCAATTCGGCACGATGGCCGGATATAATGAAAGCGCTTCGGAAATTAGGTCTGTCCGAGTATCTCATTCGGATCATTGACGATTACTTACGTAATCGTTTCTTGATCTATGAGACTACTTTTGGTGAGATGATGAAGAAGCTGAGTGGAGGAGCGGCCCAGGGTTCGGTTTTAGGACCAGAACTCTGGATCATTCTTTACGATGCTCTTCTACGTCTAGACCTACCGAGTGAGGTGATACTGGAGGGGTTTGCTGACGATGTGGCGGCACTAATCCTTGCGCGTTCTTACGAGAGTGCGCAAAGATTAGCAAGCCTGGTCGCGACCAAAGTGGACGCTTGGCTAAATGACCATGGTATGGCATTAGCGAAAGCGAAAACTGAGGTTATAGTACTCACAGCCCAGAGGTGGTTTCCGAGTCCTTTCCGTGCTCTCGTCGTGGATCAACACGTCGAGAGTGGGAGTTCTTTGAAATACCTTGGGGTGACGATCGATACGAAACTCACGTTTCGCGATCAGATTGTCAGTGCGGCTAAAAAAGCGACAACGTTGGTAGCGAGTCTTTCTCGGTTGATGCCTAACGTCGGAGGACCGAGGAGCAGCCGTAGACGAGTTCTCATGAGCGTCTCAAACTCGATAATGCTCTACGGAGCAGAAATCTGGTGTGAGTCACTCAAAGCAGAAAGTTATCGTCGACGACTGGCATCCGTTCAACGAAGAGGTGCGCTGAGGGTAGCTTGTGCTTACCGTACGGTTTCGGAAGCAGCCGTGATGGTCATCGCGGGTGTGATTCCAATCGACCTTTTGGGGTTCGAGAGGAAGCGCATCTGGGATGCCCGTCGGGCTGGGGAAGAACCGTTGGAAAAAGTTAAGGTTCGAGAACGCGAGGAGACCCTGAAACTCTGGCAAGAGCGATGGGAATCTGCGGAAACGGGACGTTGGACATACAGGCTCATTAAACGAGTCCGTGATTGGATTACACGGAAAGAAGGAGAGGTAGATTACTATCTTTCCCAATTTCTGTCCGGTCATGGCCAGTTTAATGAGTATTTGTATCGCATGGGGATCCGAACCGATCCTTATTGCCAATACTGTCCGCAAGTTGTCGACTCTGCCGAGCACACTTTCTTTTTCTGTCAGCGTTGGTCTGAAATACGGCTGCGCTTTCAAGAGGAGAAAGACGTGCCAAATGCCGCTGACCTGGTGATACCTTGGATGTTGGCGACGGCAGACAATTATAAGACGATGACAATGTTTGTGAGAGAGGTCCTGAAGGAGAAGAAGAGGGAAGAGAGAGAGTGAGAAAAAGACAGCGACGGAGAGAAGAAGAGGAGGACTAGTACTGCGAAGTAATGCTTGCGCGGTCCCGCAGTACTAGGTCCGAAGAAGGAAGGGAGTGAGGTTTTTAGCCGGTAGGGCCCCCAGGGATACAGTTATCTTAATGATACATCCTTGGGGGAGGAGCCCGGCACACGGAGGGCAATATGCATATGAAGAGCAGTTTATGCTTTTCATATGGGTATTGCCTTCTACGGTGCGTCATAGCATTTTTCCCTCTCCCTCTTCCAAAAAAAAAAAAAAACTACTACTACTTGTTGATGGTGATGATGAGGGTGACTCGCTTCGGTCTTTCGGGATAATGATGGCGACATCATTCTCCGAAAGAGTGAAGGAGTCTACCATCTCATGTCATCATCAGGGTTTGAGTCCAACCGAGCGCGTCCCCGGGTGGCGGATAGGGGAATGGCCCTTACGATTACTCCTAGACGATATCATCTTTGATGATTTTTCGCGTGGAGGAAAGTTTGGGTTAGTGAGTTCCATAGAGGGTTGCTACCGGTTTAACGACTGGTGTGTGACCTGAAAAAGGCTCACCGCGGACCACTCAGGAGAAGCTATACTCCTTAAAAACAGAGACGGGTGTGATGTTTAAGGTGTTGAATTCTTTATTATGATGGAACAACAGAATAATAATAATTCGTATACGGGGCAGAGGAGGGATACCTCAGCCGCGGCAGCGTCAGGTGGGTTAGCAGCACCTGCGCGGTCGACTACATCCAGCGACTGCTCGACGCCCTTGGTTGATCACTTGGCCAAGGGTAACACAACCGTCGACACGCCAAGTGAAGGCCTAGTGAAGGCCACTAGGAGCTGTGGGAACGAGTTTCTCACAATGCGAGATGCGGAGATTTCCCAGGAAGACTCTGGACTCGAGGAAATTCGGGAAGTCCTCAAAGAGACTCTGAGGACTATTACTAGGAAGAGAACGGTGGCATCCGAAGTTACTGCTGGTGTGAAGGAAGCTGCGTTGATATTAACGCAGTTACTTGTCCACCGCAAAGCCTGGAAGGATGCTCAGAGAAAGTTGGCAACTACAGAGCTGAAAGAACGGGAGCACCTATTTCAAGAATTGCAGCGACGAGAACTACTTCTGAGGGAGGCACGGCAAATCGAGACCCCGAAGAAGAAAAGTAAAAAAGCTTCAGAACGGATGGAGCTAGAGCACTCAAGCCCACCAAAAGGGCCTGAGGAATCAATAATGCCCACCTATTCTGAAGCCACAGCCAGAGGCAACACTCCCCGTCTTAACGAGGCCCCGAAAGGAAAGCGCCCGTCGGCATCGCCCGAGGAGGGTGAACGGGAACAGAAAAAGAGGAAGGAGAAGGAAACCTTGGACAAAAAGGTAGGTGACGAAGTTTTCACCGTTGTGGAAGGGAAGCGAAAGAAAAGAAAGAGGAAGAAATAGGAAAAGGCTGCGAAAGCAGCGGGCAGTGAATCGACGGGACCAGGACCAGCGAAGGCATCGGCAGGACCAGGGACGACACGGACCACAGCATCTAAGGAGGACAAGCAGCGGAAGAGGCGACAACGGGCGGAGGCCGTGCTGATCACACCAGGTGAGTCAAGATCGTCTGGAGAAGTTTTGAGAGCATTGCGATCGAAACTTTCCCCGGAGGATCTTGCTACTAGTGTAAGGTCAATAAGGACAGCCAGGAAAGGCGGTCTTCTTATCGAGTTCGAGGGATCTGTTAAAGATCGCCCTGCTCTCGATAAGAAGATCACCGAGGCGGCTGGTGGAGTTGTTGCCGTGCGCCATCTCGTCCCAACCACTACAGTGGTTATCGATGGGCTGGACGCTGCAACAACAGTCGACGAGGTGAGGGCGGCCTTGCGTCGGAGCAACAATGAAGGTGCGGACGAGCTGAAAATTAACATCACAAAACCCAATAAATGGGGAGCTGTCCGTGCCTTCATTGAGGCAAGATGCGCGGTCGCCGCTGCCTTAGAGGCCTTGGGAAAGGTCAAAGTGGGCTGGTTGGTCTGCCGTATCCGCCGCTGGGAACGGCTCGATCGATGCTTTCGCTGCCATGATCTTGGTCATTCGACTGGATCATGTAAGGCAAAGGTTGATCGGTCGAGTCTTTGCTGGCGTTGCGGCCAGGCGGACCACCAGGCCAAGACCTGCCCCAATCCACCGCGCTGCCACCTCTGTGCGGCAGTAGGAGACGGGCGATCTGTTGATCACATAATCGGTTCGAGGCGATGCACTTCTCAGAAAAATGGCTAAGGTGCTGCAGGCGAATCTACAACGGTGCAGAACATCGCTGGATCTACTTCTAGCACGGAAACAAGACCGCAGAATGGATATTGTTCTGGTTTCAGAGCAATACCATTCAGCGTCTGGACCAAATTGGTTCTGTGACCCCTCGGGCACAGCGGCAATTTGGATTCCGGACCTAGGGTCTGTTTCCGTGAGAGACAGTGGATCCAGGGATGGTATTGTATGGGTAGTTACGCCAGCGATCACCTTCGTGTCGTGCTATTTCACTCCCAACGAGCCTATCGCTGACTTCCGAAAGAGGGTGAATGAACTCGAAAGAGTTATTCACAATCTTGAGGGAGAAATCGTGATAGGTGGTGATTTCAATGCGAAATCCATCGATTGGGGCATGGAATGGACCGACACGCGCGGTACTGAGCTCTTGGACATGATGGCAAGTCTAGATCTTGTCATTATGAATAAGGGAAACACTACAACTTTCCGTAGGGTGGGCACACGTGGGTCAATTATTGACCTCACCTTTGCTACTCAACGGATAGCTGCGGTGATCTCGGACTGGGCTGTTTTAGAGGAGTTTACGGCTAGCGATCACCAATACATCTCGTATACGGTACATGATCTACGGGGAAACCCTGCAATAGTGTGCCAGCGTTCAATGAAGCGGGTAGTTTGGACGGTTTCGAGGCTGGATGAGAGTGCTTTACAAAAAGCGGTCTCAGACAGCGTTGAGACCTTTCCCCCTATATCTGCTGAGACGCGCGAAGATGTGGAGATGATTGTTGACCGTACGATGAAGGCTGTCGTCTCAGGCTGCGACGCTGCCATGCCTCGACGTTCCGCAAGCTCACGCAGGAAACCGGCTTACTGGTGGACTGATGAGATTGCGCTGCTCAGGGCTGAGTGTTTGCGTCTTCGGAGGCAAGCACTCAGGACGCGAAAGCGTGATACTGGGCAGCAGAAGAACGAAGAGTATAAGGCGGCGAAGAAGCGACTGGTTATGGCGATCAAGGAGAGCAAAGGGCGATGCTGGAAGGCGGTCTGCGAAGAAGTAGATAATGATCTATGGGGCCTTGGCTACCAGATTGTTACTCGAAAATTCGAGGGTCGCAGTCCAGTATCTCCTATGGAACCGAATTCGATGCAGGAGATTGTTAATGTCCTGTTTCCGGAGCGCGAAGATCGGGACAGTCCTGTTTGGACTATACCCGATGACGAGTGCCCACCGTTCTCAGCAGCTGAACTGCGGCTGGTTGTAAGAAATCTCAAAGGAGGAAAGGCCCCGGGCCCCGACGGTATCCCCGTCGAGGTTTATAAGGCCCTCCTCCCTCAGCACGAACAACTGCTTTTGAGTACTTACAACTGCTGCATTTCGGTTGGAGTTTTTCCTGCACGATGGAAGCTGCAAAGATTAGTCCTGTTAGACAAAGGAAAGGGTCCGCCCTATACTCCTTCGTCCTACAGGCCACTTTGTATGCTGGACGTAGCTGGAAAAATTTTCGAATCGTTAATTCGAAATCGGCTGAGAATTGAAGTTGCGAATGCCGGTGGTCTAGCGGAAAACCAACATGGCTTTCGGCCTGGTCGCAGCACAATTGGTGCTATTTCGGAAGCGCTTTCATTTGCTAGAAGAGCTTGGACGAGAAATCATCGATCCCGTCCAGTATGCATTATGATGACATTTGATGTCAAGAATGCATTCAATTCGGCACGATGGCCGGATATAATGAAAGCGCTTCGGAAATTAGGTCTGTCCGAGTATCTCATTCGGATCATTGACGATTACTTACGTAATCGTTTCTTGATCTATGAGACTACTTTTGGTGAGATGATGAAGAAGCTGAGTGGAGGAGCGGCCCAGGGTTCGGTTTTAGGACCAGAACTCTGGATCATTCTTTACGATGCTCTTCTACGTCTAGACCTACCGAGTGAGGTGATACTGGAGGGGTTTGCTGACGATGTGGCGGCACTAATCCTTGCGCGTTCTTACGAGAGTGCGCAAAGATTAGCAAGCCTGGTCGCGACCAAAGTGGACGCTTGGCTAAATGACCATGGTATGGCATTAGCGAAAGCGAAAACTGAGGTTATAGTACTCACAGCCCAGAGGTGGTTTCCGAGTCCTTTTCGTGCTCTCGTCGTGGATCAACACGTCGAGAGTGGGAGTTCTTTGAAATACCTTGGGGTGACGATCGATACGAAACTCACGTTTCGCGATCAGATTGTCAGTGCGGCTAAAAAAGCGACAACGTTGGTAGCGAGTCTTTCTCGGTTGATGCCTAACGTCGGAGGACCGAGGAGCAGCCGTAGACGAGTTCTCATGAGCGTCTCAAACTCGATAATGCTCTACGGAGCAGAAATCTGGTGTGAGTCACTCAAAGCAGAAAGTTATCGTCGACGACTGGCATCCGTTCAACGAAGAGGTGCGCTGAGGGTAGCTTGTGCTTACCGTACGGTTTCGGAAGCAGCCGTGATGGTCATCGCGGGTGTGATTCCAATCGACCTTCTGGGGTTCAAGAGGAAGCGCATCTGGGATGCCCGTCGGGCTGGGGAAGAACCGTTGGAAAAAGTTAAGGTTCGAGAACTCGAGGAGACCCTGAAACTCTGGCAAGAGCGATGGGAATCTGCGGAAACGGGACGTTGGACATACAGGCTCATTAAACGAGTCCGTGATTGGATGACACGGAAAGACGGTGAAGTAGAATACTACCTAACCCAATTTCTGTCCGGTCATGGACAGTTTAATGAGTATTTGTATCGCATGGGGATCCGAACCGATCCTTATTGCCAATACTGTCCGCAAGTTTTCGACTCTGCCGAGCACACTTTCTTTTTCTGTCAGCGTTGGTCTGAAATACGGCTGCGCTTTCAGGAGGAGAAAGAAGTGCCAAATGCCGCTGACCTGGTAATCCCTTGGATGTTGGCGACGGCAGACAATTATAAGACGATGACAATGTTTGTGAGAGAGGTCCTGAAGGAGAAGAAGAGGGAAGAGAGAGAGTGAGAAAAAGACAGCGACGGAGAGAAGAAGAGGAGGACTAGTACTGCGAAGTAATGCTTGCGCGGTCCCGCAGTACTAGGTCCGAAGAAGGAAGGGAGTGAGGTTTTTAGCCGGTAGGGCCCCCAGGGATACAGTTATCTTAATGATACATCCTTGGGGGAGGAGCCCGGCACACGGAGGGCAATATGCATATGAAGAGCAGTTTATGCTTTTCATATGGGTATTGCCTTCTACGGTGCGTCATAGCATTTTTCCCTCACCCTCTTCCAAAAAAAAAAAAAAAAAAAAAAAAAACTACTACTACTACTACTACTACTAATACTCAGGTCCTTGTGCATGCTAGATGTTGCCGGAAAGCTCCTAGAAAAACTCATCAAAGCGCGCCTCATGACAGCTGTCGCAAGGTCTGGCGGGCTATCAAATAACCAGCATGGCTTCAGAAAGCACCACTCGACGATAACGGCAGTGGAGCAGGCCTTAAACATAGCTAAGAGTGCGTGGGTGGGGAGCCACCGCTTCCGCAAGGTGTGCGTCCTCCGTAGTTTCGACGTCCGGAATGCCTTCATTTCTGTAGGGTGGGAAGACATTTTTGAAGCTCTGAAGTACGATTTCGGGGTTGACGAATACATTCAAGACATCGTGGATGACTACTTTCGGAACCGGAAGCTTGGGTACGTAACAACTGAAGGCCCGTGCGAAATAGAAGTCACAGCTGGTGTTCCTCAGGGTGCTGCTCTTGGCCCAGACTGCTGGAACATACGGTACGACGAGCTGCTACGAATGAATCTTCCACAGGATATGACCTTAGTGGGATACGCAGACGACATCGCTGGACTTGTCATTGCCAGCAGCGTAGAAGATGCGCGTAGTAAAATTGACTACCTTGTCAGGAGATTTGTTGGTTGGGTGAAGCTGCACGAGCTGGAACTAGCGACCAGCAAGACAGAAATAATAGTGTTGACCCGCCAACGATGGTTTGAGAAGCCCTTCACAGTAGAAATCGAGAATGCAACAGTCGAGGCCAAACATTCCGTACAGTACCTAGGTCTACAATTAGACGAAAAATTGACATTCTAGGAGCACCTCTCGAATACAGCAAGTAAAGCGAGTAGGGTTGTGGCCAATCTGTCCAGGGTTATGCTTAACACAACAAGACCCAGATACACCAAAAGACGCCTTCTTTTAGGCACAGTACACTCCATCTTGCTCTATGGGGCCGAAATCTGGGCGGACCAACTACGTCACGAGCAATATAGGCGGAAATTTGCGTCAGTCCAAAGAATAGCGGCACTTCGGGTCACCTGCGCATACCGGATAGTATCGGAAGATGCGGTATTAGTTATCGCGAAAGCAATACCGATCGATCTCCTAGCGTCCGAGCGGAAAAGACTCCACCAACTCCGGACTGCAGGCAAAAATAATGCCGAACACAGAACACAAGAAAGGAAGCGAACCATAGAAAACTAGCAACAGAGATGGCGGGACTCCAACACAGGCAGGTGGACCGCAACGCTGATTCCTAACCTAAATATTTGGACAGAATGCCAGCACGCAGAGACGAACTACTATCTTACTCAGTTCTTAACCGGTCACGGTTTATTCAACGCGTACCTCCATCGGATGGGACTACAGATCAGCCCGGAGTGTACGTACTGCCCAGGTGAAATTGATGATGTGCAACACACATTCTTCAGCTGTAAGAAATGATCCACCGAGAGAACGGTAGCCTGGAGAGTGTTTACTGACGCGCCAAGCCCCGACAGCATCATAGACTTCATGACCAAGTCAGAAGAATGCTGGAACGCGATGACGCAATTGACAGAAGACGTGCTTAAGGCTAAAAAAGCAGCTACTGCCTAAGGGCATACCCAGGGCCAGACTGAAGTAATGCGGAAGCGGTTTCCGGTCTGGCCTCGCTCGGCCTTTTTTCCCGGCGAGGGACAGAAGAGAGAGGATTGTTTTTAGTGGGTAAAAATCCCACACTACCAACTCCATCAAATCTTCAAATTCCCCTTTTCGTTGGTGTCTTTCGAAGATTTTTTAACCTCTCACAAAAAAAATAATAAAAAAAAAAAAAAAAAAAACTACTACTAATACTATTATTACTACTAATACAATTTCTGATGGTGCGGTTACTGCTGATATTTATTCGATTACTTCTCCTACTCCTTTGGGTGTTGCTGATAATGCCACTTTTAGCAGTACTACTTCTACTACTGCTACCACTACCACTTGTTCTACTACTATCACTACTAATGCAATTGCTGATGTTGCAGTTGCGTAGGTTAGTAATACTACTCCTTCAAGTACATCTCCTACTCCTTTGGCCGTTGCTGCTGATCTAACTTTTGGCAGTACTCCTTCAACTACTGCTACCACTACTACTTGTTCTACTACTATTACTACTAATGCAATTGCTGATGCTGCAGTTGCTGCGGTTAGTACTACTACTCCTTCAAGTACATCTTATACTCCTTTAGCCGTTGCTGCTGATGCTATTTTTGGCAGTATTGCTTCTACTACTGCTACCACTACTACTTGTTCTGCTACTACTATTACTATTAATACAATTGCTGATGCTGAAGATGCTGTGGTTAGTCTTACTACTCCTTCAAATGCTCCTTCTACTCTTTTGGGTGTTGCTGCTGATGCTACTTGTGGCAGTACGACTTCTACTACTGCTACTTATCACTATATTATTATTCCTGGTGTTAGTAGTGCTATTGTTTCTGCTTCTACTTCTACTGGATTTAGTTTTTATCCAATTTTGGAAATCAGTCCTACGAGTACCCCAATTATGCCAACTGTCAGCACGGTTACCACTGTTATGTCCGACTATTATTTAATTTAATATTCGGTTGCGAGGTTAGGCGTTCGGACTAACCAATGCAATTTTCGGCTCAAATATTTTATTCAAGCCTTAATTCATTTATTTTGGGATACGTTTCGATGTGGATTTTCTTTTATTTCTAGTTCAATTAAAATAGAGTTATCTTTATTAGTAAATGAATGTAAGATGCGCTAGTCACTACATTCAATTTTAGCTTTATAACGTCCTTATTTCCTCTTAAATTTTTGAGACTGATTGGAAAATATGTTAATGTTGAAGAGAGAAAGAGGTCAATTATAAAGGCCTTAACTTTGCGCTGATTTATATATCTCTATATATATATTTTATATTTTCCTTGAGGATGCTCCCGTGTTGTGGACCCTTGAATTGGCTGTTAGCTCTCGGTGCAGGCAATCCTCGGAGGAGGGTTGAGTGGTGACTTATTATTTAACTTAGTTTTATGAATAATACACAAAAATTATTGTCACTTTTTCTTTCCTTTTATTTTTATTTTAAACTCAAATTTTTAATTGTTAATAAAAATTCCTTTAATTTTCTTTAAAGAAAATAGAGGTGATACTCTTTAAAGGAGTATATTTATTATTTTAATCATTTAATAACTAGACTCAAAATATAACACAAACTTTTACACTGATTATAATGTTTAGATATAAATTTGAATTTTATGTGTTTTTTTTTTTATTGTATGGATATAATAATGCTTACAAACGTGAGTTACCACTTAACTAAGAACTCACAACCAATGACACAGTTAACTTTTTATCGATTTTTATTTTCTTTATAGATGCGAACTTTTTCCACTTTTACCGGTATATTACTCTGCGGTTACGCTATTTTTTTTTTCTTTATCAACGATAATTTCTTTTCATTTCCTTTGGATTTTACTTTTCTTTGTACGAATTTTTATAGATATATATTTTTTTTTTGGTTTTCTCTAAATTGTGTTATAAAAGCGACGTGATCGGTTTTATTTTTTTTTCATAATATATGAGAGATTTGAGGATACTGCTGTACCTAGTAATTGACTCTTTGCTGAGAGGTAACTCAGCTACAAATCGCAATGCAAACCGGTGCTCGGTAGAGTAATTTGCTCTTGAAAATTTTGAACACTGCAACCACGGGGTCCGAGTTTGGGAAGGGGAAATTTTAAGTAAGTTGTATCATGCGAGATGTCCCATTGACGGAACTCAATTTAAGTCAATGCTAATTGTGCGCATTAGAATGATTGTATTTGACAGCGAGTGGGGAATAAAAGAATAGAAGACAAAAAGGAAGAAATCTAGTAGAACGTCTTGTAACGCTCAATTAAACCCATCTTTGTTTCTCTCAAGAGAAAATGGAATAACTATTCCTTAAGGGTGTTCAACATTAGTAACTGAAAGAAAGAGTTTACGAAGTCGGACATAACGCCACTGAAACAGCTACCAGTGATCAGATTGCTACTGCGTCTGCGATAAACAGTCCACCTGATGACGACATGATTGAGTTGATGGAAGGTAGCAATGTTCGTGTGAGATTTATTGACTTACAAGACATTCTGCGTTTCATCAACAAACCTAAAGAAATTAGGACTCGGCGGCTACTACTAAGTATAGTGGGAGCAGCAAGATTGAAACACTTGACTGTGAGTAGTATTTATCAAGATGCTGTTCTTTCTGGGATACTTGCTGCTGTTGAAAGTAAATAATTCCGATTTACTCTATAAAATTATTGATTTTATCTACATAACTATGTTTCGTGCTGTTCTAGGATTTACATTGCAGATTACAAATCGAGAAAACCAGATGACGAAAACAGAATTCAACAGATGTGTTACATTGTTCTTATACAACTCGAAGAACCCGAAGAATAAAAATAAAGAAAAATCAACAGAGAAATAAAAAATCAAAAAACAATTAATATTTTGAGATTGTAAATTTTCTTCAGTTCTATTAAAAATTAACAAATTTGAAATATTGGCTGTAAATAATTGTATTTAT
Source organism: Microplitis deprimator (assembly GCA_964016945.1). Classification (NCBI taxonomy): domain Eukaryota; kingdom Metazoa; phylum Arthropoda; class Insecta; order Hymenoptera; family Braconidae; genus Microplitis; species Microplitis deprimator. Next base: position 8,016,111 of record OZ024713.1, read on the forward strand.
TGATAAACTATCAATTTCGCCTGTCATCTTACTGATTACCTGGCTAGTAATACTACTGGTTGTCTTGCTGCAGTGATCTTGCAGTTTGTTTTGCTGATGATCTTGCTGTTTGACTTGATTAAATTGCAGGTTATCTCACTGAGCGTCTTACTCATGTCTTGTTATTTATTTTACTGATGTTCGCACTGGTCATCCCAACCAAGTGACGAAGTAGTGATGTTGGTAACGAAGTGGTGATCTTGCTGACAGTTCGGTACTCATCTAAATGTTTATCACGCTGGTGATATTGCAGGACATCTTGTGGACCATTTTGCTAGATATCGTGCTGGTTATCTTGTTGGAAGTCATGCTGATTATCTTAAGGATAATGTTGCTGGTGATTTTTCTAATGATTATGTAAACAATACTGCTAATTGTTCTGCTGGTATTTTTCCCAATCATTCTACTGAGTGTCGAGATGGTAATCTCGCTAATTAGCTTGCTAGTAATCTTGCGGGTAATTGTGCTGATAATCCTGTTGGTTATCTTGCAAGATCACTGGCAAGATCGTCAGCGAGATGACGAGCAAGATCTTCAGCATGATGATGAGTGATACTATCAGCAAGTATCGAGCAAGATGGTGGCCACTACTATTTGCACGATAACGAGCATGATGGTCTGCATAATGACCAGCAAGATCGTCAGCGCGATGACGAGCAAATTCTTCAGCACGATGACAAGCAAGATCATCAGCACGATGAAGAGCAAGATGGTCAGCGCGATGACGAGCAAGATGGTCAGCACGATAAAGAGCAAGATGTCAAGCAAGATCGTCAGCAAGATGTCGAGCATAATCATCAGCAAGATGTCAAGTAAGATCGTCAGCAAGATAGTCAGCTAGATGTCGAGCATGATCGTCAGCAAAATGTCAAGCATGATCGTCAGCAAGATGTCAAGAGCGATGGCGAGCAAGATCGTTAGCGCGATGACGAGCAAGATGTCGAGCATGATCGTCAGCACGATGTCGAGCATGATCGTCAGCGCGATGACGAACAAGATCGTTAGCGCGATGACGAGCAAGATGGTCAGCAAGATGCCGAGCATGATTGCCAGCAAGATTGTCAGCAAGATCGTCAGCAAGATAGTCAGCAAGATGTCGAGCAAGATCGTTAGCGCGATGACGAGCAAGATGGTCAGCAAGATGACGAGCAAGGTGGTTAGTGATATCGTCAACAAAATTATGAGCATGACGGTTAGCTGGAAGACAAGCGAGATTATCAGGAAGATTACCGTGCTACACCAATAGTATCTGCAATTTTATAAAAAACATTCTTGCCTTCTATTTATTTACGATTTTATTGATGTCACACTGTTAAAAATCAGGAGTAAATTCGAAGTGCTCACGGATTTTATTTAAATCTGTATTTACTCCGTCACTTGGAGTTTAGAGTTTAAAAAAAAATCACTCCGCAAACGGCCTGAATAGGAAGTTTGTATTTTCTGTGGGGTGATTTCGGAGTGGATTTTATTTAAATCAGAATTTTCTCTGATTCGGAGTTTTAATATTAATATAAACTCACATTCGGAGTAAAGTTTACTCCGAAGAAGATTTAATCCGCATTAACTCCGAAAGTTTGTCATAGTTGCAAATATTTTGCAAAATCTCATTCAGTATTTTGGTTTCTTCGAAATCGCGATAGGTTTATTGAATTCCACGTGTTTTGTCGTCAACCTCTTTAATATTTGACATTTCAGTTAGAGGCTATAGCTCGCATTCATTCACCTTAACTTGCATGCTTCGTTATTTTTTTTTCTATTGTTGCTTTCGAACTTGTTTTTGTTCTCTTTTTTTTACGTTTAATTGTTGGCCCCAACTTCCAGGCCCTGACCCGGATATTCAAATCGTACAGTAATTTTTTCCAATGACACAGTTAAAATTGTATATTTTTCGCAATAAACAATTTACTTTTAAAGAAATAATGACAATTTTTCGGTCAAAGTAAAAACATCAAAAATTAAATATGTTTACCTTTAACTTTGAATAAATTTTAAACCAGTAAATTTATTAAAAACTATAGGAGTCATTTTTTGTAGTGTTTAATTTCCTACAAAAATATGTATTTCTGATATCTGTAGATTAACTAGCTTAGGAGAAAAAAAATTAAATGTAAAACGCGTCATAACCCCATGTTATTCAAATGGGATATGTATTATCTTCGGGGCACGGTTTAATATGAATATTAAGGGCTTATATGGGTCTGATAATTTATTTTAGGACATAAACGAAAAATTAAGGGGGCGTCGCTAAAAAAAAAAAAATCAATTTGGTAAATAACGGACACCCTAATAACTATTCTCCCAATTTTTGTTGTACGCATTACTTAGATATCTAGTATTACACTACTACGTTTTTGATAATATGTCCTAGTACACTCACTCAACATGCAGGTCATTAATAAGATATATATTTTTCTACATTACCAATCTCGTTGTATCGACCGAACAATGACACTCTGTGCCCTATTGCAACCTAAGCAATAATAATTTTATCTGTTCTTGACGCTGAACTTCTGTTCAATAATACACTATCTTAGTGTGATCATTATTACAGTCTGTATACAGATTACTCTAGTGATGAATCCAACAATTCCCATCAATCCCTGCTGCTGCTTTCATAATGATGTAAAAATTCAGATGATGTTCTTGTCAATAATAATCATGGCTATTTCCCCCGTAACTTCTGTATTTGCAGTAGTTGTACATATTACGAGGATGTGTTCAGGTGTAATTTGAATATATTTTGTTAACCAATCGTTGCTTCCCATCGTAGTATACAGGATCCAATATGCCACGGAATGGCACTCACCATAACTAACTGAGCTTTCCCCGGATGTGATCTAATAATATTTTTTGTAAAATAACAACTTTAATATTAACTTATTGTAAATACACTGCACTTTATGCTGGCACACGGATTTCCAATCTCACTCCTGATATGTAAGAAAAACACTTCAATATATTTCACTTGCTAGCCCTCGCGGACTTGGAATCACTGTAAAATCACAGTGAATTTACTTTTACCGTAATTTTACGATGTATTTACGGTGATTTCATCGTGAATTTATAGTAATTTTGTGCCATTTTGTCATTGTGATTTAGTAGTAATTTCCCTGCGAGTTTAGAGTAAAAGTAATAGTGATTTCACCATGATTCCACGGTAAATTAATGGTGATTTGACTATAGTTTTATGATGATTTGACACCACAGTTGTCAAATCGTAGCTTTAGAGTGGTATAGTGACAATTTTTTTTTTTTTTACCTCGATATTCGAAAATCGAGTTTTCATTAGAACGCGAGGTTAGGAGACCCCCAACATTTGTTCATATCATTTCCCATGTGACGTCTGTATGACTGTATATATGGAGCTTTCCTTTTTAAAAAAAAATTAAGAAGATGTCAAAATAATTCTAGATTATAATAAAGTAATTCATACTTTGTAATTATTATTATTATTATTTTCAGTTCTAAAGTTTACGAAAAAAATAGTAAGAAATTCACAGGATATCCACTGTATATTCACTGTGAATTCACTGCTAATTTACTGTATATTTACTATGAATTTACGACAAATTCACTGCCAATTTACTGTACACGGAGAAAAAAATATAGACAAAATTACAATATTATAGTATAATTAAATAACAGATGTCTGTAAGTACATTCTGTATTTTAATGATTGTAAAACATTTAGTAAAATTTACTGGTTGGCAATTATGACATAAGAAGATATTAAAAATTACTGTACGTAATGTATTTTTTGCTAACGCGATTATATTATCTGTAAATTAAATTTTGCTATGTGTAGATAAAATTAAAAGTTGGTAGGGATAGCATATAAAAATATGTATTACAAGTTCAGAAACTTTTGTTCAAAGAAAACATCAGGCCGTTAGACAAAGGAAAGGACCCACACGCGGGAGATCAGATTCGGTTAAATCGAATCTCGGTTAAAACAAGTGATTTTTAAAAATAAAAATCGATACGAACACCAATGCAGATGACATAAATAACAATGTTACGTTCTGAGGTGATCAGAAAAATTTTATATAAAGTCTCATAATAACAAATGAATTTGGGCTCTTCTCGCGAGCATTCCATTATCAGTGAACTCGGTTTTTTTTCTTATCTCGCGAGCGCTCACAATGAAAGATTATTTAATTCAGCTATACGGGTATAGTTGCATGAGGTGAATGTCGGTTATTTCCGGAATCTGAATATAAATCAAGTTATTACAGCAACCAAATTCCTCAGCTGCGTTCTTTTACCCGCAGTGTCATCACCTAACTACCCTATATTTTCCGAAGCTCACTAGCATCCGGTTCTTAATAAAATTACAACTCAGTATATACTATTCTTTTTCTTTTTTTCTACAATGCTTTGTTCTAGCTATAGATAACAGCTACTCCGCGTTTCAATGTCGAGATCTATAAATTATAATATTACCAAGGTACCGATTCTCTGAATTGAAGAAAGACGTTAACTAACAAAGAGCAGCTGTGTAAACTCGAATATAAAACTGAGATTACAATAAAGAATCTCTTGTAAAATTACGATGTCCAGAGTAGTCATTGCTAGATCTTAAATTTTACCAGCTCTGGCACCCGCGAGTCTTTGTCTTCACAAAATAAGAATTCAACCAAGAGCTTATTGATAGCTCCATAACCCCCTGGCCTAGCTACATATCTTACTCTACGAATTTAACATACACTTTCCCTATTCCGCCTGTAACAAAGAAAATCTCACCTATTACTTCTTCCACCTTCTCGTTACTCTATCTTGTAATACTTTATCCCACCTCTCCCAAATTTCTAGCAAGTACAAACTCGGGGCCCACCTAGTTGTCTCCTCCTTGTAACTTGAATCTTCTTTAATTTAAAATAAACTATGCATCTATCTCCCTTATTAAGGGGCCAGGTTTTTCACCCGATCGCAACCAAGTTGAGGCATATTGGTTTCCCAGAAAAATGGGACCACCTATGCTCCCTATCACGATTCAAAAAGCTCTAATGTCCCTAGTTGTCCAAAAATTCTCCCCAGCAGTTACTCAGTTCGAGAGTATATAAGGACCCATCGGTTGTCACGCGAAGCCTGCCTGCCCGCCGCCCGCATTCTTATTTTTTTGATTAGATTTTTCTTTTCTTACAACTTCTAAAGCCTATCAACGTGCTAGTGAAATCCATTTTCCGTAAATAATTTATCATTCTTTTTGAATAATTAAAATAATCATTTCCGTCATTACAACCACCTTGTGATAAATTCTTTCATGAACTTTTCTCGGTCGTTTCGTGCGCTTATTAATTTACGAAGCAATTTTCCAGAATAAATTCAGTAACCGCGAGATTTGATTGCTCAGGAGAACTAAGCCAAGTTCGGTAAATTGGCCTAAATCTTAGCTTCAATATTTTCACTTCATTCTCATCTAAAATACTACAAATCCTTAATAATCTTTCATTCGAGCGAAATCGTAAATTAAACAAAAGTGAAGGTGATCAGTGAAATTACCAAGTGAATCAGTGAGAACCTGCAGAACGTAAACCACCTCCAATCTACCTGCCGCCAAGAAGCCGCAGCCAAAAGAAACCGGGAGGTGTCCGATTGTACGGTCCAGCCAAGCATCTCAGCGTGATAATCATCACGGGTGTATCTTCAGAATAATTGTTTGAATAAATCAGTAAAAGTAGTAAGTCCTGACTTTTTATTGTTAGTTTAAGAATATACACACTTCTCCTATCTATATCCATGTTCGGCACCGAATAACAAGGTCCTCGTTACCCGAGTAAAGGACTTCAGTGTCTTGACTCAAATAAGGGACTGAGATATATTTTATGTCTGTCTGGACGTAACAACAATAATAATCAAAATAATAGCACTAATGTTCTTAGAAGCATTATCTCCAAACCTAACAAATTCTTGTAATTGAGTTGACAATGCAGTTAAAAATTAATATTTAAGTATCGTTTTATTAATTTAAAAATAAACCTATACTCCTTAATAGAAGGTCTCTGGGGTTCCCGGCTTATAGGCTTTAGCTTGGGCCAAATACCCAAAAAAAACATCATTTATATCAATTTCTGACATAACACAGGTAAAGTTACACATTGGCTTTTTAACCTCCCGCTAAGAAAATTTTCAATTAATTGATAATTTTCAAAAAAAAAGGAAATTATTAGTTTCGGTCCGATTTTCAAAACCCGAATTTCTAACAGATCTTTACGTTTTGATGTTTTAGAGAACTATTCTGACTAATTTTTAGATTATGTTCGAATCTATAAATGTTTGTATGTACCTACATACGTGTGAATGTAGATATTCTGTAACTTTTAAACGGATGAACCGATTTTGATCTCCAAGGTGGCATTCAACTCTGCTTATTAAATCCTACAAACTATTAAAATTGAGCTCGATCGGTAGAGTGCGTTTGGAGATATTCCAAAAATAAAATTTTCCAAGAATGTTTTTTTTTGATAAATTGTAATGTGCTCGATAGATTGATTCGTAAAACCTATGCAGCTCTTAAACTTTATAAGCCGCGTCGAATTCCATCTTAACCATTAAAATCAGTTAATTCGTTCAAGAGACATCGTTGGAAAAAAAAAATGGTAAAACATGTTTTTTTTTCGAATATCTTAGAATTGAATTGATCAATTTCAAAATGTAATCAGCTCTAGAACTCAATAGAACGCGCTGATTGCTGCCTCTGCCATCTCAATCACTTTATTTGTTCGAGAAATATCGTCGGCGAAAGAAATGGTAAAATAATTTTCTTGCAAATATCTTTAAGTCGACTGCACTAATCATTTTCAAAATTTAATTAACTCCAAAACTCCATTAAACGCACTGATTGATATATTGAACATCAAAATCCGTCAAAGTCTAAATGATATCGACAACGATGAGTTAAAAAAAATAACATTTTATGTCAATTTCCCCGAATAAATCATTGTATTATGTACTAAAATGAGTCTGAGTATGAAAAACTCATGAGAAAACAATGGCGTCCAAGAGTATTTTCGAGCTCGAAGAGCCCGGAAATGTATTCAGGACAACGTTTTCGAGCTCCAGAAGCTCGGAAACAGCGGGAATTTTTGGGGCTGGTCCACAGGGCTAACCGATGCCAAAATTCTTTTTTAATCTGACCATTATTCTCTGTACTGCAGCCTGTTGAAAATCATCGAAAAATTTGGAATTTTATGATATCTTTTTATTTTGTGGCTAATGCATAAGACTTGATCCAATAGGGTAAGAAATCAGCCTCAATAAAAATGGACAAGGATTTAAAGTAGCCAGTTATTAGTTAGCTCTGTTATGTAAATCTAATTTCATGTCAATTGAAATTAAAATTTTTTTGCATGTAAAATATTATATACCGATTCTAATAGAAACTTTGTCTCACGGGAATATAATAACTGAACATATCATATTATAGTAAATATTTGACATCCAATGTTGACACGTTTGAAGCTGATAATTGAATGCCCCATTCATTAAGGAATTGATTGAAAGAATATTTGTCACTGCCACTTATTGAGCGTACATCATTGTGTAAATTGTAAACCATGACAATTGCATCCTCACTATAAATAAGGGGTAGCGATACATTTATTAATGGATTTTTAAGCTTATAGTTATATCTGCAATTACTACAAGGTAATACTAAGTCAAAGTTCAACAGAAGTGCAGCTAAATAATTGTGAAGTGACTTGATTGATTTTTTCTCGTAATAATATTGTAAAATAATTGATAAAGAATGCAAAAAACTCCAGTAATTCTTTCCCCACGAGTCAAGTGACCAATCTATTTCTTCGAGTTTTACTTCGTTTATTTCTAATGTGAGTCTGAAAAATTCGCGACAGTTTTCGTAAAGCATTACATGACAAATAAATGAACTACTCATGTTATCTATTTCGTTAAGAATTGAATCTTTTTCTTTGCGCTCAGTGACGAGTATTATCAGTTTAAAAAGTGTTTTCAAAAATATTGCAAATTCCATTTCCTGTTCATCAGTTAATATAGGATTGTACGTTCTGATGTATGCTAGAAATCGATTTAAGTAAATACAAAAGCGGTTTTTAAGTATATTGGCGATATTTTCATTAAAAACATACTGATGTCTTGTAATGAATCGTTTAAAATGCAATATATTCATAATTAAATCTATGCTAATTTTTGGTGAATATGTTGAGAAAAATGATGATTTTTCTATTCTATTATAAAACGATTAATTTTTGATAATTTATTTTGCGAAATCTAGCTCTCCATGGGGAAAAAATAGATATATATTAGGGTGATTCATTCCCGCAAAATTTATCTTTTTGTGCTCAAGCAAAATCTCAATTTAAATAAAGAAAAAAAAATTATCACCAAAGATGAGCTCTTAACTCCGATGTTAAGTATTTACTATTTGAATTTGTTTTTTTTTTGTTACGTGTCAGCTTACACCTTATTGTTCTTACTGTCTAACCGATCTTACCGTACCTAGCTCGGCGTCCCTAGAAATTTAATAGGATGTTATAAAGGGTGTGGGTCGCTCAGTGAAGGTATGACTAAATGTGAATTATATGGATAATTATTGATTGGGCATCTCCAAAATATGGGAGTACCTAGAAAAGACCCTAAAAGTCTTTTTTACAAATTTGAGATAGCATAAATTATATGGTTACAAATACGATATTCTTATTCAATAGCGGTATTAAACATATTCTTCTAGTGATATGTAATAAAAGCACCCGGAAAAAAATGTTTTTATAAAATTTTACAAAATGTTTTTAGAAATTTTTTTAAATTTTACAAAATTTTGGTACTAAAATGTTATAAAATTTTATACTGATAATGGCCTGGTAAAATTTTATAAAGTTTTATACTGGGATTTGAGTATGGCCTCGTTGTCCTCTGTTCTTACTAAAGTATTGCAATTTTTCGTGAAATTAAATATTTTCTCATGATAACTCATAAACTCAGATGTTGATTCCTCTGCCTTTCGCTTATACCAATCGTTACTATCTTCCTAATGTCTTTTGATTTGTTTAATTCTTTTTTCCCAATCCATGAGGCGCTCACCGCTCTTGACATGATCTTTTAACTTTTCCCATCTCTTTTCGTACCGTTCCGTCTTAACTTCTTTATCATGGATGGAAAGAGTTCTTTAATTAAATCTCCCTCTCTCGTCTTTCATCCACTTAGTGAATTCGTAGTTTCCGAAACCGGCTTTTTACTACTTTTGCGTTTTTTTGATTTCTTCTTCCTCTCACTTTTCAGAGGTTCTTCTACCAATCGCAACAATAAATGTATTACCGACGATAAGATTGTGTCCACTAAATATAAACTCCAGCCGTATGATCGATGCAAAATATATCCCTGCACTACTGTGTTGATTATTATCTTCAGGATTCTTACACTTATCATTATGCCTATTAAATCCGCACTTGCCATTCCGAATACGAAGAATCCTCCCTAAAATTTATTCCATTGTTTCTTTGCATAACTCTGAATAACAGATTCATCCATAAATTGTTTCATTGATATTCCTGTGCTACCGACGATTGTGTGGCCTGTTGTCCCTCTTACTATAGTATTAACCAAAACTGGAGTTTCTACCGGTTGCATCATCCTATTCCTCAATTTTTCCAAATCCTTTTCCGTATATATCCTACTTGTTGCCAAATATTTTGTATCCTCGTAATCCCAAGTTGGTTTGGTTGTTGGCTTTAAAATTTTTGGTTCTTTTGAGTCTTCAAATCCCGGCCTCATAATGATCCATGCCCCGTCTACTTCGTATCCAACCAAAAGTCATTGGTTACAGTCTACAACAGTTTCTTGCTTAATTAACATTCTTGATCTAGCCGTGTCAAACCAAATCTGATTTTGATAAGTCATCAGTAACTCTTGATATCATTCTTCTACTTTTCTTAACTGGAAATTTACCGGTATGCACTTTATTATATAAACGATTTCTTCTGCAACTGCCGCGTAGTATCCTGGTCCTTTCATTATCGCATAAGCGAATTCTTCCGGCTTCAATCCCGACAACATCAGTGCATTTAATATTACCTGTCGTTCGACCTCAAACTTGTGTGTTAATATATCCCTGTAAAGAGATCTTATTTCTCGTTTAATATGTTTTTCTACATACACATTTCGAATTTATGTATGTAAATATGTCAAGATCCTGTGTCGAGATTGATTTTACTTTCGCTCTTTCTTCACCTGGTTTGAGTACGTTAATCAATAATTTAGGATGTTCCGTTTGTATCAAAGTGTAACCACATATTTTCTTCTTCATCTTCTTCGCTAGGGCAAATGTTATATCTTCTGTATTGATCGTATAGATTTCTGGTTTTCCTTTTTCTCTGGACAATAGCATGCGAGGTTCCTCGTACAAAATTATGTGACTCGCTGTTTGACACGATTCTTTTCTTATGACCTCCGAAAATGTGTTACGTCCTGTTTGATCTCTGCACGCTTCTTCAGCACAATCTCATCTTGCTCCGCTGCTAAGAACTACCTTATTGCTTGCACGTTCTACTGTGGCAAAATAGTTTCTAACCGTTATCCTAACGATCGTCTCCACAATTACTTGATCCCAAGTGCCAGATGGGTCACTATATTGTGTTCCTGCACATATCCCATTCACCGTAGTAGTTCTGGCCAATATAATTGTCCGATAATGTGTTGCATTTCTTGTTAACCCCTCCAATTCTGCATTATAACCCAACTTCGAACTGCCAGTCTCCTGTAAACTTTTACACTGTCTGTATTCTAAATCATAAATATATTATCTTCTTCCGTTTGTCTCTGATTTATTTCTACCCGACATCCAAACACTTCCGTATTACTGAATTCTGCTAACTGAAGTAATTGAAGCGATACCGCCTTTTCCACTGGATTTTTCAACGGTATGTCACACTCGCTCGCCCACCTTATCTGCTGATATGGTAGTGACGTTCATAGATATGCCTCCGCAATCGTACCCCAATAATGCTTGAAGGGGTTAGGCTAACAAGATTATTGCAATCAGTACCATCTTACTCTTGCGCTCTGTACTGTATTCAAACAAATCTTTTGAAAATTAGCAAAATTCTACAATACTTCGCGATTCACATATATACTTGTCATAATTGATTTATTATTAACTTATCACTTTCACTCTCTGCTATCTAGCGAAAACAATTATTAATCGTGACCGTACCTAATTCCATTGAGTCCTCTTATTATTCGAATTATCATTTATTACTTTACTATCTATTTAAAGAAAAAAATAACTATTCCGTTTTTTTTTCCATTTCAATGTGCTTAAAATAACCTCGGAAAGGACAAAAGGAAAGGAGAAAGAGAACGAAGAGAGAAAGAGAAAAAAAAATTCGTAAGTCCGCATAAACCAGACTTCTTTTTACTTAATCAAATCAATCTCTCTGATTCGATTTCCAGATTTGATTGTTAAAAAAACCATTTCTTCATCCACGCCCACCCTTATTTTTATTCGACGCAAACAACAAAAGGAAAATATAATCGATTTCCAAGCCAGAGTGTTGGTCTAACAATATTTACTAGACATTTACTCCATACGATACGCTACCTTATACGTAAGTGTTTATATGCAATATTCCTAGTTAGAGTGGAATTTACAGGTAAGTATCTTTGTTGTCCTTACGATATTTCTGACCTCCTTTAATGAAACCATTGTTTTTTTATTGCCTCGTTAAAACTGCCCTTTTTAATATCCTAAGATATATATAGTTCATATGCATGCAACTGCTGCACTGTTAAAAATTATTTTGAATTTCCGTAAATAAAATACCATGAAATTTCAAATATTCTTGCAAAACTGATTTACCAGATTACTAATTCTCGATACATGCTTTTAATTTTTAAGGATTACTCGGAAATTTGAATGAAACTGTGTCCTACATTCAATTTCTAAAATATGATTGTCCCATTCTATGAGATAAGGTCATTGCTTTTTCATAACGAATTTAAATTTATCTGCTTGTACCACCTACAACCCCTACAATAATATATGTAATTCTCCTATATGGTCAGTCTCCATAACTGGAAGCTGTTGCGACGAAAGGAAACAGAAATATCTCGTGCTTTTTATCCTCCAAATGACTAAGCGTGTTCTGCGCATCGTTTGTGCGCATGAGAGAAAGTACCGTGAATTGAAAAAAATATATTTAATTATTATATTCTTAATAATACAAATTGCCCTTAATAATTTAACCGTTATTTTAACGTTTTTTTTGTTAAAGTTATACTTCTTTAGGCGCGTTATGAAAAAATGATGAGAGTAAAATTTTAAGATGCCCGCGCATCAGTGTAACACAAAAGTTACAGGTTGAAGTTGTTCGCTAAACCGCTCATTAAGTCTCGAAAAAAAGCTACCAACAAAATAGAAATAGAACCTCTATTATAGTCTAGTCAACATGTGCTTTTGAGGTCAAAATTTTTTATTCGTCTCAGAAAATTATGATCGAGGTGTCATTCGATTCGTTATCGGATCTAAAAACTTTTTGAGAAATTTGGAGAGGCGCTTGCAAAAATTACAAAAGTTATAAAAAATTTAGTAAAAAAAAAAGAAAGGGGTTTCGTTTTTTGTGAATATCTCAAAAAGTATCCAAAATTTTTGAATCCTGAAAAAGATCCAAAAAGAGGAAGAAATTTCCTAAAAAAGTCCTACCTCCCCGAACTCTAGGACCAATATTTATAATTTTTCCAGAGGGTCAAAAATACGGCCGAAAACGGGAACTCTCGCTTGCGTAAGCTCCGCCCACTTCGGACCTTTAAGAAAAAAATATTATTTAAACATATTGAATATGAAAATTAAGAAATGAAAAAATTCAGGCACCTACAGGATAGATAACTGAACAAAAATCCGGCGATCAAAAATTTTTATCGTGATTTTTCAATTAGTTATCCATTTATTAATTAACAATTTGTTGTAGCACTAACATAAACATTGAAAGTACGATAATTGTTAAACTATAAATCTGTGATTTTTTTCCTTTTATGGAGCTATTTTACAAAGGCTATAGAATAGATTCCTGTTGGAAAAATTAAAAAATTGTTTATTTTCACTTTGTTATTAACAATTTACTTAAGTTAAAAATTATAAACCTTGATTAAACATTGAAAAAAATATTTTTTTTATAATATTGCTATTGGTCCGTTTCCTTATGATCATAAGCTACTTAAAAATAAATTTTAATAATTTTTATCTCATATTGCTTAAAGAATTGTTATAAACAATTAGGTTGTTTATAAGATAATCGAAAATTTTTTTTTTATAACATAATCTTTGATGAAAATTATGATTTAAAAAAAAAAAACCGTTTTTAAAAAAAATTTTTTTATTACTTAAAAACGCATTTGTTAACTAACCATTTTTTTTCACCACTTGTTATGAAAATTAAGGAACCATTTTTTTTTTAAATCATTATTCATCTTGCTCTTCGATGTCTGAGAAAAAATTTTCATTTTTAATCAAATTTTAATTGTTTATACAATATACAATTTGTTATAAACAATTGAATTTTTTATTATTATTTTTTTTTACTCTTAAAGATACAAAAAACATAGCCTAGTATCAGTTTTTGGAAAAAAAATAATTTTTCGATTTTTTATTTAATTTTAAGTTTTCTTGTATATTCAAGCTTACCTTTCGCGCCTGCTTTTCTTTATTTATTATTAATAAAACTTATAAACTATCGCAGATACAACAAATTCATCAAGACTTTTTTTCTTCTAAATCAGCTATTAAACAAATTTATAACTAAACTAAAGCTCTAACTTTATTATTTATACAATTTTTTTGCAATAATTTATAAAAATTAAAGGAAAAAAATTTTTTTTTGTTTTTAAAGACGAAATATCTCATTAACTATAACAGATTCGACAAAAGTTGCTTCTATCTATTTCATTCTGCATTAGTTAATAAACAAGTTGAGCTCTTAGCTGAGGCTGTAACTGTATAATCTTAGAAATTATGAATAAATGTGTCAGGATAAAAAGAAATTTTTTCCCTTTAATTTTTATAAATAATTGCAAAAAAATGATATAAATAATTAAGTTAGAGCTTTAGTTTGGTTATAAATTTGTTTAATAGCTGACTTAGAAGAAAAAGAGTCTTGATGAATTTGTTGCGTCTGCGATAGTTTATAAGTTATATTAATAATAAATAAAAAAAAGCAGGCGCGAAAGGTAAGTTTGAATATACAAGAAAACTTGAAATTAAATAAAAAATCGAAAAATTAATTTTTTCCCAAAAACTGATACTAGGCTATTTTTGTTGTATCTTTAAGAGTGAAAAAAAAATATTAATAAAAAATTCAATTGTTTATAACAAATTTTTTATTGTATAAACAATTAAAACTTGAATAAAAATAAAAAATTTTTAATGATTTTTCTCTATCTATCGCTATTTTTTTATAAAATTTCTGGTTATATATTTATATTATATAATATTAATTATATTTAACCAATTTAATAAGTGGAAACCTAAACATGCAAACCTTCTCAATAAGACAATTTATAGATAAATTGAGAAAAATATAGATAGCCCGAACTGGGAATCGAACCCAGACCATGTCGGTATCGCGCCTCGTGCTTTACCAGTTGAGCTATCCGGCACTATACAATATTCCGTTCAAATTAATCTATAACTTATTCAGCCACACCGTCCATCGTACGGTAATACACCAATTTAATAAGTGGAAACCTAAACATGCAAACCTTCTCAATAAGACAATTTATAGATAAATTGAGAAAAATGTAGAATTTTTTATAGAAATTTATGTAATTTATATAATATAGAAATTTACAGATAAATTGAGAAAAATAAAAGAATAATGATTTAAAAAAAAAAAAATGGTTCCTTAATTTTCATAACAAGTAGTGAAAAAAAAATAGTTAATTAACAAATGCGTTCTTAAGTAATAAACAAATTTTTTTAAGAAACGGTTTTTTTTTTAAATCATAATTTTCATCAAAGATTATGTTATAAAAAAAAATTTTCAGATTATCTTATAAACAACCTATTTGTTTATAACAATTTTTTAAACAATATGGATAAAAATTATTAAAATTTATTTTTAAGTAGCTTATGATCATAAGGAAACGGACCAATAGCGATATTATAAAAAAAATATTTTTTTCAATGTTTAATCGAGGTTTATAATTTTTAACTTAAGTAAATTGTTAATAACAAAGTGGAAATTAACAATTTTTTAATTTTTCCAACAGGAATCTATTCTATAGCCTTTGTAAAATAGCTCCATAAAAGGAAAAAAATCACAGATTTATAGTTTAACAATTATCGTACTTTCAATGTTTATGTTAGTGCTACAACAAATTGTTAATTAATTAATGGATAACTAATTGAAAAATCACGATAAAAATTTTTGATCGCCGGATTTTTGTTCAGTTATCTATCCTGTAGGTGCCTGAATTTTTTCATTTCTTAATTTTCATATTCAATAAGTTTAAATAATATTTTTTTCTTAAAGGTCCGAAGTGGGCGGAGCTTACGCAAGCGAGAGTTCCCGTTTTCGGCCGTATTTTTGACCCTCTGGAAAAATTTTAAATATTGGTCCTAGAGTTCGGAGAGGTAGGACTTTTTTAGGAAATTTCTTCCTCTTTTTGGATCTTTTTTCAGGATTCAAAAATTTTTAATACTTTTTGAGATATTCACAAAAAACGAAAC